>JAJOZX010002033.1:172500-752781 GCA_023014485.1 Bathynomus jamesi
CAGATATGGTAGTGACGAATTAATACTAAGAAACTGCTGTGAAAGCCCATTCTTGATCTAAAAATTTGGAGATGCTCTAATCAGTTCAAATATGAAGTCTACCGTAAGCCTACTAATAATAACTCTTACGTGCATTTTTATTCTGACCATCATCCTTCGATTAAATCCTCTATTTTCTCTGCTATGTTTCTTCGAGCATTGAGAGTTGTCAGTCCTGAATTTTTAGATTCCGAGTTATGCAATATCATGAATATTGGTACTAAATTATGTTATCCTATTTCATTTTTAGATAACTGTCTTAAGAAAGCCAAGAATAGGTATTATAATAATGTAATTGTAAAGGAATTTCAGCGTAAAAATATCCTTAGCCTACCTTACCATGTTAATTTTCAATACCTTCCAACTGTACTTAAAGCAATTGGCATTAATGTAATCTTTAAGTATAATAATACTGTTAAATCACGCCTAATAAAGAATAGCCCTGATAATGTTGTTGGTTGTGTGTATTCGATCGGATGTACACAATGTAACTCAGTATATATAGGCCAAACCGGTAAAACGTTAGATATTAGGGTAAAACAGCATAAATATGCTTGTAGAACAGCTAGTACTTCCAATGCTTTATTTAACCATATGTATAGATGTAACCATAGCATCAAGTGGGATAGTTCTAAAGCGCTTGTTAAAAACAGAGATATAATAGAACGAAATATTCTAGAATGTGCATTTATTCATTTTAAAAACAATTTCAATAACAGCTCGGGGACTTATAAAATTGACGATATCATGTTAAAATTTCTTTGCCTCTCATTAACCCTTGTTAAGTATGTGCTAATTGTTTTGTTTTTCCTGTACGTTGTATATATATATGGGCTTCTCGCCTTTTAACTTCATTCCCTGACGAGGTGTAGCTTTGAATACACGAAAGGCCTTGGAATCGTTTTTCTTTTTCCTTGTGGGTTTGCAGCATATATATATATATATATATATATATATATATATTAAACCTAAAATTACCACGGTGTCATGAATGTAGAGTATAGTGGCAACCATTGAATGATCCAGCCCTCTTCTGTGTCCCCGTCACCGACGGACGCATGGGAGCGCCACGCAGAACCTTAAGAGCATTTTCTTTATATATAATTATATATATATATATATAGTTGCAATAGATGTGACCTTGTGGAAGTGGAGACGTATAATGAAGAATAAAACCAGCACTTGGTAAAACATCATAATTTATTGTACAGCGACAGTTTCGGAGAGAAAACTTCCTCCATCATCAGACACTCTAAAACAATGCAAAAACACTATGTGAAACACGTACGAACAAGGCAACGAAGTAAAATTAAATAAAATTAAATTAAAATTAATAATAAGTTTAAATTAATATAATACTCACAATATTAAAAACACAAAAGATCAGTTGACCTCTCATTACTACACAGTGAGGAGATTCTAATTGTAATAGAAATAGAGACTCTGCTATGCAGGGCTCCGTATACGAACTGCGTGGCGTCAAGATTGAGAATGAGTGCAATTTAATGGGGTGATCAGCTTGAAGAGCGTGTTGACGGATATTCGCTGTTTGATGGACTAATTAACGGTCTGTATGTCCTAACTGACCTACCCAAATGTTCAAAGATGCGGGCCGTAAGTTGGCGTTTTATTTTGCCAATATACATCGCATTACAACGACGACACTCATATTTATATACTACAGAAGACTGCAGTTGCTTGGGCGTTACATCTTTAAACCTAAAAACCTCTGTGGGTAGTACGAGTTGGCTTAAAAATTACCCTAACACTCGCTTGTGGGTAAAATTCTCTAATTAACTGACTCAATCTATTTCTTAAGGAGAAGCTTTGTTCACCTATAAAAGTTAAAGGAAAAAACAAAGTTGCTCGTTTTATTGTGGTTACTTATTGTTTTGACTGTAAAAGTTTAGTTAACGTTTTTCCTATAAAGAAGTCGAGAAATTTATCTTTTTTTTAGGCAGGAAGGAGGGGCCAAGGGCAAATGCCCGTAAAAGCGCCCCTCCCATAGAAGAAGAAGAGAGCCAAAATCAAGGTCCGGGGTTTTCGAGATGCCTAGACACTCTGCGTTTGAAAGATGGGAGGTCATAGACAGGACGAAAGATGGATTGAGGAAGATTGTTCCAGAGTTGACTGGTTGAGTACATGAAAGACTGAAAATACAGATTAACCCTTGCATTAGATAGTGGGACAGAAAAGGAATGAGAAAGTGTAAAAAGTATGGTGCTGCGCGCTCTCTTTAAAGGAGGAGGCACGCAGTTAGAGAGTTCAGAAGAGCAATGTCCGTTATGATAGCGATAATAAAGAGAGAGTGAGGCAACATTGCGGCGAAGAGAGAAAGATTGAAGACAATCAGTAAGAGGCGGGGAATTGATGAGACGAAAAGCCTTTAATTCCACCCGGTCAAGTACGGCTGTGTGGGTTGAACCACCCCACACATGAGAAGCATACTCCATACAGGGACGAACAAGACCTCTGTACAGAGAGAACAATTGAATGAGGGTGAAGAAACCGAGGAGGCGGTACAGCACACCTAACCTCTTAGAAGCTGTTTTAAAAAGAGAGTATATGTGATCTTTCCAGGAAAGATCACGAGAAAAGGAAACGCCAAGAATGTTAAGGGAAGAGAAAGAATTCAGTTGTGTGTTGTTGAAGGTAAGGGGATAATCGTGTGGAAGATTGTGACAAGTAGACAGATGGGGCAAATGAGTTTTTGAGCCATTGAAAGTCACAAGGTTTTCTCTGCCCCAATCAGATATAGCAGAAAGATCAGAGATCAGATGTCCCATAGCCGTCCTACGCGAATCATGAAGCGACTGCTGTGAGGGACGCTTTGGGAAGCGGGTGGAGAACTGAAGATTGGAATCATCGACATAGGAGTGAATAGGACAGGAAGTGCGAATTAAAAGATCATTAATAAATAAAAGGAAAAGAGTGGGTGACAGGACAGAGCCCTGAGGAACACCACTGTTAATAGCTTTAGGAGAAGAACAGTGGCCATCCACAACCGCAGCTATAGATCGGCCAGAAAGGAAATTAGAGATGAAGGCACAGATAGCCCGAAGGAGGGCAGTTTCGAAATTAAAGATTTGTGCCAGACTCTATCAAAAGCTTTCGATATGTCTAGCGCAATAGCAAAAGTTTCACCGAAATCCCGAAAGGAGATGACCAAGAGTCAGAGAGATATGCAAGAAGATCGCTAGTAGAACGTCCCTTGCGGAATCCATACTGACGATCTTTAAGAAGATTGTGAGAAGAAAGGTATTTAAGAATCTTCCTATTAAGGATAGATTAAAAAACTGTAGAAAGGCAAGAAATCAAAGCAACTGGACGATAGCTAGTTGGAGGGCTGAGAGCGGTCACCCTTCTTTGGGGCAGGTTGAATGAAAGCGAACTTCCAGCAGGAAGGAAAAGAACCAGATGAGAGACAAAGACGAATTTGCCTAGGCAGGGTGTCAGCACAGAAGCACAGTTCTTAAGAACAACAGGAGGAACACCATCAGGACCATACGCCTTCCTAGAGTTGAGCCCAGATAGGGCAGAAAAAACATCTTCAGAAGAGATTCTAATTTCAGACATAATAAAGTCAGAGGGAGGAGGAGATGGAGTTACAGCACCTGAATCGTCCATGGTTGAATTGTAAGCGAAAGTTTGAGCGAAGAGTTCAGCTTTGTCAGGCGAAGAGACGGCAACTGTGCCGTTGGAATGGAAAAGAGGAGGGAAAGAAAAGGAAGTAAAGTTGTTGTCGAGGTTCTTAGCTAGATGCCAGAAAGAGCGAGAAGAATTAGAATTGGATAGATTTTCACATTTTTGTCGGATGAAGGAATTTTAGGCGAGTTGAAGAACAGATTTTACACGATTCCGGGCAAAAATATAAACTGATTGAAAATCAGGAGTTGGATGGCGACGGTACCTTCTGAAAACCTCCTCTCTGTTGCGGATAGCATCATAACAAGTAAAGTTAAACCAAGGATTTTTGCATTAGTAGTAGAACTAAAATATGGAATGTACGCCTCCATCCCCGATAGAATCATCTCTGTGATGCGCTCTGCACACTCAGAAGGGGCCCGGCCACGGAAGCAGTAATCATTCCATGGGAAATCACAGAAGTACTGCCTAAGGGCCTCCCAATCAGCCTCCTCTTGGGAGGATCCAAAGGCCGAATTGGAGCGATAGGACAGGAAACAGAGATAAGAATGTGATCGGAGGAGTCCAAAGGAAAAAAAGTTTCACAGAGTAAGAAGAAGGATGAGCGGTAAGAAATAAATCCAGAATGTTGGGCCTATCTCCAAGGGGATCGGGGATACGAGTAGGGTGTTGTACAATCTGCTCTACCATTAGATGAAAGGGTCTTTTTAAGAAACTGAATTTCAGAGTGAAGGCTAAAATAATCAGAACATATTCGTGTGTATATATATATATATATATATATATATACATATATACAGGCCCTCTCAGAGGTCCAGAGAGGCCCGGGCCACTTCCAGCTTTTGAGGCCCATAGCTAAACCCAATTATTACTTTCAACCTGGAAGTTTCTAAATTTGAGGCCCCCTCCCCCTTAAGCTTGAGGCCATGGGCGCCCGCAGGTAGGGGCAAGGGGGGGCGCTTGCCCCACCCTGGAAATGCCAAGAAAATATATTAAATATTTTCTAAGAAAATATTTATATCCTAAACTTGCTGAAAAGTATCCAACTGCCTCCTAAAGGGTGAAAATTTTTATTTGTGTGCATGATAAAAGGTTGCTACCTTTTTATTTGTTCAGAAGTCCCCCCTTAAAATTACTTACATTTACTTCAGTGTGCTTTTTTCTTCATTCTATCATGTTTCTGTTATAAATAAAATAAATGATTGTTATCATGTGCATTGTATGTATATACAATATATATTTGCATTTTCCATTACAGAAAATGCAACACTAAACTTGCTTAGAATTAACCTGCTGGTTCCTAAGGGGTCAAAAGTTTTTTGCTTGCTCCGGTCCCTACCTATTAATACATTAAATTTTGCCCCCCCTTGGAAAAAATCCTGCGGGCGCCCATGCTTGAGGCCCAGACCAAATGGTCCTCCTAGCCCCCCTCTGATAGGCCAAGTATACATACATACATATATATATATATATACGAGTGTATATGTGTGGGCAATGTATCTATGATGATGGGCAAGGCATCTATGCACAATCCCAGTTACGTAACTTCCATTACAAAAATAGATATTGTAAATTTATAAAAAGAAATGCAAGTTCGACCACCTTAGTATCCGAAATTTTTTGCAAGATACAAAAGATGAAAATACAGGCAAAAATGCCGTTACCATCACCCTCAAAGGAACACGACAGCTGAGCAGTCAAAAACAGCAACAAACAGGGCTACCAATTTTTTAAATCTAGCCAACAGAATTCAACTACTAAATACTATCCAACAAATACCAAAACAATTAACAAATACGGGGATGCGAGAGCCGTACAGAATAAATAAAGAAAAAAATTACAAGCGATATCAGGACAACAAGTATTGAAACATAAAGAAAGTAAAATTCTCGAAAGATCACAGAGCAACGAAACATGCACCACCAAGGGACAAGAATCTGAACTACATAAAGAAGAAATTGAAAACGAAAAAATAAAAATTATCCCAGGGTCTAAAATCAAACCATTCCATGGACAAAGTCACATACCTGAAAGGGAAAGGGCTCGTGCAAGAAACAAGAGCAGACTTTACATGCTTCACGGAAACTCATCTGAAGGACTACCAGACGAACTATGAAAACTGAGTTTTGTATCGACAAAAAAGAAATACAAATTGGCAACTATAACAAACTTCGAACCGACGGAACAGTAAGACGAAAAAGAGAATGTGTTATTTATATACACGAAAACTCTATGGCAGAAATGACATAAGTACTTCAAAGAACTATGTAGAATTAGTAGCAGCATAAGTTGAAAAATTAAATATGGTACTAATTGTAATATATGGACCCAGAACACTCCAACTACAAAATTCTCAGATACCACAAGAGAGGTATGTAGAATTAGTAGCAGCATAAGTTGAAAAATTAAATATGGTACTAATTGTAATATATGGACCCAGAACACTCCAACTACAAAATTCTCAGATACCACAAGAGAGGTCAGGAACTCCCCAATCCCAAATATTATTCTCTGCGGTGATTTGCATTTCCCATTTATGAAATATATAAAACCATAGTAAGAAATATGTGTATAAACCAAAACAAAGGAAGCGCACGGGAATACAAGGACCAGGCAAAAATGCTGCTGGCTCTAGCCGATGAATATATATTAACACAAGAAGTAATGGAAAATACAAGAAAATCAACTGCCTAGATTTGGTATTCACAAACAGCAGCAACCTAATTGATAACATAGAAATATCCCTAACTACAGTATAATATCAGATCACAACGTTATTAAAATAACCAGTTTAAAAACAACAGGAAAGGAAAGAACATGCACTATACTGTAGAAAGAAGCAAACTTCAAAATTTTTAATTTTCACCCCATGGCTATAAATTGGGAAGGTATTGCATCCAGCATGGAAGCAATAGACTGGAAAACCATCTTTGCGGGCAAGACAACGGAAGAAATGCTAATAACCTTCGAAGAGAAAACGCTAGAAATTGTGGAAAGACATGTTCCAGAAATGTAACAAAGAGGAAAGGGAAATAGATTCGAGAGACAAAAGAGGTCAATGTTCCGCAAAAAAAAAGGGACTGTAAAATTAAGAAACTACAAAGACAACAGCATCAAAAAATATTAAACAATGAACTGGAGACTATAGATTGCGTCATAAGGGTCTAATTGAGAAACATACCAAGAAAAAAGATGACGCTATAGAAATGATAAAGGTTAACTCAAAGTACTTCTATAATTTGGAAAAAGGAAGTTGAAAAATTACATGACTATCGGACCTTTGAAGAATGAAAACATTGTAGATGGGAATTAATTTACATTTTTCATATGAACTTCATTAACTATGGCACAACTCACCACTATATCGTTTGATTTTGTTTTTTCTGCCAATAAACTATCCACATAAAGGGCCTATAACCTCACAAAGAATGTTTATTGGAAGAGTTATTTCAAATATTCCTCTGAAATTTAATTTCACGTGAATAAACATATAATCTTTTTTTGGTAATCACTTTTAGGTGTTGGGGGTCAGCTAGTGAAACTCAAGGATCAGCCTTGGAACCTGAGCAGTTAAATCAAAAACGAACTTGATGAGAGTGTTCGAAGATTGACTGGATTAGAGAAGAATCCTGACCCAGGTGAGAGGCTAATTACCTAACTGGGAGAAGAAGAAGAAGAAGAGGAAGGAGAAGAAAAAGAAGATTTAAAAACAACAATAAGCAACTGTGCTTTTTTATTATCTACTTAATTTTTTCTGTTCATCATTGTAGTGCCCAGTCCCAATTTGACGATGCTACACAAAATGGTGTCATATTTGACGAAGCTCTGATCGAGGAGGCAAATAAAGTTCTTTCTAACCTTTTGGAAGTAAAAGTATCAGTTACAATTTTCCTATTCATTTCTTTCCCAGAACAAAACAACTTAATATTTTATTTCTTGTTGATTCAAAATCAAACATAATTTTATTCAGTACAGTATATATATATATATATATATATATAATATATAGAGAGAGAGAGAGAGAGAAGAGAAAGAGAGAGAGAGAGAGAGAGAGTTTATTTCTTAGGCATAGGATTATTGAATTTCAATAGAATATTTAAATCCTTGGACTTTATTAATATAGGGTATATTTTCGTTGGTTACGGCAATTCTATCTTTGACTTTTTATAGAATTATATATATATATATATATATAAGCTTATATATAATAGAACTCTAAAACTTTGGGTATTATGCAGGGTTTTAAAAAAATAATACATAAAAATTAGATATTCGTTTATTAAAAGAAGTCACATTGTTGTATAAATATATTTTAAAAGGTCACATTAATTCAATCTAGACAGGCCCGCCGCCACGGGGGGGCAATGTGGGGCACTGCCCCCAAATTCATTTACTGCTCCCCCAAGTCAAATAACCATCACCAACTATCTCCTTGAATATCGATTTACACTTGTACCTAACGTTGAGGGAAAAATACAGTCTCACGGTTTCACAAGAAGTTGACATAAACATTATTTTGAATCTGGTGCCGCATTGGTGCTGTAACTCGTGGCGGTATCGATAGTTATTGTAAATAACGTGCTCGACATTCTGAGTAGTGAGTTCGAAATTTAAACTCGTGCCATTGTCCTGTGCCTTTTCATTTGTATCGTCTAAAATAGGTGAGTTATGAAGCCCATTGTATCAGTACAAGTAGAAAAGGGTTCTGTGATGCTAGTAAATGAAGTAAATGAAATTAAGGAAGTTTTTGAGCGAAAGCAGAGTAATTGAAATACAAGTCCCTGGTATTTGATTTTTTCTGCCTTTATATATCCTCTTCAGTCCTGAGTGAAAAAATAATTTTGAAAAAAATTTTTTTTTGGTCGTTCCTATTAATTTAGAAGAAAGAAAATAATAAATGAGTTTTGTTTTTTTATTTACATTATAAGAAATACTTATTCTGAAACGTTGCATCTGTAGTGATTCCCCTTCCTTCATTTGCATAATTATTTACTTTCCTTTACTTCTATCATTATTCATTTTCTTTACACTCTTTTCACTCGCTTTCGCTGTACCGTATATAAATGCATGGTAGCGTGGTCGGGGTGGAAAACCGTTATGCAAAGGAAGACTGGGATCAATCATACACTTATTTAACATTTTTACTGACTTTATTATTTATGCCAAAATGACTTAGTTAAACGGGATAATGCGAGGGGGGACTTAATTATAATACTTAAGTCGGAGAGAGAGACAAAAAAATAGTTTAAATTCACAATTACATCCTACACGCAAAACACCGAGCTACTGAGCTCACTGCGGGCCGATGACTGAAGGGTACTTCCTCTCTCTCGTCCCGCTTGGGGCGACTCCTGGTTGCCAACCAGTATTTTATTATAATTTTAATAAACTTATAACCAAAACATTCTAATTAAATATAATTACAATATAAACAACCATAATTTATCGTAATTTAATTTATTTAATATTATTATCTTTTAATATCTTATAACCAAAACATTCTAATTTTTAATTAGACATTACTACGCTCGCATCACCCCCTTGAAAATAAGTTTTACACTAGGAAAACTTATTAATATAACAAATTTATTTATTTATTCAACAAAGTTATTTATCTTGCAATTTTTTTTCTTCAGCAAAATTTAAGTTAGAGAATTAGAGATAGACAAGAAATCATTAGAATGACAAATTCCACACATCAGATATTTTGTATAAGTTTATAAAAATCGAAAACAAACTATAATTTTCACATTTGCATAAATTAACATTTCACACTAATAACACTGGCCAACAAAATGAAACTTTGTTTTCTCATCACAAACATGATCACACTTTTCTTAATGCATTTTTCGCGCTGATTCCGAATCTGGTTTTATGTTTTTTCTAGCACGTATAGTTATATAGATACACTGGTTTTGATATTTTTAAGTTTTTGATATTGCTATAAGAAAATTTATGGATGTATAGATCACACTTAGGAATGCTAAACAACAAATACATCATATACCTTATTCAATGTACTTATAAATAAAGAATATATACATTATTTTATTAAAAGCGCTGTGAGTGTGATTTCCTTTTGTAAATTTGGCCTGGATTGTCACGATACAGCATCCAACAATGGTCCGCCATCATGCTTTCATTCCAATATCCTTGGTAGCGCTTCTCCATCATCTGAATATCTTGATGGAAGCGCTCTCCTTGCTCGTCACTCACTGACCAAGGTTTTCAGGAAAGAAATCTAAGTGGGAATGCAGGAAGTGAATTTTTAACGACATTCGACACTCCATTTCTTTGAAGGCATCAAGGAGGTTCTTGACTCCATCCTTATACGCAGGTTACTTGTTGCTTCCAAGAAAGTTTTCACATATCCATTTGAACGCCAGCCAAGCCTTCAATTCCAGCGGACTTAGGACTTTTTCAAATTCACTGTCATTCAAAACCTCCCTTATTTGTGGCCCAACAAAAATTCCTTCCTTCAATTTTGCTGCAGTAACCTTCGGAAATTTCCTTGAAAGGTATTGGAACCCTTCAGAATTGACTTTACCCATTGCTTTAACAAATTCTTAATTAAACCAAGTTTAATGTGAAGAGGTGGCAGATAGATCTTTTGGGGATCCCTAAAGGGACAGACTGGACATTGCTTATCCTGGGACATATGTATACCTAAGTGGCCAGTCACTTTTGGTGTAATGTTCTATAGTGGCGCGACTGTCCCACAGGCAAAGGAAACAACAAAATTTTGTGAATCCTGACTGCATACCCATAAGCATTCCTATAACTTTTAGATCTCCACAAACATTCCATTGATGACTGTCGTATTTGATTGCCTTAAGTAGTATATCCATATTGTCATATGTCTCTTTTAGATGGACGGAATGGGCAATGGGGATGGATGGCATTATATTACCATTATGCAAAAGAACTGCTTTCAGGCTTCTCTGCGACGAATCAATAAAGAGGCGCCACTCAGATGCCACATACGTCTGAGATATGGCTGTAAATAGTCCATTGATGTCATGGCAATAACAGAGAGGACCGTCTACTGAAAAGAATGCTGTTAATTCAAAATTCCGCTTTCGGTAGTAACTAATACGAACATTGTTCTCAAGTAAATTGTTCTCCTTTAGTCTTGAGGCGAGAAGCTCTGATTTCTCTTTAGACAGCGATAAGTCTCTAACAAGATCATTCAACTGTCCTTGGGTTAACTTTTTAGGCTCTAAATGTCTACCTTCAAAAGTGTACTCGGGTTCTGTAGATGGTCCGGAAACGCCAGTTGCACCTTCATCACTTTCCATGTCATCTATGATAGAATCTAGCCTATCACTTGGGGGAATTGGAATGGGCAATGTTTCATCATGTTTTACTGGTCTACGTGCTGAATCCAAGTTTGGATATACAATCTGGTGTTTGTTCTTGGCAGAAAACCCCATTAAGTTCACACTACAAAAATAACAGTCTTCATGATGATCTCTCGGCTCCCTCCATATCATGGGTATGGCAAATGGCATTGAAGCTTTCTTTTTGTTAAGCCAATCACGTAATCCATTTGAACAGCCAGAACAGATTTGATGTGGCGCCCATGCTTTATTTTGGTCACCTAGATGGCAACCAAAGTATAGCTTGTATATTTTCTTAATGTCGGTTGTAATACTTCGTCGCTGTGTTTTAGTTGTCAACTGGCCGCATACGAAACAGAACTTGTCGGGGTCATTCTTACATTGTCGAGGCATGTTGACTGACCTGAGCAAACTATAAATTAAAAAAAATGTACACCAACTTGACACAACAAGTTCTTGGACTGGACTGATCTTTTGACACACAAAGCACGGCGTTGTTGCCTGAATCACAATGCTGCTAGACGTAAAAGCTCACACCTGAAATACATAAGATGTATAATTAAGATAATTGAAATAAATAAGATGAATAAACTAAAAAAACACAATAAAATAAACACAATCAAATGTTGAAATATTAGTATTTTGCCTATTTAAAATGGTTAAATCTGTGTAGTTATATATATGCCTTCATCTTGAAAACTATACGTGCTAGAAAAAATCTGAATGCAGTTTTGGAATCAGCGTGCAAAATGCTATCCAGCCACTACAAATTTTACTCTGATGAAAAATCTTTGTTGACCAGTGTAATCAAATTTATAACCTGTAACGAATCTATAACGTGCCAAAAAATAACGGACAATTTTCCTAACATTGGTTACACAAATTTCAAGTTCATAATCTATCCCAGCGATTCCTCATCAAAAATCGCTTTACATTTGAAACAATTATTTATACAGTTACATAGTTATACTACAGTTACTATCAGAGCAACCTAGAAAAAAGTAAGAAAACGTTTATATAAAATACTGACCAGAGCGCACATACTATTTTACGAAACAAAACAAATATGGGCAATAATCGCACCCTTCCACTTATAATTTCATTACATAGTAATCAGTACATTAATAACTAGACGTTGTTTAGATCACAATCCGCACGCTGACAACGGACTTTTTCAATTTTCAATCGCAGCTCCTGCTCACTTCGCTAGAATGTAAGGGATTGCATCACCATGCAACAGGTCAGCACGCTTTAGGTTGGTTCCGCTCTCTCTCCAAATGGCGAAAAAAAAACAAGAGAGACGTCCAATTCTAAAAGGATCAGGGGGGGGGAGATATACTGAAAAGTGGAACCACGCTCCGGAATTGGACGGAATTTGCAATTCTAGAAGCCGATGAATCAACTCGCCTGTCTCATCTCAACTTTTGTCGGTGAACGCTGCTCTTCCTACGTCCAGCTGAAAGACTCCCTACTGGCAATAATCAACCGATCACTTTGCCGTAGGCCGTTTCCCAACGAACCTACTGTATGTCTGTATGGACAGTAAAGCCTTAGACACTCGTTGAAGCTCTCGTGACTTGCCTACCGAGTGCTAAAACAACATTTAACGAAGCATCGAGCAGCGTAACCAGCTACTGCCCGAAAAATACCAGTAGACCATCGAAACTGTCCTGTGCCAAGTCCCTGCACATTTGGTTTCTCTTCTCTGTCTCTTCTCTTCCGAAACTGTCCTGCGCCAAGTCCCTGCGCATTTCGGTTTCTCTTCTCTTCTCTTCTCTACTCATCTCTTCTCTCTCTCATTGGTGATCTCTCTCATTGGTCAACTAAACTCAATGAATGGAATTTAGATCCAACTTAGCTGCCTCCAAATCGAGCCTCTTGAAATTTTGAAAAAAAAGTTATTCGAAACGTTTATACTGCTACTGATTATCATTTCATATTTAATTTACCGAATTTTCTCGACAGTTCACTTCGAAACAATAACTACAAATTTGTTCTGGCCAAATTCACGGAAAAATATGACAAATCTCAAAATTTCGTAAAAATTTAATCATGCCTAGCTACCAATAAGGTCACTTTAGGCCTGTTCAAAAATCAACTTTTTCTTATTTTCATAGGTTTCTGTACATTTTCCCATGCTTTTTGACCTGAAAAGCCGAAAATCACAACTATTTTGACCTAGGATGTTGGGAAGCATTGCCGCATGGAGCTTTAAATTTTCTGCCTTGAAATCGGCCAAAGCGCCAATTCCGGGGTCCCTTGAATTATGTTTTGCACTTTAACTTTTGATCAAAACAAGATAGAGCAACAAATTAGGTATCAAATGAAAGAGCATAAAATTAATAAATAATAATAATAATAATAATAATAATAATAATAAATAATAATAAATAAATAATAATTAATAATAATAATATAATAATAATAATTATCTATCATTTTTCAGGAAACAACAGAAACTCAATCAGAATCTAGAAAACCATCTACAAGTTACAACTTCAGAATGGCATTAAGCAAGGAGCTGAGGGAGCTCCGTGGGCGCACAGTTGATATCTCAGAACCTCCACGTACTGTCCACAGGCAGGTGTCAACTGGGCCATCTACCAGATCTCTCACTGAAACTTTCCTGGTTGGATACCCTTCAGCTTTTATCAGTGGTTCCCAGCTTCCCACCAACAGACAGGCGTTCCAGTATTTCCTTAATCTTCAGAATTTACCGGAAAATGCAGGGAGGTTTATGGTTCAAGACCTTGCATATGAAACAGTTGAATCTATCATCCCATTCTGGCAGATGACTAGGATCAAGACAATGACCAAGTACAACGCAATGAAGCTCTTCATGAAACTACATGAGAAACATCGTGCTCTGGTGAAAAGCAAAGGAAGAGCAAGTAACCCTGGAGGAAAAAGAGGAGCATTTGTGCTGGAATTAGACAGCCTGTTCGATATAGGAGCTCCAGATGCAATCCAGGAAATACAGAACAACAGACTGTTATCCAGAGAGAAGAAAGATGAGGATATCAGGTTCTACGAAGACCAAAAGACTGAGAGGAAAGGTCATATGTCTGGTTATGACAAGATTTTTGAGACAAGATCCCTGCAGCAAGCAGCGAGGAATGAAAGACTGCAGCATAGACAAGAACAAGGTAAAACTAATTACTTTGAAGGTCACAAAAAGTTTTAAGTTTTACTCCATTGCGATATTTAGCATGTACTTAACAATTACTGTCTTAACATGTTGTACTATTTTACAGCTGCAGCAGAACAAGAGGCAGTTGTTCATGTGGATGATATTACCTGGGGTGACTCAACTGACAACGACGCTAACACAGAGGACATGGATTACCATCAGCCTCGTCCTGGATGTTCTCACCATCAAAACACTGTGACTAGTGTGACTTTGACGTTTCCAAGGAAGGTCATGGAATGTGATGTCATCTGCAATACAGCTGATCGTCTTGGTTTATCAGACAATCAAGTTACTGCCATGGTTTCTGCCACCTTGAAAGCTGGAGGGGCTGATCTGGATAACTTCGTCATCTCAACCTCAACAACACGTCGCAACAGAATGCTGTCCATGTATAATATCAGCCAGAGTCACATGTCCAAGTTTTGTGAAAACCCCCCACAGTACGCTGCCTTACACTGGGATGGAAAGTTGCTCAAAGATGTCTTGGGCAGTGAACCTGGAAGTACCTCAGAGACTTTAGCTGTGCTAGTGTCTGGTCCACCTTCATACACTGAAGGAAAGTTATTGGGAGTACCTGTCATCGACAATTCTTCTGGCACAGCTCAGGCTGAGGCTTCAATGGATTACTGGAGACATGGGAACTTACGGATAATGTTACTGCCCTTGTTTTTGACACTACATCCAGTAACAGTGGAGTTCACAGAGGAGCTGCCAAACTGCTAGAGAAAATGCTGAACAAAAAGGTGTTTTATCTGGCCTGTCGACATCACATCCTGGAAATCCTAGTAGGAGCAGTTTGGGAGAAGCTGTTTGGGAAGGTGAAGGGGCCAGATAATCCCTGGTTTGAGCATCTGAAGGATGTTTGGACGGACTTGTCCAAGGAAAACCCAAAGATGCTGGCTATCAACAGCAAATGGCTGAAGGAAAAGAAGAAGAACAGTGAAGAAATACTCCAAGACATTCTAACAGCAGAAAGGCTTCCAAGAGCTGACTACAGGGAAATGGCTGAACTGACAGTCATTGTTCTTGGAGGAACGCCTCCTCGAGGTATTCACTGGAGTCGACCAGGCGCCATTCATCAGGCCAGATGGATGGCCAGAAACCTGTACTCCATGAAAATGCTGATGTTTGCAGATCAACTTGAGTACGACGAAGACACTGTATCAAAGCTGGAAAGACTCAACACCTTCCTTGCGCTGTTCTACACTCCTGTATGGATGATGTCAATGTCTGCTGCAGATGCTCCCGTGAATGATCTAAGTCTAATCCAGGACATGTTGAAGTACAAGAAAACTGACCCAGAGCTTGCTGATGCAGTACTTAATAAGATGGAAAACCACAAATGGTACCTGACGCAGGAAGTCGTGCCATTTGCCCTGTTCAGCAGTAGATTGAGTGACACATTGAAGCACGACATTGCTGCCCAGTTACATGCCACTGAGAAGCCAGACAGCTTCAGAACAGGAAAGCCTCTATTCCAGAGAGTCACAGCTAAGACCACCCTGGTTGATCTCATTGGCCCAGAATCACATTTTGCTGGACACACTGAACATTGGATCCGAGTGGCTTCTGGAACCTGTCACGTCTTGGCCACAGAATGAGGACTACAGAAAAGCGTTGGACTATGTTAAGAATCTGAAAGCGGTGAATGACATTGCTGAACGTGGTGTCAAGATGATGAGCGACTTTGCAAATGTCATAACAACAGATGCCAAGCAAAGGGACTATCTCCTTCAAGCTGTGGAGTTCAACAGACGCCGCTTTGACAGCTTCAAGAAACAAACTCTCAACAACTGACTGTGTAAATGTCATTATGAAATTAATCATCATGTAATGCTTTCACTTCTTGATCGATTAGACTTGCGACAAAATGTTAATCTCAAATTTGTGTCATGAATAAGGCGCCTTGTCTGCCTTGAGTGTGAGAAAACGAATTTTGTGATATTTCTGAAATCTTTGTATGTACCAATGTGCCATTTCTTGTTCCAAGACTATCATAATTGTATAAGTTAGAAAGAGGATTAAAAACACTTTAATTTGGTGCCTATTTTGTTGCTCTATCTTGTTTAGATAAAAAGTTATAGTGCAAAACATGATTCAAGGGACCCCGGAACTGGTGCATTTGGCCGATTTCAAGGCAGAAAAATTAAAGCTCCATGCGGCAATGCTTCCCAACAACCTAGGTCAAAATGGTTGTGATTTTCGGCCTTTTCAGGTCAAAAAGCATGGGAAAATGTACAGAAACCTATGAAAATAAGAAAAAGTTGATTTTTGAACAGGGCTAATGGTCACTTATGGCAGTTACATCGGAGAAGATAAAAAAATCCATGAAACGCAACGGAACAAAACTGTACAGTAGAAATATAAAAGCGCCCATACAGAGTAACCGTTATTATAATTTAACAAATATTATTATTCAAACTACCTTCAGAAATCACATCGATACATTCAAATACAAAAGACAAAAATGAGCCCCAGAAACTTCATGTAATCAATTATCTGAAAATCACAAACTCTCTTACACTTTGGGGAAAGCACACATAGCGGCCACAAAAACGCTACTGGCCATCTAAAAGGCTCCATCTCCGGGTGAACACTCGAGCCAATGTTTTAACTGCATTAGTAAACCCGACTGAAGTTTTAAACAATAACAATTTTCCAAAACAGTTATTAAATAAAAAAAAATTAAATATTAATACCGAAAATTAATTTTAAAACATTAATTCCAACTTGAAAAGCTAAATTTCATAGGAAGCAAACTCGCAATTCACAAATTACATCTGAGAGACAACTCTGTCCTTCAACACAAAACCCAGTATGGTTTGTAAATCACCAAAATCCTATAATTTATCGTTTCCAAGTGAAACTACAAATTTACATCGTTATTCTAAATAAGAACAGATATTATGAACCCAAAAATACACGCAACCTACTATGTAAACAAAAAAATTAAAACAAATTACTGCATAATGAAGCGTGTTCGCTTTGTGTTGTAAGCGAGCCTCTATAAACATATTCCTAACCGAACAAACTGCATTACATCGGGAAACAATTTTTGTAACATTTTCTATGCAAACGCGCGAACGAAAAAAAAAGAAGACTTTTTCATTTTTAATACTCAAAATATAAAACGTTAAACAAAAAACCACTCCCAAACACAATAAAATTTAATTGCAGAATAAAAAAATTTTAAACAGCCCTAACCATACAAAATCACGCGGAATTGTCCTGAAAATGAAAAAAAAGAAAAAAGATAGACAACAAAGACAGCCCACCTACAAAAATTAATCAGTATTAATGAGTATATAAATCTATATATATTATATATATAATTAATATATAAGTATAAGTTAATATATAAGTATATAATTAATGAGTATATAAAAAAGTCAAAAAACAAATTAATTTATCAAAAATTTTACGGAAACAATTTCTCTATTTCAATTAACAAATTTTGCTTATTTTGAAGTCTCACACAATTTATATACGGCAAGCATAATAAACTTAAACAGTCCGAATTGACCCAGTATGAATTAGTATCTTTAAGATTAGTTTTCGACGTTCACTTTAAAATTAACTTAACTTATAAAGCGAAGCGATACTTAAAATTATACCCCAACTTTCGGCCTTGCCCTAAAAGCCTGTAATTAAACAATAAAATAAGCCTACCATTATATACATCCAGTCAAAGAATAATCTCAAAAACTACCTAATAAATTCTGAAAAATTTTGTTACTCATTGAATAATGCATACATATTTTCATTACCTAGAAATGCGTTACAAATTTACGCACAACCTTTTAAAAATCTTACCGTATCAAAAAGCATGTGACAATGTATTTAAACACTAAAATAATTTCATTCGTATAAATTAAGTGTGAAATTTATTCCCTAATCATTAGTATTATTAGTTTCATCACAATTATTACTAATTTCAGAAAATGTAAACACCAAAAAAAAGGACTGTAAACACAAAAAGGTGGGCTGTAAGGCAGAAGTAAAAGTGGAAGAAAAAGGATGAGTCACCGGCCCGCAATTTTTCAACTTTGAAACTTCTCTCTCCGACCGAAGCAACGAAAACTAAAGGAACAGCGCGAAGAAAGATGGAACAAACGACTCTCAAATTTCGACTCTAATTTTTGACTCCACATTACAACGGTCTCGACCAGATGACTAAGAGACATCTTGAGTCCGAGCGGTTTTTAAAATCTAGACTGCATCTCCATCGAGACGAGGAAAGGAAAAAAACAAAGTTTGCCAGCGGAAATTTCGAAGAGACGCTCCTACGAGAAGAATTTGTAAAATAATGGGCGCCATCTTGAATCATCGAATTTTTAAGAAAAGGGAATTAGCATTTGCTTAATTTTATAAATACTCTAAAACGGATAGCGAAACAGAATATCTACTAATTTTCTTCATACGGAGAACGTGGAAAAATGATCGTGATTAATCGAAAGAACACGCACAAATTTTCAATTTCTATTCATGACACGAAAAAATGCAAAGAGTGCGTGTTTGGGATGGTATTATTAAATTGATAACAATTTAATAAGGTTAGCTGCCACCAGAATGTCGTAATTCCCCTTCCTTCATTTGTATAATTATTTACTTTCTTTTACTTCTATCATTATTCATTCTCTTTACACGCTTTTCACTCGCTTTTCACATACTGTATAAATAAGGTAGCCGGCCGAGTCGAAAAAACCGTTAACAATGCGAAGGGAGACTGGGTTTAATTAATATTCTTCATTACACTTTTTTACTATATTATTGCCGAAACAGAATTAGTTAAACGGGGTAATGCGAGGGGGGGGATTTAATTATAATACTTAAGTCGGAGAGCGACACAAAAAAATAGTTTAAATTCACAATTACATCCTACACGCAAAACACCGCACTACTGAGCTCACTGCGGGCCGATGACTGAAGGGTACTTCCTCTTTCTCGTCCCGCTTGGGGCGACTCCTGGTTGCCAACCAGTATTTTATTATAATTTTAATAAACTTATAACCAAAACATTCTAATTAAATATAATTACAATATAAACAACCATAATTTATCGTAATTTCATTTATTTAATATTATTATCTTCTAATTTCTTGTAACCAAAACATTCTAAATTTTAATTAGACATTACTACACATCCCGTAAATGTTAGTCTGATCTGAAACTAAATCCCAAAATTACAGATTATCCTGCCCCTACATCTATGAATTGTCCCCCCTGTGATTATAGACCTGGCGACGTGCCTGTGCACAGAGTATAGATATAAGACTTATACTTTTGCAATTATAGCATTAAGAATTAACAACTCTCTTCCGAGTTTACGAGTTACATAATAACTCTCACTCTTGCCACATTATACACTGGTTTTTAGCGACAGATGGGAAGAGATAATTTATTTGATTACATACAACTTCATCATTTAGGCGTGAATCGCGTTTGCCAAAAAATTTCAAAAACTCCTCATAAGAAAAGCCCCTAGACACGTACAACAAAAATAGTAAGCAGTATCGTCCACATACATTACTGTAAATGCTTCGATGTTTATAAGGATTCAATATCATGGTTTGTATATGCAATTGTTTTAGGAATTTCGCGATATTTGGGTCATGGAACGGCGATTTCCCAAGCTAGTCATAGTAGTAGCATATTTGCTGTCTCCTTCTGAAATACACACCCACCCAATGAATACCCGGTCGTCGACATATCGGTATTAAATATAAATCCGTTGGAGTCCTTTTTCTTGGGCAGATTCAGTACTTCAACTTTAGCGTATGCACCTGTGAAAGTTTTTCGAGTAAAGTAATCCTTCTTCATAATCCTCTGAAATGTGAGCTCGTTATCACCGATCTGAATCGGTCAATTTCTGTTAGGCCTTGGGATTCTAGATAGAGTACATTAATAGGATTAGGTAAGGTTTGCTAAACTCTATTTTCAATGCCAAATGCCCCTGTTTTTGAGGATTTAAGTGCGTGCAAGCATCCAAACAGTAACCAGCGGAAATGTCGAAAGCGTAGACGTTAGTCCCGTTTATAAAGTCGTCCAATGATACACCTATTCCAACATCGTTATATCCGTTTGTACCAAGGAATAAGTTGTGGAAGGCACGGGAACACAGTGAAATTTCATCGTCAGTGAGTACTGTGTTTCTAGAGCTCTACTGACAGAGGCGCCATTCACCAACGATGATATACTGTTGAAGTTAAAAATTTCAAATTTGAATGATTTTTATATTTACATGAAGATGTTATGGTTGACCATTGATACAAGTATTCTCTGCGGTAAATTTCCCAGCACAACGTTTCAAGGATAACCCATATGTGACGGTAGACATTTTCAGTTGGGTACGTTTAATAGGGTATTTAGCCGTCGATCTGAACAAAAATCTTTCAAGCTCCATTTGTTTAACTGCGGATAATTTTACACGTCGGACAATGAGATATATCTCAATAATGTGGGGTACTACAAGTGTAGAAGACTCTTCGCCGTCCTCAGACAAGTTTAAACATATTTCGGGGGCTTTGCGGATGATTTGATCTTCCTCTCAACCCCATTTACGAGAAACTTCTCTTGAAATGAGAAGTCGTTGTGTAGATGTGCATAATAAATTTTGTTTTTGTTTTTAAATTCGTCTTTTACACCTTTTTCTGCTTCATGGGTATAATACCTTGAGGAACGCAAATGGGTTCCCTTGACATCTTTTGAATAATTTAGAACATTCTCCAAATATGTCCGGTAATATTAATAATTGGAGCCTGTGGAGACATTCATTTAATTTAAATATACGTTGCATTAACTGAAAATTGTATAAAAAAGTTAGTTTCAGGATAGATTGGATAATCGTCCTCACAATCTTTCCCATCAGTATGTGCTATTCGGACTTTTGTATACAGATATATATTGCTGGGATCACTAAAGATTGAGCACGTGCTGGGTATAACGAACTCTATAGGAGTGGTCCACGATCCAACTGTGTTGAAGGGACTAATCGTGATGTAATCGGAATCCTCTATAGATGTTTGAGTAGGTGGGATGCTGAAATTACAGTACTCGTCGCTGTTTAGGTGGACTAGCTGCGTCATGTTGAATTGCTTGGAGCGAATACCAGACCCTACCTTACACTGTAGAACCACAAATACCTACGAGAGATAACTGTACAAGATTGGCGTTTATACCAGTTACAGAAGTCAACCGTACACTTCATGCGTTTAGACCTTGGGGTCGCGAAGATCATATTTGGTGTCGCGAAACGATTTGATAATTTTATTTTCATTTCTCTTCCTACGGCCGTCCGACAAGACATTTATCAATAATGAATATAATTGCATATAACAGCTGAAATCCGGACCCTTCCCGCGCATAATAGACGCTGTGCTTATGAATTATATATATATATATATATATATATATATATATATATATATATATATATATTATTAGGCCCGGTGGAAAATGGGAAATTTTTTATTTCTTAAAAAATACACTATGTGAGAAGTTTCATTTTATCATCTTAACAAAATATTAAAATATTAAGCATGTGCTACTCCTGCTACAAATTTGCATATATTTAAATGGGAAAAAAATGTTATTTCTTAAAAAGTACACTATGTTAGGTTTTTTTTATCACCAGCAAAATATTAAAAAAATCAAGCATGTGCTACCCTACTATCCCTATCACATGCCCCGCCTCCCTTTTTTACCTTCATATTTGCATATGTTTAATGTTGTTATACGTTACATGACAAGTTGTTTGTTTAATGCTTGATATTTTTGTTTCAGATAAATAGAAATAATTTTTGAGATAAATAAAAATAATTTGCATTTGCTTTAATTATAATATGAATTATCATAAATTATAAATTACATATAATTTGATTTTACTTCTGAATATAAACTATGACTACTAGAAGCAAGTCCTCAAATGCAACCTTCAAAAGCAGATGTTGTGAGACACTATCTTTTTGTGCGCCGTCGTGAAGAAGCTAAATCAAAATGATCAGCAACTGCTAATGATTGTTACAGGGTTGTTGTAAAAGATATTGAAGACATTTGGATGAAATTTTCTTTTCCTACGATCTTAAAGTCAGTTGACTAATAAAAGAAGCCTCAAAATTGAACAAGGTGCCGTTACATCGAAGAAATTAAAGTTTTGCCTTAAAAGTAGCTCAGTATGATGAAATGTTTGATATATCTTCTTGCGAATGCTATGATAAGGGAATTGATAGGAAATCTTGCAGGTGTAAGCATAAAATACCAATAGCAGAATGGGAGTCTTTTGTGGGTCAAAAACAAAGAAAAAATCAGTTAGGACCAATTGATCGCATAGCTAATTCAACAAAGAAGATATCTTTTGCAAGAGCCCAAGAAGCACAAAACCGTCAACGAAAAGCACAAGAAGAAATGACTAAAGCCACCAATGTTTTACCATCGGAATTTATAGAAAATACCGAACAAGATATGGATGTAGATTCAAAAGTCAGGATGTAGATTATGAGGCCGATTTAGAATTGACTGAGAATATTCAAAAGAGGCACTCCTATAAAAACCTAGCATTAACAGCACATCGTTATCGTGTAAGTTGTAGAGCTGCAGCTGCAATAGTCAATGCAGCTTTAAGAGGTATGGGGATCCTTAACCACACCAACATGCTTGACAGAAAGAAATTAGAAAGAGAAAGAAATCGCATGGGTGAAACAAATACTTTTAGGCCTAAATCCGAAAATCTGAAGATGGAATGCCTTGGATTTGATGGAAGGAAAGATAACACATTAACTAAAAGTGGAAAGATAAAAGAAGAACACTATGTTATTGTGAAAGAACCTGGAAGCATCTATGTAGACCATATCACACCAGATAATGGAACTGCTCGCTGCATAGCAGAAGAGTTGGTAACTATTATTGCAGACTCGAACAACACAGATACTATCAAAGCTTTACTGTGTGATGGTACTCCTGTAAATACAGGAAAAATTGGTGGAACCATAAAACTGGTTGAAATTCATCTTAACAGACCAGTGCAATGGTTGGTGTGCCTCTTGCATTTGAATGAGCTGCCTTTTATGCACGTCTACAAAGCCATTGATGGTAAAACAACAGGTTCAAATACTTTTATGGGTTCAGTTGGGAATAAACTGAAAACAGATTTAACAAAATTGGAGGTAGTCGCATATTCTCGCACAAAGGGAAACATTAAAGAAATTCCAGCAAATGTTGTGAAGGAGCTAAGCAGTGATCAAAGATATCTCTATGATACGTGACTGGCAGTGTAAACTGGAGACACTTCTCAAGATCTGTCCACTCGATCCCCAGGTACCCTTCATCATGCTCGCTGGCTAACTCTAACCAACAGGGTCCTTCGATTATATATCTCAACGCCAAATCCCGATAAAAACCTTCAAGATATAATCAAGATTATTATGCAGTTCTATGCTCCAGAGTGGTTTTGAATAAAATCTCATCCTAATGCAACTGATGGTGCATATAACTTTTGGCATTTAATGTGCTTGCTTCGAAATTTAGAATGACAACATAGATCAATCATAGAACCAGTATTAAAGAATAACGCCTACTTTGCCCACCGAGAAAATATACTCATATCAATGGCAACTGACAAGAGACTAGAAATTAGGGAGCAAGCTATTCAGAAAATCATCCTTTCAAGAACAGGATTTTCAGGTACCAGAAACTTTGAGTTGCCTCAAACCCTCAATTTCCAATCTACTGACTACACCGTGATCGATTGGCAAAAAAGAGATCATTACTCCTCCACCGCCGCTAAAGAATTTTAGCGACGATGAGCTACTACAGGCTCGATGTCAGCCAATGGGGATAGCTTCTTTTCCATGCCACAGTCAAAGTGTGGAAAGGGCAGTGAACCTAGTAATAAAGGCATGTCAGGAAAGAATAGGATATGACAACCGTCAAAAGTTGACCTTAAACTCATTAGAATCAAGGCGAAAACTGCCCAAGTTTGAATTGAAGGCCCAATGGAATGAGTTAGAAACATGAAATAAAATTTCCTAATGATATTCAAAATTTCTTCCCTTTTGATGTGATAACTTGCAGAGCTGGGCACTTGCGGTTTTTTTTGCGGTACTGCGGTACTGCGGTACTACCGCACTACCAAACCGGTACCGCATAACGCAGTACCGCAAAGGATCGCTGAAAGTACAGCCTGTACTTTCAGCGATCCTTTGCGGTACTGCGTTATGCGGTACCGGTTTGGTAGTGCGGTAGTACCGCAGTACCGCAGTACCGCAAAAAAAACCGCAAGTGCCCAGCTCTGGACTGATAAGGAACAATGAAAAAGTGAATTGAATTTCAGCACATTTATTATGTCTCGAATTTTTTCTTCTGAATATATTGTTGTACTTAATTAATTTTCCTAATACTCTACATTATTAAATATAATACTATACGTTAATAAATATTTATGTCATCAAAAAACCTGAATGTAGAGTAAGTTTCGTATAAATGGAATATTCTTCAATATAGGTCAAAAAGTGAAAAATTGTGCCAGGGGTAGGAGGCTTTAAATAGCGAAAATAATTTGTGAGGGGGTTCCTGTATTCCATTCAAACCCCACAATATGTACCTTTTCAATATAAAATTTCGACCCGGCCTAATATATATATATATATATATATACAGCGAAAATAATTTATGAGGGGGTTCCTGTGTTTCACTCAAACCTCCCACAATATGTACCTTTTCAATATAAAATTTCGACCCGCCTATATATATATATATATATATATATATATATATATATATATATATATATATATATATATATATATATATATATATATAACGGGTGTGCCATAAAAAAGAGTACATTTTAAAAAGGCTATAAAATCAACATTTGTCATTTAATTTTAATAAAACTTCTACACAATAAAAAATATGTATTTATCTATTTGCAAACAAGTTTTCAAACTAAAATATCAAATAATTCAAATTCTATCAACATTTAACGAAAGAGTAGGATTTTTCTACTAAACATGCAAAAATTATTAAACCTTTTTAATATTTTTTTATAAAAATAATTTTTAACGTAAAATTTACCTGAAATTATTAAAAAAATGATTCGAAATGCTTTCCTTCCATTTCAATAACTTTTTTTTATTCTTGGACGGAATTCATCTGTGGCTTGATTTGCCCGTTCCCGTGGAAGCTCTTCCCATTTTTGAATGATGATCTCGCGTAAATGAGCGACATCTTTTATCCTAGTCCTATAGACTCGCTCTGCTAAGTTCTCCCATATTCCGGCCAAGAATAAAAAAGTTATTGAAATGGAAGGAAAGCATTTCGAACAATTTTTTAATAATTTCAGGTAAATTTTACGTTGAAAATTATTTTTATAAAAATATATTAAAAAGGTTTAATAATGTTTGCATGTTAAGTAGAAAAATCCTACTCTTTCGTTAAATGTTGATAGAATTTGAATTATTTGATATTTTAGTCTGAAAACTTGTTTGCATATAGATAAATACATATGTTTTATTGTGTAGAAGTTTTATTAAAATTAAATGACAAATGTTGATTTTATAGCCTTTTTAAAATGTACCCTTTTTTCGTGGCACACCCGTTATATATATTATATATATATATATATATATATATATATATATATACACACTGTGTATATATATATATATATATATATATATATATATATATATACACACTGTGTATATATATATATATATATATATATATATATATATATATATATTAGTGATGGATCGAATAACCGCAACCGCAACCGCACTACAACCGCACAAAAATTCACAACCGCAACCGTAACCGCAACCGCCGTTCCATAAGTGCGGTTGCGGTTGTAAAAGCTTAGTTAATTTTAATTTTAGCTGGGGAAAGTGGTAGGTGGGATGAACAGTGCGATGGGTCCTCGTCCCTCATCCTGGTAACACACTTAGTGCAAAATATGGTTTTAATTAATTTGACCTATTCTTTCATAATAGCTATATAAGTTTAGAATATACTTCATTTAAATAGTATTTATTTAGTAAATACCTTATGTTGAACACAAGTTTTGCAACACACAAATAGCGGTAGCGGTGTATTGCAAAACTTGTGTTCAACATAAGGTATTTACTAAATAAATACTATTTAGTATATATTATGTACCAAGTGTGGCTAAATCGCACTATAGTGGCTAAATCCAGTTAATAATTACGCATTTTTCCTGGTATATGATAACCGCAACCGCAACCGCGGTTGGAAAAAAATCGACAACCGCAAACACAACCGCAACCGCGGTTGTGAAAAACCGACCACTCGATCCATCACTAATATATATATATATATATATATATATATATATATATATATGTAAAAATGAACAATGAATAATCCATATTCATTTTTACATAAGAAACCAAAATTGCCTAAGCGAGTTTTGGATAAAAATTTTATTTGTAGCTTCCTATTTTTGTTTGTGTCATAACCTTACGATCTACCATTTCTATGGTTTAGTCGTATCCATTATCCATTTTCCATTTGTTATAGAAGTTATTATAATTAATTATGATTGTCTTGCATCTCACCCTCGACCCTAGATTATGCATACACATTGCATATAACAGGATTGGAACCCGTAGTTGTACTTCTTAGTCATTACTACCCACTCTTTGTCTCTAATTCATCTTTTCTAATAATGACTTATACACTATGACGTCATAAAATAACTTAATTCTCTTTACGTTTCCCATACCTTGTACACTAAATCACGTGCTTAGTATATGGACATCTTCCGTATGCAATGTATGGTAAATTCTTTAATAATAATGTTGTGGTGTTATGTAGTATAAACATTATTATTCAACCATATTCATCCATACGTCACATTTTCCCGTCATTAATTTCCCTTGATCATTATCCTATATAAATTTTATTAAATATTCATTTTTACTCGTGTCAATCTATGAAACGCAAAACTTTTGCATTCGTTCGAAAACGCTCAAATACGTTCTCGTATTGTTTTTTTTTTATTTTTTTTTCAAGTGCGTTCACCCCTCGCAAGATATTCATAAACGCTTATGCAAGTGTACGCAATTCGCAAATCAGCATAAATCAAACATCTGAAAACGTGAAACCTCCTGTCCCTCTGATTTCAAATTTATAACATATTATAACATATGTTGTATATAAATCCATACCGTATGTGCCCATGTACTTTGTATTATATTTCTAACATCTTAATTGTCTATTAATATGAAACACTGTAAAAAAACAAAACAAAGTTATAGTAACTGTTTAATTGTAATTAACTGTAATACTTTAATTTAATATAACGTAATGTACTTTAATGAAACTGTAATTAATAATAACTTGTAATGTACTTCATTGAAACTGTAATTAAATGTAATGATTTAATATATACGGTAATGTAAGAATGTACTTTAAATGGAAGTGTAATTAAACAATAAGTGAATATGAATTAATTGGTAATTGTAATCATAATTGTAATAGACCAAAACGAAAATGTGCTCAGTGGTGTACTTAAATTGTACCTATGTACTATTACGAAATGATATCGTCTTCACAAATGAAGACTCGGCAAAAATATACGATTAGTTTTTATTTTTATTTTTTAAATTTTTATTTGGAATCTTTCAAACATCTGATCATGTGTTTAAAAAGGGGGGAACTTAACCTTCAACTGCCGTCCCCCAAACATTTAGGCTTATATTATACATGTATTTGTAAAATGAACGGCACTTCATTGCGGTACTTCATTACGGCACTTCATTACGACTCCTTTGTTAGCAGCCTCGCTGCGAGGAGGGGGCAGAGGCCCCTTGCCTCCTTAACTTTTTAGATTCCGGCCTGAGCCATGGTCGAAAGAGGTCGAACCTCTACCCCTGTAAATTCAGAGCACTACCTGTACATTTTGAGAAGTAAACTAGAGTAAAAGAAGTTTTTATCTTTTCCTTCGAGCCTTGTTCTCTTCAGGAATCTAGTCAGTAAAGTCGATAAGTTATAAACGAAAAGTCGATAATTTTAGTATCAGAGAAAGTATCAGAGAAAGTATCAGAGTATTATAGAAAGAGAAGAATTAATAATCGTCGACCCATAAAGCGAGAGAAAGAGACAACCCAAGCACCATAGAAGATATTGGCATAACAGTCTGGCGAGTCTGTAGCCAAGAGTTTAACAAGAGGCGACCGAAAAGAATTAGAATGTTATAGAAGAAATATCCGTTGCTGCCTCCTAACTAGAACCCCCGTCGATTCCGAACCGACTCAGGGCCATAGACGGAGGGGTTAACATATATATATATATATATATATATATATATATATATATATATATATATATATATATATATATATATATACGAGGTTTGTTAAAAAAGTATTCGGACTGATGCGATTATAGACAGAATATAGTACTTACAGGGTTTGGGGCTTAATCTCCCTCAAAGTACGCTCCTTCTGAAGCCACACACTTTGCCCAACGATCCTCTCACTGTTGAAAACATTTTTCGAAAGCACTTTTCGGAATGGCCAAAAGCTGCTTCGTCGAATTTCTTTTAGTGGTCTCATCATGGAATCGGTGTCCTTTCAGGGTTTGTTTGAGCTTCGGAAACAAAAAAAAGTCGCATGAAGCCAGATCTGACGAATATGGAGGCTGCTGTACTTGAGGTAGCGTTTTTGATCAAAAATTGCTGGACAAGTTGCGATGAGTGAGATGGCGCGTTATCGTGATGAAGCATTGAGTCTCCGGACTCCCACTTCTGCGGCCGTTTCCTCCGAACTGCTTCACGTAGACTTCTTGAAACTGCAATGTAAAATTCCTTGTTGATTGTTTGTCCCTGTGGAGCATATTCATGGGGCAAAACACCTTTACAGTAAAAAAAACCTCGGTACTCTCCGACATCGTAAGAAATCGCCACGAAACAAAACACGGTTAACTTTATCGGCGCACCACAGTGGACTGACGCTACACAAGGAAGTGCAATCATATCAGTCAACTTGTCTCGACATGCAGAAACATGTTTAGCACAGTCACAACTCCAAGCGTGACCTTGTTCTAAAAATAAGAATTACGGACGATTGTTCGAACACAATTGTTCGAAAACCATAGTTCGAAAAACAGTTGTTCGAAGCAACAATTATTCGAAGTTATAATTGTTCGAATGAACAACCAAGACGTAAATAAGAAGGTTAGCCTCTTCATTTAAACTATAACATTTATAGTGCTGCAGTTAAACCACCCTTAAAATGGCAGTGTTTGTTTCTAGTGAGAAAGGAAAGCCAATGCTCTTTGTGAATGGGTTTTTATATGTAAGAGACAAGCAAGTGAAAGCAAGAGTGTACTGGAAATGTCAAAATGTAGTAGTGGATTTTTTCCGTTTGGGGGCTAGCACCGAATTTTAATGAAAATCGGTATACTAATGTAGTTTTGGTCACTGATTTCAAAAATAACTTTTTTTTTGGAAAAATGAAAAACAAACATGTTAGAGCACTTTAAATAATTAATGTATTTTTAACGAAAATATCATGACTTAACCTAACCAATCGTCAAGGGCGTACAGTTGACCTAACCGGGCATTCAACTGACCTAACCGGGCATTCAATTGACCTACCTTGACTTTCATTTGCTTCTATCATGTTTTATTAATAAAGATTTTTAACTTTGAATAACGTATGAATAAAGATTTTTAACTTTTAATATTTTTTTAATACTTTTTGTTTTTCGAACTATGGTTTTCGAACAATTGTGTTCAAACAATTGTGTTCGAACAATTATAACTTCGAATAATTGTTGCTTCGAACAACTGTTTTTCGAACTATGGTTTTCGAACAATTGTGTTCGAACAACTGTTTTTCGAACTATGGTTTTCGAACAATTGTGTTCGAACAACTGGTTTTCGAACTATGGTTTTCGAACAATTGTGTTCGAACAATCGTCCGGCAACGAAAAATAAACACCCTGACCGGATACTCTTTAAACAGACCACATGTGTATATATATACACACACACACACACATATATATATATTAACTTTTGAGGAGTTTGTCGAACTTTAACCAATGTTCGGGGTCGTGAATTGTGTGAACATGATTTTCGAGGTCGCACATGATAAAAGTTGGGAAAACCTGCAAACCATCCTTCTGATTTTTTAGAAGTCTTTCTTTTTCATTTTACGCCTCGAGGTGACGTTTGCTTCTTCTTCTTCACTGGACGTTTCATTTTTCTTTCCCGTTAATTTCTCGTACGACATAATTGTCTTTTCAAGGCTTCTTTAGACTTGACACCAGCCATCATATCTTCAACCTTGTTAATACATGATTGTAGAACCTTTCGACCAAGATATTTGGCACCACTCTTTAGTAAGGGGACAACCGTTCGTAGTATAGAAAAGATCGCACTGAATCCATACCGCGTTGGTATCTCACACCATGGTACACGACAAAAGGCTTTTCCATCATATTGTAACATATCGAAACTGAAGTTTCACTGTTAAGCTCCCGTAACTGAATGGATAGTTTTGACCTACAACCGTTCTTATATGTATCACAATACTATTTAGTAGATTAGAAACAACTTTGACATAATGGGGATTATCATACGTTATGCTCAAACCTTTTCTTCCATAATCAGGTATATGTACACTGTAAAGTACGTAGCAAACGCACCTGAGTGTCCCCCATAAACTGATGTTCCACGATATTATTGTAAATGTAGCACATTGGAGGTCCGTCTAACAGACTTTCCAATTTTAAGTGGTATAATAAGCTAGCCTTATCATTCTGTAGTTTGTGAAAAGTATCTCTTTGCAGAGCAAAATTGTATATATTCCATTCGGCAGACTCTTGAACACTTTTTGTCCCTAATATTTCTTTTCAACTCCGATCTTAACAATATAACATGTTCCAGTCCTGCAATCTATGCTACACATATGATTTCGAAAACTAGATCATTTGTAAGTTTAGATTTATCCAAGATCTCTTGCAATATCATCCGTGCAGTCATAATGGCCAAGGCCTAGTGTATTTTGTTGCTGTCGTACTGTACACCGTCTTTCCGTGCTGAACGCATGGTTTTATCCTTTACCACATCCACTTTCTCAACTTCATCGCGTTTTCTAAGAACCATAAAAACTTGTTTCTCCTCAGTGCTTAAAATGTTACTTGGAATTCACACAATCCCAACTCGTATGACTCGGTTTCAAATCGATAGGCAGGCCTATGTAGATCTGTTGTGAAGTTGGCCAGAGTATTATCGAGATACGTACCCAGCAAGGCTGAGGAGGGCAGTGTGACGTAGAACTAGTCAGAAGACATGATGTGTACTATTAGAATCGCATTATTGCACTAGCTTTTATATGGGAGTTGAAACTCTCTGGGTAGCCATGTCACTTTACCAAGTACTTTTCATTTCCTCGAACCTTTGCTTTCTGAGATTTGTTCAATTTTAAGTCTTTTTCCCTAAATTGAACGTAATCTTCTAAAGTTCCTCACTATAGAAGCGCCCTCAATTTTTCACCATTTAGGTGTTCAACATAGTACATAACCACCACTCCTTTAGGTTTGATAGATCTGACTTTAAAATTCTCCTGTGTCCATTAAGCCTTTCTAAAAAATGCATGGCAGAGATTAGCTGACGTAGAGTTGCATTTCTGCAGTCACGATTTTTTCTCTTCTTTCTCTTGGGTGTCTCGATACACGTGACAGGTGAGGTCATTACAAAGTACCAGCTTCCGTGAGTGTAACAAGCGTAACAATTAGTAACACTCGCTCATACTGCATGATTATGCGGAAAACTAATCTTAAAACCTTCAGTAACGACAATGTTAATGACTGACTAGTGCCTATTCGTTGCCGATTCATCCCCCATAAACTATTTGAAATAACCGCTTTCCTGAACCTGAAACCTTTATTAAATTTTTTATTTTTGGGCGATATCGCCCTTGGCATTCCCCACTTCGTAATGACACTCCCCATCCCCGACTCCCCATTATCATCCCCCATCCTCCATTAACCTCCTTCTCCCTCAATGGACCCTTACTACTGATGTATTAGAACTATTTGCTGTCCTGCACGTATGTTTATGCTGTTTTACTCTGACGTCTAATGATTTTTCAGTTTGACCTATATAAACTGCATTGTGTACATCCAATCGAGTACAGCCAGCAGCATTATCTGGGTTGTTCTTTATGAGACGAGATTTAACAGTATTTTATACTTAAAGACTACATTAATGCCAATTGTTTTAACGTCGGAAGATGTCCAAAATTTACTTGGTAAAATAGGCGAGGGATATGTTTATGATCAAATGCCTTTTCAGGCTTACTATTATAATACCGGTTTTGTAGCTTTGCTTAAACAATTTTCTAGAAATGGAACAGGATAACACCTTAATACCAATATGCATAATATTGCATAACTCAGACTCTAAAATTTTAATATATATATATATATTAACGTAAAGAACGACGCTTTGTATAGGAGAATTATCTGCGCAAGATGAGAGCGAAAGAACGAAACAAATGAAAAAATGAGGTGTGTGTATATATATATATATATATATATATATATATATATATATATTCTAATATATAGATAACCTATTCTACCAAATGGGTAAAAATGGGCACGGTCGAAAATTTACACAAATGTTCGACCAACTTGAGCATTTATGCCTATATAATATATATATATATATATATATATATATACATATATATATATACAGGGTGGGCCGTAAGTTTCCATACATAGGAAAAATTAAACGTTTGTTTTTATGTTTCAGATACCCTAAGAATATGCGTTTGACGTAAGATCTTGTTTACTGATGAAGCAAATTTTTACGTCAATGGAGAGGTTAATCGGCAAAACATACGTTATTGGAGTAATGCTAACCCTAACTGGCTGAGTCCGACGAAGATGCAAGGTGCCGGTAAAGTGATGGTGTGGGCCGGGATATGGGGTGACAGAATTATTGGACCAATTTTTGTCAGTGGAAATCTTAATGCCGAAAGGTATCTTAACATGTTGCAAGAAGAGATTTTCCCATCCCTGCTAAATGAGGAAGGTAACTTCCCAGTTTACTTCCAGCAAGATGGAGCTCCACCTCATTATGGTCTTCACGTGCGTCGGTATTTGGATCAGCAGTTTCCGGATGCTTGGATTGGTCGGCGTGGTCCTGTGGAGTGGCCTCCCAGATCCCCAGATCTCACCCCCCTTGATTTCTATCTTTGGGGGCACTTGAAGGCCATGGTGTATCAGGAAAAGATACGAGACATAAATCATTTAAAGGAACGTATCACCAACGCCATTACAAGCATAACGTCAACTGTGCTAATGCGTGTTCATCAACAGTGGGGAACACGTATTGAAATGTGTTTTCAAAACAATGGCAACCATGTAGAGCATATTATATAAATAAAAATGGTTGTCCATAACAAAATGTTTATTTTTCCTATGTATGGAAACTTACGGCCCACCCTGTATATAAAACCATCGTTTTTTAATTGGGAACAGGATTTTTTTTTTTTTTTTTGCAAACTAAGACTGCATAGCCATTCCAAAGCACACGTCATCTCCCACAAGATGCCACAGAATATTTGTTGAGAACAATTCACTGCAAGACCGTTTTCTGGACAAGAGTACGTGCAATTAATCCTATAATACAGCGGTTTTCGAACTGTGACACGAGAGCTACTGCGAATCTTGTGGGTTATAACCCATCATTTACTTCATATTTCATATAATACAACCCACAAGATCCGGTTTTTCTTATGTAAAATTTAAATCTGAATCTATTTTCTTCTATTGTATTTCTTGTGCAAATTGATATTAACGGAAATATAAGCAATTTTTGGATCGATTAAAATCGATTGAAATACATAGTATGGTGGTAATTATTCGTTTTACCCTTGCGGGTCGATTTTGATATGAGAATAGGTTTTTCTGGTGTATTTTGGTGTGTTTTATTCAAATCTGACCTTCATTTCTTGTGCAAATGAATTATTGAATGCCCGGTTAGGTTGTCGTGATATTTTCGTTAGTTTTAATGAAAATATCACGCCTTAACCCAGCTAACGAAAATATCACGACAACCTAACCAATCATCAAGGGCGGACAGTTGACCTAACCGGGTATTCAATTAACTTAACCGGGCATTCAATAATTCATTTACACAAGAAATGAAGGTCAGATTTAAATAAAACACACCAAAATACACCACAAAAACCTATTCTCATATCAAAATCGACCCCAGGGGTAGAACGAATAATTACCCCCATACTATTTCAATCGATTTTAATCGATCCAAAAATTGCTTATATCTCCGTTAATATCAATTTGCACAAGAAATACCATAGAGGAAAATAGATTCAGATTTAAATTTTACATAAGAAAAACCGGATCTTGTGGGTTGTTGTATTATATGAAATATGAAGTAAATGATGGGTTATAACCCACAAGATCCGCTACTGCTTCATGGCAAAATATGAAACAAAATGTTACACACTTTTACGTTACTTGCTTTACTTATTATACTTTTTGTTTTGACGAAGATGTTTAACCTTCGCAACGCTTTAATAGGTCATATGACGGACGGTATCTACAGCTTTACGAGGGATCTGAACCACGTGCTACACAATCTGGACGATGAGGATGGTCTTCCATCCAACTACTACCCAGACCCAATGTCGCTTAACTTCACTGATCGACGGGGAGCGGTGTTACGAGACTGGCCACAACGTAGCCTTTAGCTGTCATACAATGGGTACTTTAATTATAAAATGTAAAATAATGATAATGTATGGGTCTGCTCTAAAATGATTTGAGGGTGGTGGTTTGATAGGTTTTCTGTTTTGCTTTACGTGATACAGAAGAAAATATGTTTGGGAACCCCTTCTACAATACATCGTCCAAAATACTACAAGCAAAACCCAAAGTCTACCATCAAATACTACGAAAACTTTAAAATGTTTTTGAACTTCAAATAAACATTTTTCAATATACAGTGAAATACGTGTGTGTGTGTGTGTGTGTGTGTGTGTGTGCTCCTTGGATATTTTATTAAATACTTTTGTTGGGCGAGTAAACGCAGAGCCTCTCAATGAGTGACAAGGGAAAGTGATGTAAGTGCTTTTTTCGAGATTTTTTTATTTTTTTTTATGAAGGATTCCTCGTGTGTTTAAAAGAATTAAATTCTGTGACAAGATGAAGACAAATGTTCTTTGCTTAAAGTAACTAAATAATATTAATTCTTTACAGACTTATTATTCTCATTTTTCGCTCATTTACTCTCTAGATTATAGAAGAAACGTTTCTAAAATTAACTTGCATTACTTTCCCTTGTCATCCTCCATTTTTGGCCTATATGTCGTGATGCATGGCCACGTTCGGATAACGTTTCTCGTAAGATCAGCGAAGTTGAATAACGATGGGTACAGTAGTTGGATGGGTGACTGTCCCCCGTGTCCGGATGATACAGCGACCCGTGGTTGGGATTCCGCGTTAAGTTGTACTTCCCCCGTGTCATATGGGTTCCCAGACAGTAAACAGGAATAACCCTCTACTTAATGTGTATACTGACTTCTTGTATAATTCAGTGAATGTTGTCAAGCTAGGTAGGCTGCTCTGTACAAGGGAAACTGATCTAGAATAATATAATTAATCTACCATATGCTAATGGCATAGTGTTTATAAATTGACCAAGCAGAGATTCTCTGTTTAGTAAATACACAAAACAAATAAAGGAAATTACGACATTAATTTAATTTCTAATTAAAAAAAAAAGTATTTATTTCCATCCTTAGCTCTTAGCTGATTGGTAACACCGTTTTCCTGTAAGCGAAGTAAAAACACTGAGGTCGAGGGTTCAAATTCCGATGATGTTGGTAATTATAACGCAGGAGTTAGGGCAATGGGCCGCATTAGTTGGCCTGAACGCTGTGCCAGTTTCTGATCCTCCTGACTGATTATTATCCTAAAGAGTAAAATGTATGAACTAAAGGATCCGGATGAGTTTAGTTCCCTCTATGACCATATATGGACTAAATAAAATTATATTCGTCGAACTTTAAATATTGTACACTAACAAATTTCAAGGGCGTTATTTAACACATTTTGCAGTGGAAATTGTTGTCAAGAACTATGGCTAAGTATATAAATATGATAAATTGCTGGTAGTACTCAATTAAAACGTTTTCAGATGGGGATAAAAGATAAAAATAATTGGTTCTTGATGAGAAAAAAGATGAGAGAGAGAGAGAGAGAGAGAGAGAGAGAGAGAACCCAACTTAAAAATGAATGAATTAAATAATTTAAGTTGCAGAAAAAATATTGGATGATGCCAGCAAATATTTTTTCCTGTGTATCATTACAGCAACAGAGTTTGTTGTATTTAGTCAACGCAACGACCAAAATCTAAAATAAAAATAAATATATATTTTTTTTTAGAGTATAAAACAGTTGAAGTTCTTGTTAATTTCCGAGTTGCAATATAAATACATATTTTAGCATTTTAAATTTTAATTATAATTTTAAAAAGTTACCCTGAAAATTTAAAAAAATATATTTTTTTTAACTTTTGGTATTGATTATTGATTCGTCATTTTGATTTTCTTTTCATGTTTATCAGTAAAAGAAATTCACAATTATTAATAATTTTGGTATATTTTTCACCTTTCCTTGTGAGGGAAGAGATCAACGTTGTTATTACGTGAAATAAAGGTGTCGCGCTATTTTTTACGATGTTTATTTGTTTATTCGTGAGATTCATAACCACTGGGGATCAGATCTCTAAAACTACAATGAGAACTTGGCCACTCAGCTGAGCATGTTCGGTTTCATTCCAGATGTCCAATGGGGTGCGTCTGATTTGAGCCAGGGCATCTTTTCTCTTCTCCGTTCGCGTTCCATTCCTGTTTTTCTTCCTTCCATTCTTTGGGGACCGTTGCGCAAAACAAATATTTCTGAAAGATATATATATATATATATATATATATATATATATATATATATATATATATATATATGTGTGTGTGTGTGTGTGTGTGTGTGTTGATATTCCATCTCTCATATAAGCTACTTCTACGAAATTAGAATAATTCTCTGAATTCTACATCTGTTGACATTATTACTCCAAGATCTTTTGAATTAGGTGTAACTTGATTGTCTTTTATTGTCTTTTCTTCTGTAATTCCTTTTTGTTACCATATCCAAAGGACTGGAATTTTTCTTCGTTGAATTTCATATTTCCTTCAGACAATTTTATAAAAAAAAGTATTGAAAGAATTTTTTCAGTCTTTAATCTCTTTATTTCATATTTCTTTACACTTCCTAAACAGTCTTTGTGTTCTTGGGTCAGAAAATTAAATACCTACAGAGGGTTGACAAAAGTGGTGTGACATGGACACTACGATGTACGTCCTCAAGAACAAATGCAAAGCTCATCAATGGAATGTCAGAACGTGTGTCAGCTTTACATAACGCAAAAGGGAACGTAACACGATTCTAAATATATTGATTCAATAAATTTGGGATCACCTGAAGATCAGGGCCCCCCATGTATTCTTGTTTTTTGCTTTACAGTACCAAATATAATAATAAATTAAATTGAATGCCCGGTTAGGTCAACTGTACGTCCTTGACGATTGGTTAGGTTAAGTCGTGATATTTTCGTTAGTTTTAACGAAGATATCATTTGGTAATTGAGGCTGGAGGCCCTGATTTTCAGGTGATCCTAAATTTGTTTTTGTTTATTGATTTTTATTATCAAATAAAACACTATGGAAAAAAAAAAAAACTGAGTGTCTATTTACTTCTGTCAACCCTCGGTATGGTCCCAGTTTACAAGTAATTCCATGTTTAGCAAAAACAGTGTATATTACATCTATATTTTAACCCTGACACAACGCTCCGAGTGTTTTCTCTTGGTGGTCTAATAACTGTGATAGGCATGATCTTCTAGCCCTAAAACCATGTTAGTTCGGACTGAATAATTTCTTTTCTCGTAGGTAGTAAGCAATTTTGCCTCTAATTACAGGTTCGAAGCACTTTATAAGGCGGAAGGTGAGTGCTACTGGGCGATAATTCTTAGGCATTGCTCTGTTACGTCCTTTGAATAAGAGAGCAATGTTCGCATTTTTTAATGGGGATGGAATTTGTTATGTACCGAGTGATTTTCTTGGCTATACTCTCTTTGCATTTCTTTTAAAACATAACACTACATACGCCTGATGCTGGTGCGGAATTTTCTCGCATTTGCGATAGAGCCTCAGTTACGTTTCGTTCCTAGAACTCAGCATCAATCAAATACTCGTACATTCGTGTCTGGGTACCTGTTTTTGACTGATTTGTATCTCTGACGAAGAATTTATGTTCTTTTTTTATTTTCTTCTAGGGCTTATACTGAACACTAAGTTGAATTATTCCTGAAGCAGTTCTCTCATTTTTTCTGGTCATTTGTATATTTGTTTACTACATCTTTCAACCAACCAAATTTTCTTTACATTTCAATTTACTCTTTGCGAAGGTGTAGAAATATTTGGGTTTTTTTTCTCTACTTTTTATTCATCCTCGATTTTCTTGCTAAAGAATGTCTGTTTGAATTCCATTTCTATTTCGTAATATATATATATATATAATAAACAGGAACACCAGAGAAAATACAAACATCCTTCAAGGTTTAATAGTACCAACGTTTCGGAATGCACTAATTCCATCTTCAGGGCTAAAACAATAAAATGCCAAATCACATACAAAATACAATTTGCTTAATAACAATTTAAAATAAACTTAAAAAATTATAAAAAGTAGCTAATTAAATGTAAAACATTAAAACTAAAAGGTAAATAAATGTGAAGTTAAAAAGTTAAAATTATAAAAAGTAAAAGCATTAAAACTGAAACGTAAATAAAATAAACTAGTACCTTAACCAAAACAGCAGATCTATCGATGATTCGTCAGAATTTAGGTCTGGTTTTAGTTTATAAATAAACAGAGACTCCATAATTTTAAGCTTAAGGTCAGAGCTTCCGGCAGCAAGAACGGCGAAATTAGACTGTGAAATTGGGTGGTTATTGTTGTGCGAGTGATTACGTATGAGAGAATTAGGTGGTTTGCCAAGGGGTAAATTTGTACGGACCGATTTACCGAGATGTTCGTAAATACGGGATTTTAAATGTCTTTTAGTTTTACCTATATATGACCCCATACAGTGGTCACACTTGTATTGATAAACTATGGATGACTTAAGAAGTGTAGGAATAACATCCTTGTATTTAAATAAATGGTAAATCGATTTAGACGGGGTGAATATAATTTTTATACATAGTTGTGGGTAGAATTCCTTGAGCAATTTTAAAAGTTTTTTCTAATATTAAAACTTGAGGTTCCCATATAGGGCAAAGTGAAATACAGAATATCTTTGGGGACTGTAATTAAGTCTCTAGTTGTAGGCTTATTAGTCTATTTAAGGTTCTGCCTATTGTAGTCTCCACCAGTCTAGAAGGGAAATTATTCTTGGCAAGGAGTTTTCGGATGAAATCTAGTTCATCGTGTAGTTTAAAGTAATCTGAACAGATATTGAAAGCTCTATTGGTCAGAGTCGAATTAAATTTCGTTTGAAACCTAAAGGGATAAAGGAAGAAAAGTTCGTAGTAAGATTGGTGAATGTCGGCTTTCGGTAAACGGAAGTTTCAAAAGAGGAATTAGTTTTTATTATCTTAATGTCCAAAAAGGACAGAGAGCTATTAGATTCAACTTCTGAAGTAAATTGAATATTAGGGTGCTTAGAATTAAGGTAATTACGAAACAAAGGGATATGGTCTGGTGATTTAAACAGGAGAAAAGTGTCATCAATATATCTTCTATAAAAACCGGTTTAAAGTTGGAAGGACACTCATTCAACCATTTGACTTCATGATGACACAGAAACGCGTTAGCTAAGGTGGGACCAAGAGGCAGACCCATTTGAACACCTTCAGTCTGTTTAAAATATTCACCGTTGAATATAAATATAAGGTCTTCCACGGAAAATTTTAGTAGTTCTTTCATTTGACCTCTATTAAAACCCTGCACAGTATCAGTATTATTAAAAAGATTGTCAATACATATATCAATAGTTTCTGCAACAGGCACATTGGTAAATAAAGATTTTACATCGAAACTAGCCATTGTGTAAGAATTATTTAATGAGGTAATTTCTCTAACGAAAGAAAAAGAATCCCGTGCTGTATACAAATTATAAGTTATAGGTGATAGTATGGGAACCAAGAATTTTGAAAGGTTATAACTAAAAGTTCCTAGAGCCGATAAAATTGGCCTAAGTGGACAATTAGGTTTGTGTATTTTAGGGAGTCCATACATAATGCCTGGGCTGGATCCAGAAACAAATAATTTAGAAAAAACCGTGTCTGAGATTATATTATTAGATTTAATTTTCTAAGATACCTATTAATTTTATCTTCTTGTTTTAAAATTAAAGCAAAAATGTCACCAGTTACTTTAGTAAATCTAGTTGCATCATTTAAAATATCTAATATTTTATCGACATAAACATTCCTGTCCAAAAGAACAACGCCATTGCCTTTGTCTGGTCTTGTAACCACCAATGACTTGTCCAAAGACAGATTTCTTAGACTTTGAAACTCTTCCACCTCCATATTAGATCTATTGCCATAAGGGTTAAAAGCATAAAATGAAGTAAAAGCTAAATTATGTAAATTATTAGATAAAAAGTTAAAACCTTTACTACGTAATTTAGCTTTTACTTCATTTTATGCTTTTAACCCTTATGGCAATAGATCTAATATGGGGGTGGAAGAGTTTCAAAGTCTAAGAAATCTGTCTTTGGACAAGTCATTGGTGGTTACAAGACCAGACAAAGGCAATGGCGTTGTTCTTTTGGACAGGAATGTTTATGTCGATAAAATGTTAGATATTTTAAATGATGCAACTAGATTTACTAAAGTAACTGGTGACATTTTTGCTTTAATTTTAAAACAAGAAGATAAAATTAATAGGTATCTTAGAAAACTTAAATCTAATAATATAATCTCAGACACGGTTTTTTCTAAATTATTTGTTTCTGGATCCAGCCCAGGCATTATGTATGGACTCCCTAAAATACACAAACCTAATTGTCCACTTAGGCCAATTTTATCGGCTCTAGGAACTTTTAGTTATAACCTTTCAAAATTCTTGGTTCCCATACTATCACCTATAACTTATAATTTGTATACAGCACGGGATTCTTTTCTTTCGTTAGAGAAATTACCTCATTAAATAATGTTCTTACACAATGGCTAGCTTCGATGTAAAATCTTTATTTACCAATGTGCCTGTTGCAGAAACTATTGATATATGTATTGACAATCTTTTTAATAATACTGATACTGTGCAGGGTTTTAATAGAGGTCAAATGAAAGAACTACTAAAATTTTCCGTGGAAGACCTTATATTTATATTCAACGGTGAATATTTTAAACAGACTGAAGGTGTTCAAATGGGTCTGCCTCTTGGTCCCACCTTAGCTAACGCGTTTCTGTGTCATCATGAAGTCAAATGGTTGAATGAGTGTCCTTCCAACTTTAAACCGGTTTTTTATAGAAGATATATTGATGACACTTTTCTCCTGTTTAAATCACCAGACCATATCCCTTTGTTTCGTAATTACCTTAATTCTAAGCACCCTAATATTCAATTTACTTCAGAAGTTGAATCTAATAGCTCTCTGTCCTTTTTGGACATTAAGATAATAAAAACTAATTCCTCTTTTGAAACTTCCGTTTACCGAAAGCCGACATTCACCAATCTTACTACGAACTTTTCTTCCTTTATCCCTTTAGGTTTCAAACGAAATTTAATTCGACTCTGACCAATAGAGCTTTCAATATCTGTTCAGATTACTTAAACTACACGATGAACTAGATTTCATCCGAAAACTCCTTGCCAAGAATAATTTCCCTTCTAGACTGGGAGACTACAATAGGCAGAACCTTAAATAGACTAATAAGCCCTACAACTAGAGACTTAATTACAGTCCCCAAAGATATCTGTATTTCACTTTGCCCTATATGGGAACCTCAAGTTTTAACATTAGAAACAAACTTTTAAAATTGCTCAAGGAATTCTACCCACAACTATGTATAAAAATTATATTCACCCCGTCTAAATCGATTTACCATTTATTTAAATACAAGGATGTTATTCCTACACTTCTTAAGTCATCATAGTTTATCAATACAAGTGTGACCACTGTATGGGGTCATATATAGGTAAAACTAAAAGACATTTAAAATCTCGTATTTACGAACATCTCGGTAAATCGGTCCGTACAAATTTACCCCTTGGCAAACCACCTAATTCTCTCATACGTAATCACTCGCACAACAATAACCACCCAATTTCACAGTCTAATTTCCGTCTTGCTGCGGAAGCTCTGACCTTAAGCTTAAAATTATGGAGTCTCTGTTTATTTATAAACTAAACCAGACCTAAATTCTGACGAATCATCGATAGATCTGCTATGTTTTGGTTAAGGTACTAGTTTATTTTATTTACGTTTCAGTTTTAATGCTTTTACTTTTTATAATTTTAACTTTTTAACTTCACATTTATTTACCTTTTAGTTTTAATGTTTTACATTTTCTTAGCTACTTTTTATAATTTTTTAAGTTTATTTTAAATTGTTATTAAGCAATTGTATTTTGTATGTGATTTGGCATTTTATTGTTTTAGCCCTGAAGATGGAATTAGTGCATTCCGAAACGTTGGTACTATTAAACCTTGAAGGATGTTTGTATTTTCTCTGGTGTTCTTGTTTATTATTAAACTGCGTTTTCCGCGCCACCAATTCAATAGCCGATATATATATATATATATTTTTTTTTTTAACTGTAAACAACACACAGTATAATTAATGTAAAGAACGACGCTTGTGTAGAAGAACGTTCCGCACAAGATGTTCTTCTACACAAGCGTCGTTCTTTACATTAATTATACTGTGTTGTTTGCAGTTAAAATGTATATATATATGTACGGCATGCGGACGTGCCCCCTCAGGGCATTGGTTTCTGCTCGTATGTAGGAGAATTACGACTTCTGATTAATCGAGGCCCATGGTGTAGTGGATAGTATATCTGACCGGCAATCGGAAGATCCTGGGTTCGATTCCCGGGTGGTTACCTCATTTTTCATTTGTTCGTTCTCCTCCTCATCTTGTGCGGAACGTTCTTCTACACAAGCGTCGTTTGTGTATATATATATATATATATATATATATATATATATATCCTAAAAGCTGTAATCAGCCAGCTGATATAAGGTTTAAAATGAATGGTGAGGTAATTGAGGAAGTACAAGAGTTTAAGTATTTGGGTCAAACTATTACCAGCTCCTTGAGTGATGACTCGGATATAAGAAAACAATCTCGAAGCCTGTGTGCTAAAGCGAATATGACCATAAGGAACTTTCGATTCTATACAAGTGAAGCTAAAGACACTCTTTCGTACTTTCTGCAGTAATACTTACGGACAGCAACTCTAGGTGAATTATAAAAAAAGTTCTGGCAGAAATCTAAATGTGCTGTACAACGGGTCTTTTAGACTCATAAATTATCCCCGATATGCTCAGCTTCGCAAATGTTTGCCACCCGCAATGTCCCGAGCTTCCCCGAGGTAACAAGACGTGCTCAACACAGTCTAATGCAAAGAATTAAAAAATCAACCAACCCGATCATCCAAGCTATCCATGAGTCCTGCCATTTATCCTCTAAGCTATGGACTTCTTGGTACGAAAACGTCTGTGTGTAGCTCCACTTAACTTCCACATTACAGTATTATTTCTAATCAATTGTATATATTTCTATCCTTAGTATGTGAACTGTCATTGTATTAATAATATTTGTCATATGGACTATAGTCTGCCAATAAACATTTTCATTTTTTCATTTTCATTTTCATTTCATATACCGTATATATATATAGGGACGTAGCCAGAATGTCTTTTCGTGAGTGGCTAATATATATATATATATATATTACAAACCCACAAGGAAAAGTAAAAATATTTCCAAGGCCTTTCGTGTATTCAGAAGTACACCTCGTCAGGGAATGTACTTCTGAATACACGAAAGGCCTTGGAATAATTTTTCTTTGTCCTTATAGGTTTGTATCATTCATTAATTTCACATGTTTAATTGCGAAATTCATCCCATATAATATATATATATATATATATATATATATACAGGCCCGGATTTAGCTATAGCGAACTAGGCGATCGCCTAGGGCCTCGCGCCAAAGGGGGCCTCGCTCAAGCCGTTTTGCGCGTTCTGTTCGAGTGATATTAATGATTTAGAACTCTATGAATAACTTAAAGTACTTTGCAGGTTTATACGTGAGAAAACAGATCTCGGAAATGCCCTTGTTTATATAGTGCAAAAACAACTAAGTGAGATTTATCCTAATGTTTATGTTGCACTTCGAATAGTATTAACCATCCCAGTTACTGTTGCTTCGGCTGAAAGAAGTTTCTCGCGTCTCAAACTTATTAAAACATATTGCGTTCCACCATGTCTCAAGCGAGATTGCAATCATTAGCTATGTTATCAATAGAAAACGATATAACAAATTCATTAGATTATTCTCAATTAATTGAAGAGTTTAGCTCTAAGAAAAGTAGAAAAGCATTGCTGTAATATTCAAGGAGCATCTGAACCAAATATTAAAGCATTAATATTTAGCCTGATAAGTCGATCGCTCACTATTATAAAAAATGAAATGTCAACATCTCTTATACATCACATATGAAAAACGTTTGTATACTATGGAAAGTCATTACCTATAATATTATATAAATCTTAGAAATCATTCTCTTATATTTTCGATACAAATCTTGATTCATATTATAATTTATACTTATTTGTATGGTTTATTTATATTTCTTATGCAATTTCCATGCGTGATTATTTTGGTTTGGTTTAATTTTTAAGTGCTGGCATAGTTCTGTCTATGCGGGATATTAATATTGCTGGTATAGTACCGATAATTAAGTCCATATTTTCATATATATAGGCCTAGGGCCTCGCAATTTCTAGATCTGCCTAGGGCCTCGCAACTTCTAGATCCGGCCCTGTATATATATACATATATTAACAAAGCTGGGCACTTGCGGTATTTTTTGCGGTACTGCGGTACTGCGGTACTACCGCACTACCAAACCGGTACCGCATAACGCAGTACCGCAAAGGATCGCTGAAAGTACAGCAGTACCGCTACCGCATTCAAATTTCCCGCGGTACTTTCCGCGGTACCGACAAACACGACTTTTCAAAAAATTAACACTTTTTTTGAAGTAAACCTTATTACAGGAGTACAGTAAGACGAATGCTGCGTGTGTTGCATCAGCCTAACTCTAGACACGTTAAGTTTTCGTTCAGAACATGTTACGTTGCCATCCTATCACAACGCCTCAGTGCAGTGCTTGCTTTTGAGCCGGTTGCACGTGTGTTACATTTCTGTGACAAAGATCGATTTTTAGCCATTATGGCAGAAAGTTCAGGTGCGAAATCGCCGATATGCAATTTCTGAAAATATGTGCTATTACTTGTGTTGTTCTTGTGTGCAGTACCGCAGTACCGCAGTACCGCGGAACGCACCAGGGGGACCTGAAAAAGTACCGCAGTACCGCGTAACGCACTGGGCATGCTGAGGTACCGCAGTACCGCGTAACGCACCCCCAAATTTTGGTACCGCGCCCACCACTGCATATATATATATATATATATATATATATATATGAAAATTATTTCACGAAAGTAACACGTGAAAAATATTTATGATGAATAAAACCACGAAGGAAAGGAAACACAGAATGGTGCTCAAGCGCTTTCGTCTAATGACATCCTCAGGAACACTGAAGTACATAAAGGGTTACAGCCTATATATAGGTTACAGAAAAAAAAAAATATATACACATATATTATATATATATATATATATATTAGTGATGTAGCGGATGTCATTTTTTTCACATCAGCGGATGCGGATGCGGATGAGGATGTTTGATTTCAACATCCGCGGATGCGGATGCGGATGTCTATATTTTCGTTATTTTTTAGGATATATTCGAGATTTGTTGTGTTTAACGTATATAATAAGTTATTATATAGAGAGAGCTGTAGCTATAATGTAATATAATTGATTAATTGTACAATAATTGCTGTACTTTTCTCTGAACATATAAAATAATATCAAGCATCAACTAATATAGAAATCAATTAGTGAATTCGTCTGCAAATAAATTCGTTATTTGTTGAGTTTCAGCCACAATTAGAAACCATAATTGTGTTACCAGGATGCGGGACGTGAACCCAACTCAAATGCACCCCACCGACTTCTTTCCCCAACTTCCACCCTTAGAAAGAGATCTTTAATTAGCTTGATAACTATTTATATTAAGTTTAAAGTTTTATTAGGCACATTTATAAATGAGTAATTAAAATAAAGTAAACTAAGATGTTGATCGTTTAATGTTCAAACTTAATTATAGGAAGGTTATGCTTAAGGAACATTAATTTTTCTGCCTTTTCTGCTGCCAGTCTGTTTCTCTTTTCATCATATATTAATCCAGCACTGCTAAATAATCTCTCGCTTGGTACGTTTGTTGGAGGACAGGCTAAATGTTTCCTTGCAAGTTTACTCAAGTATGGATAGATATTGTGCGTATTTTTCCACCAACTAATAGGATTGTCACATGCAGCCAGGCGTTTTTCTTGGTGATAGCTCTCGATCATTTTTACTACATTTTGACATCGCGTAGGTCTCGTCATTGCTGCTTGACTCAAGAAACTGAGAGACAGATTCTGTGATAGATTTGCTTGTTGAAGGTGTTGGTTCTGTCACTGAAACTTTTATTCTTTTGGTGGGTGGCGAAGCGACAGATTCAAGAGATTGAAGCTCTTCAACTGCTTTGCCAAGTGATGATTTAACTCGTTCTAATGTACTAGGTGAAAATAACTTAGCTTTGTAACGTGGATCTAAGTAGGTTGCAAGAGAGTAACTTCATACAAGAACAGCCTCTCGTCTTGTCGCTTGCATCACTTTTGCGCACAATGAACTAGTTCTATTAATATAGTAGAATTTGATAATTTCCGCTTATTAATGACGTTTTATCTCAACGGTCCACATCCGCACGACATCCGCAGTCCAAAGTGCGGATGCGGACGCGGATGCGGATGCGAGAAAATGTGCGGATGTTCCGCGGATGCGGATGCGGATGTGACCTACATCACTAATATATACAGTATATATATAGATATACAATAAATGGAGAGATAAAAAAAATTAAAAAATTATTAAACATTAAAGGATTGTGGGAGGAGCATACAAATTTGTAAGGAAAAACTACCGATTTTTAGCACAAGATTAGCACAAGATCAAATTAATTGTTTCCAACCAATGTTATAGAAAAAACAAAATAATAAAATAAAAAAAAATACAAATTTATACTGGAAATCTGCCCGGGTTTTAGCACTTTGCCCTTCTTGTTTAGGTTCGATGTATATAAAAATAAATTTAAAAAAATACAAGTTATTTGAGTAGCATACAAGTTTACCAAAGATTTAGCGTTTTACCCTTTTTATCTAAATCTGTTCTGAAGGAATTCAAAACAACAGGATCGAGTTGAAAAAGACCTTTGCTTATGTTGAAGTTATTTGTAAGTTGGATAATGGCAGACTCAAGAATATTTCTATTAACAATGTTGCTAGAGTGAAATAAAACTGAAGCATTATTCCAATCAATACAGTGGGATAACTCTGACAAATGGATAAAAAGGGCACTGGACGACTGTCCTGTTCTAACGGAATATTGATGCTGTTTTATACGTGTGTGCAAATCCTTTCCCGTCTGACCTATGTAAAAGGAATCACATTGTTTACAACGAATTTTATAGATAATGCCTGAATTATTGGTAGGGCTATTTTTTACTATGATATTTTTCACAATATTGTTATATGAAAATACTACATTAATATCCAAAAGTTTAAGTACATTAGCAATGCCTAAAAAGCCCGGGAAAAATGGAAGTACTAAAATATTTTTTGACAAAGTATGAGTGTTATTATTCACACGATAGAAAGTTCGTTTTGCCTTGTTGAGACAAGATTCCATAAACGCAGATGGATAACACAGATCACTTCCAATACCGTTGATTTTTTCCAATTCGGCATCGATATATTCCGAACTGGCGATCCTAAGGGCGCGGAGAAACATTGAAGAAAAAATGGCCTTCTTAGTCGGGGTGTCATGTCCCGAGTAAAAATGTACGTAGGACAAATTGTTTGTTTTTTTCCCGATAGATACTAAACTTAAAACCTGAGCTTTCCCTATGTACACGCACATCCAAAAATGGGATTGAGTTGTCTTGTTCCACTTCTAAAGTAAACTTAATGGAGGGGACTTGATCATTTAACTGAAGGAGGAAGTTATCCAGGTCACGATTCATGGGCCAGATACACAAAATATCGTCGACGTACCGCAACCAAGGGATGCCAACCCCCAGGATTCTCGGAATGTAAGTAATCTCGAAAAACTCCATATAAATATTGGAGAGGAGGGGCGACAAGGGGTTGCCCATGGCCATCCCAAAACTTGTTGATAATACTCGTTATTGAAAGTGAATTTGCAGTCTTTGATGCAAAGCTTAATAAGTTCCAAAACAATGTGTGAAGGTAGTGGCAGGTCATACTTATGTAATTCTCGGGAGAGAAAGTCAAGCATATCGTCAATCGGCACTTTTGTAAACAATGAACAAACGTCAAAACTGATCAATCTATCGTTGGTTTCAGTACGTGCATTATTCAATTTTTCAGTAAGATCCATGGAATTTTTTACATGTGAATCAGAGATAGTTCCGAAAATGGGGGACAGGACTTTGACAAGCCATTTGGAGAGTTTATAAGTAATAGAGCCCACCGAGCTAATTATAGGGCGCATAGGGTTGCCAGGTTTGTAGGTTTTAATAAGACCGTAAAGGTAGGGCAGAGAAGGTGAAGTGGACATGAAAAGCGGAATTAAGTCCTTGTGATCTTTGAGAATGCGTTTCAAGCCACTATTAAATGATTTGATGACGTTATCCTGCGGGTTCTTCCTAAGTTTGCTGTATGTGGCGGGGTCCTGGAGAAGCTCGTTCATCTTTCTGATGTAGTCCACTTTGTCCATAATAACTATGGTGTTAGCCTTGTCTGCGTTAGTAATATGGAGCTCCCCATCTTTTTTTAATTGTGAGAGGCTATTGCTGAAACGTTTAGGAAAGTTATCTTCGTAACTACTATTTGCCGCACTATAAACAAGGCCTTTAACTATGTTAAACAAATACTGTCCACTTCACCTTCTCTGCCCTACCTTTACGGTCTTATTAAAACCCACAAACCTGGCAACCCTATGCGCCCTATAATTAGCTCGGTGGGCTCTATTACTTATAAACTCTCCAAATGGCTTGTCAAAGTCCTGTCCCCCATTCTCGGAACTATCTCTGATTCACATGTAAAAAATTCCATGGATCTTACTGAAAAATTGAATAATGCACGTACTGAAACCAACGATAGATTGATCAGTTTTGACGTTTGTTCATTGTTTACAAAAGTGCCGATTGACGATATGCTTGACTTTCTCTCCCGAGAATTACATAAGTATGACCTGCCACTACCTTCACACATTGTTTTGGAACTTATTGAGCTTTGCATCAAAGACTGCAAATTCACTTTCAATAACGAGTATTATCAACAAGTTTTTGGGATGGCCATGGGCAACCCCTTGTCGCCCCTCCTCTCCAATATTTATATGGAGTTTTTCGAGATTACTTACATTCCGAGAATCCTGGGGGTTGGCATCCCTTGGTTGAGGTACGTCGACGATATTTTGTGTATCTGGCCCATGAATCGTGACCTGGATAACTTCCTCCTTCAGTTAAATGATCAAGTCCCCTCCATTAAGTTTACTTTAGAAGTGGAACAAGACAACTCAATCCCATTTTTGGATGTGCGTGTACATAGGGAAAGCTCAGGTTTTAAGTTTAGTATCTATCGGGAAAAAAACAAACAATTTGTCCTACGTACATTTTTACTCGGGACATGACACCCCCACTAAGAAGGCCATTTTTCTTCAATGTTTCTCCGCGCCCTTAGGATCGCCAGTCCGGAATACATCGATGCCGAATTGGAAAAAATCAACGGTATTGGAAGTGATCTGTGTTATCCATCTGCGTTTATGGAATCTTGTCTCAACAAGGCAAAACGAACTTTCTATCGTGTGAATAATAACACTCATACTTTGTCAAAAAATATTGTAGTACTTCCATTTTTCCCGGGCTTTTTAGGCATTGCTAATGTACTTAAACTTTTGGATATTAATGTAGTATTTTCATATAACAATATTGTGAAAAATATCATAGTAAAAAATAGCCCTACCAATAATTCAGGCATTATCTATAAAATTCGTTGTAAACAATGTGATTCCTTTTACATAGGTCAGACGGGAAAGGATTTGCACATACGTATAAAACAGCATCAATAATGCTTCAGTTTTATTTCACTCTAGCAACATTGTTAATAGAAATATTCTTGAGTCTGCCATTATCCAACTCACAAATAACTTCAACATAAGCAAAGGTCTTTTTCAACTCGATCCTGTTGTTTTGAATTCCTTCAGAACAGATTTAGATAAGAAGGGTAAAACGCTAAATCTTTGGTAAACTTGCATGCTACTCAAATAACTTGTATTTTTTTAAATTTATTTTTATATACATCGAACCTAAAGAAGGGCAAAGTGCTAAAACCCGGGCAGATTTCCAGTATTTTTTTTTTTTTTTTTTTTTTTTTTTCTATAACATTGGTTGGAAACAATTAATTTGATCTTGTGCTAATCTTGTGCTAAAAATCGGTAGTTTTTCCTTACAAATTTGTATGCTCATCCCACAATCCTTTAATGTTTAATAATTTTTTAATTTTTTTTATCTCTCCGTTTATTGTATATATATATATATTATATATATATATATATATATGTGTGTGTGTGTGTATAGTTTTTTTTTCTGTAACCTATATAATATAGGCTGTAACCCTTTATGTACTTCAGTGTTCCTGAGGATGTCATTAGACGAAAGCGCTTGAGCACCATTCTGTGTTTCCTTTCCTTCCTGGTTTTATTCATCATATATATATATATATATATATATATACTGTGTATATATGTTGAAGTGTGTAAATGAGTAAAAACATTCCTAAATGTATTACAATAATTAAACATGTGCTGAAGGTACTTCGCATGGCGTACTTACGGCTGAAGCCCCCGTAGCCCTCCCCCCCCCCTATCTACGTCCCTGTGTGTGTGTACATATATATAGGGGACCATTCTGAGTTCTATCCCATATATAATATATATATATATATATATATTACTAAAGCCTTCTTCAGTTTGTTTTACAGTTTTAAATATTTTTTATGGTTTGTTTCCGTTGTCTAAATAGTGTTTTAATTTTTTCTTGAGTTTTATATATATATATATATATATATATATATAGAAAGAGAGAGAGAGAGAGAGAGAGAGAGAGAGAGAGAGTTACAAGGAGTTACAAGGACAAGGGGAAACCTCAAAGACCTTTTCGTCTACTTGGGGAGGTTTCTGTTATTAAGCTGTTCATTTTTTTTACTTATTCTAGCAGACTAGTAGCAGTAGCAGAAAACTAGATAGAAACGCAAAAGGCTCTCTCCTCACCCTCCGCTCCCTCCGCGCTAGAGGCGGGTACGGAAAAAGGTTGAAAAAATACCTTGACCTCGGAAAAGTAGCCAAGGAAATTTTACAGGAAAGAGGAGAATATATGATATAAACTAGCTCTACAATTACGTCATACACACAGAGATCGTACACTGGATAGCACCACTTTATAAACTAACCAATAATGTACTTGTGCCAATCGTACATCAACCACTTGGTATCGTCACAAAACCTCGAACATGTGGAAACAAGAATTACCAACAGAAATCAACTTTTCCACACCATACCCTCACCCCTCACGTGCATCCAGCCAACCAAAGGAAAACAAAAAATTGTGTCTGCAAAAATGCAACTCTACCTTACCTAATCCATGCCATCCGTTTCAATTTTGTTTTAATGAAATTATGTGTTTCAACAAAATATTTTTCTACTCTATTATTAGACATATTAACAAGGCGGACAAGTGTGTGAACGTGTTTTCTGTAATTGGATGTCTGTCCTTTATATGTGTCTGCCAACTCTTTGAATGTCGCCAAGTTTCAGCTTGGGTCTCTGGACATGAAAGTGTTTATGCAGCAAGTGATATAGTGAGTTGTTCAAACTTTGCGGTGTTGTGCCACCGAGAGTAGAGAAAATCTCTTTCCGACGAAGAATATCAGTGGAAGGTCCCTGTATCTATCCCCGTGAAAGTATTTCGTGTGCGATCACCCGTTGTTGCTACGGCGAATTCAAGAGTCTCCCACTTAGAGGTTTATGATGCAAATGATAAAAAAATTAGTTGCTCAAGGGCGCAATCAACCAGGGACGTCTCTCTAAAGTGAGTGGAGAATAAAGTGCCGGAAGAAATGTTTAAACAAACTCCGGTACGGTTACGTTATAATATTATGTTCTTAAATTATATTAGATGTGAAGGGAATCTTAAATCACGAGTGTATTCAGAACTTTGTCCAGCCTATTTTTAAAGATGTTTACACTTTGGCTTGAAACAACTTCCGAGGGAAGTTGATTCCAGATATTAACTATTTTAACCTTGGTTAACCATGGTTTTGCTTCCGCCCGAATTGTTCATTCTGACGAAGGTGAAGCTTGCCACTCCACCTTAGACCTACACCTACAGTTTAACGTGGAATCCGACGACGTCCCACCAGCGGCCTAGCGTCTTAACCACTAGGCTACCTAGGGTACCCATTTATTTACCAACCAATTTTTTTTTATTGTGTGGAAGGATGAACGACTGGGTTTTGCTGCGCGCCGACTGCCGTCACCGGGTCTCGATCCTGGGGCCGATGGATTCGTAATCAGCGATGTTACCACTACATCATCGAGGCGCATTTATAGAAGAAATTACTACAGACGGAGGTACTAAATGTTTTAAGTTCCAATTTAAAGCCAATATTTCTTCTCGGATTGGTATTAAATGAGAATAATTTCCCGTAGTCTACCTGTCTATTCCATTGACCATCTTGAAAACTTGAATAAGCTGACCGCGCAACCTCCTGATCTCTAACGTAAACAGATTTAAGTGTTCTAATCTTAGGTGGTAGTTTTGCAGTCTCACTGAAGGGATCAATTTTGTGGCCCTTGTTTGTGCCCTTTCCAACTTTCTATGTCCTTCCTCGGGACGGAGACCAAAACTGCACACAATACTCGAGTTGAGGTTTAACTAGTAAATTACAGTATAAAGAGATATTACAAGCTCCGTGTTTCTAAATTGGAACTGTCTTTTAATATAACCTAGTATTTTAGAGAGAGAGAGAGAGAGAGAGAGAGAGAGAGAGAGAGAGAGAATATGCATGCGGATATCTAATTAAAAATTAAAATAAAAAATAAAAAATTAAAACCTTGTATTTTTTAATTTTTATTTTAACGATGGTTTATACTTTCATTTCATATGCGATCTTTCATGTCGTTTTGTGGTTAATGCAATATATATATATACACACACACACACAAACACAGTGTGTGTGTGTATATATATATATATATATACTCTTTAAATTTAAATATACTATTTTGATACTTTTGATGGGTTCGAACAAATGTTGAGGGTCGAAGTGTATTCGACCCCTCTGCAGCATTCTGCCTCATTTAGGAAATTTGTTGAAGGAGAGACTTGTTTTCTATTCGCATCCTGCCCTCATAACCAGCTACGCATGGCTTTACACCTTTAACCTGTGGAGATGATGCATGAAGGTAGTTAGGATGATGTACTGGAGGTTCCTCAGTTCTTTTGGCAGCACGATAAACAAATTTTATGTCGTATTTTGAGAGTATGTTCCATCTTTTAATTGGCCTCCTGTTCCACCGCTCCACCGCTCCACCGTTCCACCGCAGCTGGAATAGTACAGAATCTGCCTCTTCTCTTCTCTGTTTTAATTTATTTTCTAAAGTTTGGAACACAAACCCCTCGAGTATCTTTCATATATATATATATATATATATATATATATATATATATATATATATGCTACCGTCAAAGTGTGTAACCAGCCATTTCGCGTAATGTCTGAAACTTTTAGTAATTTCGCGAAATGGTTGTTTCACTTGGTCATTTCACGAAATGACTAAAATCTTCAGCCATTGCGCGAAATGGCTGAAATTCCACCTTAGTTATTTTGTACAAGATCATTTGCTCGGTTAGGTCCTGTATGCCCGGTTAGGTCAACTGTATGCCGGGTTAGGTCAATTGTATGCCCGGTTAGGTCAACTGTATGTCCTTGACAATTGGTTAGGTTAAGTTGTGTTATATTTGTTAGTTTTAACGAAAATAACACGACTTGGACTAACCAATTGTCAAGGGCATACAGTTGACCTAACCGGGCCTTCAATGACGGGCATCGGAATAACATTGAAGGCCCGGTTAGTATTTGAAAACCTCTATATTGAAAATTTAAATTCAAATGTGTTCAAATGTGTATTTGAAAAGTGTTTCTCACTTATTTCAACAGACCTGTGGATGTATGTATGTTTTAGCAGATTTAGTTAGTTAAATAAAGGTTTCCAATTTTATTGTGATGTTTGTTATTTCTATGAATTCATGACAAAAGTCATTTTAGCCATTTCACGAAATGACCAAGGTGGAATTTCAGCCATTTCGCGTAATGGCTGAAGATTTTAGTAATTTCGTGAAATGACCAAGTGAAACAGCCATTTCGCGAAATGACTAAAAGTTTTAACCATTAGGCGAAATGGCTGCAAACCCACAAGGAAAAAGAAAAACGATTCCAAGGCCTTTCGTGTATTCAGAGCTACACCTCGTGGCTTCTTTTCGTACTCATATTGCAACACCGGTCTCCATTAGATCAGCGAGGTTAAGCGACGTTGAATCTGTTCAGTAGTTGGATAGGTGACCTTCCTCAACGTTCGTATGAGGCATCAACCATTGTTTTGTATTCCACGTTAAGTTGTAGGTTTCTTCCGTTATATGACACGTGTGGTTGTTAATACGAACGCTAAACCATGCAACTTAACGCCCCCAGTCCCACCCCAAAGAACAATAACAACAACAGCCCTAGACGTGAACCACAAAAATCAAGAAAGAACAGAATATGAAGTAGAGAGTGAGTGGAACAAAGCTTTGAATCTGCTCAGAAAATCACAATCCAAATGTGTTCACCCCCTGGCAAGCGAGAAATAAAAGCCGCCCTTGTCCTCACTACTTTGCAAAAGGGGTGCTCGCTTTTGCAGGAGTCACTCCTGATCCTGACGAAGAAGCCGCCTTGGAGATCATCACTTAATGAATAAAACAGAAAAATTTGCGGAAATCTATTTCGTCTCGTGTTTTTCAGCTCTCCTTTCATGTTTGTAATCTGTGTTGATGTCTTTTTACTACATTTTACTAAACTACAAAAGTTGTCATACTAATTATAATAAGTGTCCTTTCATTTTCTTCATTCGAAGAGCAAGCTTTTGTTATGTCAGGTCAGGAGGTCAGGAAAATTGATTTGTTTCCTATAACTTCAAATTAGAGGCACAATTATACCGTCTCAAACCTTGAAATTCTCGTATACCCGCAAGCGTTTTATAATTCAGTCGAGAAAATTATGTTACATATAATGTATATATTTCAGAACCTGTGGCAAGGCTCTCTCTTACCACCCTAACTGTTTAGTGCGTATACTGACGAATTAACCACCCTACGTAATAAAGCCAAATTAGGTTATAAAACTTGAGACTCCGGTGTATTGTCTCAATAAGCCCTTTAGCTTTAGAATATCTAACGGAGATACATTTATGGAAAGAAATTCGCCGAAAAATGAAATTATGAAATTTCGCTGAATTTTGTAATTTTCAGTATTTTATCATAATTGGTGGAAAAAATAACGTGAACAATAAAAATATTGGATTCACATATACTCGTAATTCTCATTCTAATCAGTAGATTATTTTATTATTTACTTTATGGGTCAAATTATTTTATTTTTCTACCAATTATGAAGTTTTGTTGGATTTCGAAAATTTTAGTATTCTTCCATTAATTTTCCCTTTTCCTTCTTTTGTTGAATTTTTTTTTTCATCTTTTTCGCAACAATATCATGAACAAATATGCGAGAATCATGATAAGGATTTCAAAATGTCAAAAGAAATCTACTTACTTTTCCGCGGAGTAAAATCAAAATTGACAAGTAATCTCGCATTTAGATTGAATAAATAACAAAATAGGCCAAAGTAAGAATAAATTTGAGTATCGGGTAACATTCTCATAAATCTTTGACGACGACTCGGATATAAAGAAACAATGGGGCGAAATTTGTGTGTTCGTTCAAATAACCTTCAATAATTGTGGGTTATATACAAAAATTGTATTAAAAAGTTCTTTCTATAACGAATCCTTCGAGCGTTTCAGTTCTTCCAAGCTCAGAGCTGTTCGTAGCATAAAAAAAACCCAAAAAACATGCAGGAAACCCATATAGTCCAGTGATTCCCAACTATTTTTGTATGGTTACTAAAACCCAATTCTAATGCAACAACATTATCCCAATTATTAGAGATTATTTTTTATAACATGGATTATCACAATATAATTTTTGTATAACTTCTGGATCGTGTGTCATTACCCCACAAAATAGTTGTCATTACCCCACAAAATAGTTGTCATTGCCCCACAAAATAGTTGTCATTGCCCCACAAAATAGTTGTCATTGCCCCACAAAATAGTTGTCATTACCCCACAAAATAGTTGTCATTGCCCCACAAAATAGTTGTCATTACCCCACAAAATAGGTGTCATTGCCCCACAAAATAGTTGTCATTACCCCACAAAATAGTTGTCATTGCCCCACAAAATAGTTGTCATTACCCCACAAAATAGGTGTCATTGCCCCACAAAATAGTTGTCATTACCCCACAAAATAGTTGTCATTGCCCCACAAAATAGTTGTCATTACCCCAGTTTGGTAATAATTTACCCTAGGTTGGGAATCACTGCCATATACTAAAACTATGTAGCTGTATACCCTATTATGCCTATATCCAAGAGTACTAAGGAATATTTAGCGTCGGATTCTGACAGAGGTTTCTATCACTCTTCTCTAAGTGTCCTGCGCTGTTGCTCTAGGAGTGGTGCAGAATCTTCCTATTCCCATCTGGCTCTCTCTGCATGTTTACATTTCGCTTTTATAGGTTGTTTTGGGGGCTTTTGCTGAGCAAGGGGCAGCGGGAATTCTTATATATACACATATATATATATATACATAGTATATATATATATATATATATATATAGTGTGTGTGTGTGTGTGTGTGTGTATATACAGTATATATAATATATATATACACACCTTACCTTACCTTATGAACCTTATGTTGTTTCGTGCGTTGGTCTCTCTTCACACGGAGGTCAAGCTGGTGGCCCCGCCTCTAGGTCTGGCCTGGTGGAGGAGCGAGTTGCTTTCTTGCGCTCTCCACCGTACATAGCCAGGCACGCCCGGCTCATCTGGTACTGTCCTGAGCCAGGCATCCAGTCTTTTCTTGAAGACTTCAACTTTGACCCCCGTTACGTTTCTGAGGTCCTTAGGAAGCTGGTTGAAAAGTCTTGGCCCCCTGACAACCAAGCTATTTTCCTTCAGGGTTGAGGAGGTCCCTTGTCGGGCCTTTAATTTGGGAACACTACACATTCTGCCTTTCCTATTTTCCAGTGTTGTTTGAATGGTAATTGGGTTTAATTTTAGGTTTGGTACCAGTTTTTCGATCATTTTCCATATGTAGATTATGATGTACCTCTCTCTTCTTCTTTCCAGGGAGTACAGATTTAGTTTACGTAGTCTTTCCTAGTAGTTGAGTTCTTTGCAGCCATAAAATATATATATATATATATACCTTTGATAACCTTTGGTTATCTTTGGTTTGGTTCGGCCTGAATTGTTCATTCTGAGTTGTTCATTCTTGGCTACCCAGGGTACCCATTTATCTACCAACCACTTTCTTTTTTATTGTGTGGAAGGATGAACAGCTGGGTTTTGCTGCGCACCGTCTGCCGTCACCGGGTCTCGATCCCGGGCCCGATGGATTCGTAGTCAGCGACGCTAACCACTATACCACCGAGGCACATATATTATATACAGAATGGTGCTCAAGCGCTTTCGTCTAATGACATCCTCAGGAACACTGAAATAAATAACAAGTTCGAGACTATATATAGGTCACAAAAAATAAAAAAATAAAAACAGTAGGAGCACACAAATTTATAAAGAAAAGCTACCAGCGTTTTAGCACTTCAAAACAACAGGATCAAGCGAAAAAAGGTCCTGGCTAATGTTGAAATTATTTGTAAGTTGAATAATGGCAGACTCAAGAATATTTCTATTAACAATGTTGCTTGAGTGAAACAAAATTGAAGCATTATTCCAATCAATACAGTGGGATAACTCCGACAAATGGACGAAAAGGGCACTGGACGACTGTCCCGTTCTAACGGAATATTGACGTTGTTTTACACGCGTGTGCAAATCCTTTCCCGTCTGTCCAATGTAAAAGGAATCACATTGTTTACAACCAATTTTATAGATAATGCCTGAATTATTGGTAGGGCTATTTTTTACTACAGTATATATTTTTCACAATATTGTCATATGAAAATACTACATTAATATTCAAAAGTTTAAGTACATTAGCAATGCCTAAAAAGCCTGGGAAAAATGGAAGTACTAAATTATTCTTCGACAAAGTGCGAGGGTTATTATTCACACGACAGAAAGTTTGCTTTGTCTTGTTAAGACAAGATTCCAAAAAGCAGGTGGGTAACACAAATCACTTCCAATACTGTTGATTTTTTCTAATTCGACATCCCTGTATTGGTTGTAAACAATGCGATTCCTTTTACATTGGTCAGACGGGAAAGGATTTGCACACGCGTGTAAAACAGCATCAATATTCCGTTAGAACGGGACAGTCGTCCAGTGCCCTTTTCGTCCATTTGTCAGAGTTATCCCACTGTATTGATTGGAATAATGCTTCAATTTCCAGTATAAATTTGTATTTTTATAATTCATTTGATCTTGTGCTAAAAATCGATATTTTTTCCTTACAAATCTGTATGCCTCTCTGTTAATCCTTTAATTTTTAATTTTTATTTTTACTTCTACGTTTATTGCATATATATATATATATATATATATATATATATAGATATGTATATATATATACAGGGGTTAGACAAAATAATATGAACACCCGCCGATTTCACCGGTTATCTTTACGGACTGCTCAGACACAAAGTAAACGGTCAAATGACTGGCAAACCTATTTAAATGCGTACAGAGAGTGTATACGTCATGTTATAACCCTCATGTTGTTTTTACAGATCTGAGTGAATTATGAATTAGCAGTTATGAAAGACCTGTCAGACTTCCAAAGAGGGCAAATTGTCGGAGCGCGGATGGCTGGTGCATCGGTGACGAAAACCGCTCAGATGTTCAATGTATCCAGAGGAACTGTCTCTATGGTCATGTCTGCATACCAAAACCATGGAAAGACAAGCACCGACAAATGCAATAGTGGACGCAAGAAGAAGCTGTGTGATCGAGACCGCCGGGTGCTAAAGCGCATTGTGACAAAGAACCATAAGACCACAGCTCCAAAGTGACTGCAGAGCTTAACCAGCATCTTGCAAGCCCGGTATCGACCAGAACTGTACGTCGCGAGCTCCATGGAGCTGGATACCATGGGAGGGCTGCAATTGCCAAACCCTTCCTTTCGCACATCAACATTGAGCGGCGCAGAAAATGGTGTAATGACCATAAGAATTGGTCATGGACCGGTGGGAGAATGTAGTCTACTCCGACGAATCCTCCTTTACGCTATTTCCATGTTCCGGTCGAGTTTACGTCTGGAGACAGCCTAAAGATGCTTATGACCTCGACTGCCTGACCCCAACCGTTAAGCATGGAGGCGATCTGTGATGGTTTGGGCAGCATATCGTGGAATACTCTTGGCCCAGCTGTAGTACTGCATGGTAGGGTTAACGCCCAGGTCTATCTGTCAATATTGGCTGACCAGGTCCATCCCATGGTCCAAACGCTGTTTCCCAATGGCGGCGCCGTCTTCTAGGATGATATGCACCAATCCACACCGCTGGGGTCGTTAAAAACTGTTTGAAGAGCATGTTAGTGAAGTAGAACGCTTGGATGGCCTCCACAATCCCCGGATCTTAACATTATCGAGCATCTGTGTGTCAGTTGGAGCCAGCAGGTCAGAAGCCGATTCTCACCGCCGCGTCTTTGGAGAAACTGGAAGCAGGGTTTGCTCGAAGAATGGCTCAGGATTCCTCTAGCCACTGTCCAAAAGTGTATGAATCAATTTCCCCGACGCATTGCAGCTGTTATTTCCTCTAAAGAGGACAACTCCATATTAAGAATAAAAACCGCCATTTATCAAGGTGTTCATATTTTTGTCTAACCCCTGTATATATATATATATATATTATTTATTTTTTATTTTTTATTTTTTTCTTTCTGTAACCTATATATAGGCTGTCCACCCTTTATGTACTTCAGTATTCCTGAGGATGTCATTAGACGAAAGCGCTTGAGCACCATTTTGTGTTTCCTTTCCTTCGTGGTTTTATTCATCATAAATATTTTTCACGTGTTACTTTCGTGAAATAATTTTCATATATATATATATATATATATAACACTGCAATGAATAGTTTTATTTACATAAAAAGTTTCAGGAAAACAATTCCTATCATCAGTGCTTTAAAATATTTACTCTACTTACCAGTCACTCGATTCTGAGTTTAAATTTCTATATAAGTATTTTTCCCCACAGTTCCTACCCCCGTCATGTAACTGACCAAAATATTCATGCGTTCTAAGTAATATAGACAAGCCGAAATCGAGAGTAACATCTGCTTCCAAGGACATCAAATATTTGAGCCTCCCGTATTTGGAATAAATATCTTATACAAGATGGAATAAGAATTGGAAATATTGTTAATGAAATTTTATCCACGCAATCGGTGTTCAAAATCATCCTTTGCTATAATCATACAGCTCATTCCGATACTTCTTTTATTTAACTTAAGGAATTGTTGTCTAAGGATCTGTTCTCTCGTACCGTGTATAAATGTAAATGTTCTGCCTGCAGCGCAGTTTGTGTTGGCATCATTGCTCGCCGCCAAGCAATTCCGAGAACGCGAGTGCGAACATCCTGGTTTTAGTTTCTGAATTGGTCTTATAATTCCTCTCTCTTCTCCCATCTCATTCCAACATCCTGTCCGAGAGCCCTCAATTGGACGAAGCACGTTAAACAACCAACCAACCAACACGAGAATCTTGGTGGTCCACAGCGACCACCGTTTACTCTCTTTTTAACTTCAATATTATTGACAACCTTTTTTATCGGATTTAAGAACAATGGAATCAATTCATATTTGGAAACTCATACCAAATCACACTGCGGTGATTATTCCTTCTCAACTGAGCTTCTGATAGAAGTTACTGTAATTTCTTTGTTTATTTAATGGGATTGTTTAACTTCACTCGCAGCATCTAAGGTCATATGACGGAAGGTGCCTACAGCTTTATATGGGATCCGAACCACGGGTCGCTATATCATCTGGACGCAGAGGACAGTCACGTCCATTCAGTTACCACCTAGACTCAATGTCGCTAAACTTCGCTGATCGATGGGAATCGGTGTTGCAAGAGTGACCACGACGTAGTTCTAAAAGTTAATTTTAACATTACTTTTTATAGATTTTAATTGTCTTTATTGTTGATGCTCCATTTTTCTCTTTCAATTGTATTCATTCTCAAATGTGAGAAGTTTGTACTCATTCGTGTTATTTTAGGGCACCGATGATGAGGATTGTGGTTCTCGAAATGTTCGTGCATGGCTGTATTCTTCATTTATCTTTTGCGGCTGCACAGGAATAAAATGAATTTGATATATATATATATATATATATATATATATATATATATATACAGGGTGCGGCATAAGTCGCTTTATCGAGAATAATGAAATCATCTTGCGAAGAATAATATTTATTATTTATTACAGAAATTGTTCAAAGTGTCCTCCATCATGTTCAATACACACGTTGCATCTTTGAACAAGTGAACAACAAATAGCGCGCCACAGTTCTTTGTTATTATTTAACGTCTCGAACTCTTGGCGTATCACAGCTTTATGTGAGCGAAGTCCCGCGGTTTCTGGCTGTAGACTCTATCTTCGATTATATCCCACATTGAATAATCACATCACATTGATTTTATTGAATGTGGGATATAATAAAAGATAGAGTCTACGGCTAGAAACCGCGGGACTTCGCTCACATGAAGACTTTATACGCCAAGAATTCGAAACGTTTAATAATAACAAAGAACTGTGGCGCGCTATTTGTTGTTCAGTGGTTCAAAGATGCAACGTGTGTATTGAACATGATGGAGGACGCTGAACAATTTCTGTAATAAATAAATATTATTCTTCGCGAGGTAATTTCATTATTCTCGGTAAAGCGACTTATGCCGCACCCTATATATATATATATATATATATATATATATATATATATATAAAATTATATATTATATAATATATATATATATATATATATATATATATATTATATATATATATATATATATACACACACATATATATATATATATACACACACACACACACATATATATATATATATATATATATATATATATATATATATATATATATTACAGACTTTTACATTACTAAATAAAAAAATGAAGAACTTAAAGTAAAATTTCAATTTGTATGACGACAACTTCCGACTTCTCGTGGATTGATGCTTGTTATTTCGGAGATGGAAGAACGTAAAATGGCGAACGACTATTTTTGTTTGTTATTAATGGGTTGTTTAAGTTAATAATTTTAAGTTGTTGTTTACTGAGATAAAGTTGCGTAAATTGTAAAATAAAAGACGAGCCTGACTTCGGGTAAACGAGTAAATCTCTCCTCTTAACGCAATTGCCATTTACGCAACACAAAAAGGTTATTTACGCAATAACGTTATTTACGCAACACGAGGAAGTGTCAAAACTTTTAAGTTTTTACATTTTTTTAAAATCTTTTGAAAACTTTTTAAGTTTTTAAGTTTTAAAATCTTTTAATTTCAATCCAAACAGTTGTGATATTTGTATCAAACAAAGGCCAAAAATAGATGAACGAAGAAGGGATTTTTAGCGTTTTAATTTTTTATCTATTTTTTTTTAGTTTAATTTTTTAATTAATTTCAACTTTAAATAGATTATAAACTATTTTTTACATTTTAAAATTGCGCTTACCGTACTTCAAAATTTGTTGTAGATATCCACTGACGATTGGAACAGTAAAATTTCCCAAAACGTTTAGGTACATTTATTTATACCTTCATGAACATCGATCGATAAAGGGTATTTTTATTTCTTCCAACAATATCGTCCAAGACCCAAGCCCATTTATATATATATATATATATATATATATATATATAGAGAGAGAGAGAGAGAGAGAGAGAGAGAGAGAGAAGTATAACAATATACGAGGATATTTCATATAACAAATTTCAAAAGAGCTTCAGAACAATGTTATTTAAGAACGATGTTAGATGATAATTGTAGTTGTTGTTAACTATTATTTTAATAACTTCAGGTTTTTATTCTCTCTTCTTAGTTTTACACTTTGGAATAATTCACCATTAAATTATAATTGGGTGGAAATTTTTTATATAATTGGCTGTTATACAAGAAAAATGACCCCATGGAACTTGAGCACTGTGAGTACATACACACACACACACACACTGTGTATAATATATATATATATATATATATATATATAGTAAGGAATAAGAGGACGAGAAGGTGGTACATGTTTATTAGTCAGACGTTTCGGAAATTCAATTTCCATCATCAGTGTTAAAAATGAAAAGTAAAAGAGTGAAAAAATATAGCAAATAAAAGATTTTACACAATTTATACTTTTATGCAGTCCTAAAATAATAATTTAAAAAAAGTTACACGAAATGTAGAGAGGCAAGATAATGGCTAAAATATACAAAAATTAAAACACATCTTACCGGGTTATTATACGAGGGGGGGTTTAATCTAATTGTGTAAAGGTTGGGAATGGTTGAATGTTGACGTATCCATGTTAGAAGCTGGAGATTGATAACGGATTTCCTTTCATTGGCGGTTCAGAGAAAATCATTTAGCTATGTTTAAGTTGAAGCAGAAGTATAGTCGTTGAGGGTTGGTTTTGTATTAAGGATATATAGGGATTCGAGGATGCGGAGGTCGGTTGGTGGGTATGCTGAGTTGATAATTTTGAAATTGGTGGGGAACAGTGGGTGATTGTGGAGGTGGCAATAATCTCTTATTGCTGATTTTGATGGTTTGTTTAAAGGTTGTAATGTTCTGGTAGAGATGCCGCGATGTTCGTCCACTCTTGTTTGATATTGGCGAATGGTGCTGCCAATATAACTCGCTTTGCAGTGAGTAAGTTGAAACAGTAGACAGTGGACGAAACAAGGGGCTTGGTTGGGGGGGGTTCTTTATGGTTGAGATACGATTTAATGCTGTTATTATTGGTGAATACAAATTGAAGGTTAATTTGAGGGTAAAGAGGGGTGAGTAGGTGGCGAAGTTATGATTGTATTTTGTAACTAATATAGTCGTAGTAGGGAAAAGAAAAGTATTGTATATCTTTTTTAACAGTGGGGACTTTAAGGGGAGGTTGATAAATGTTGTTCAGAAAATAACAAAACAAAATAATAAGTTCAGCACTTCCATATATCAAAAAACTACATATACAGTCCTAGGTACTAACTACTTAAGCCACATCCCTTCACTATATAAAATTAACAGTATTAAAATCTTAATCCATCGTGCCTATCAACTTTGTTCCTCTTACTTATCCTTCCACAACGAAATAGAATTCATTCACAATTTCAGCATTAATAACTCTTTTCTAAAACATTTACTACAATCTCTAACTATAAATTTTCTCAACAACATTTATTAACCTCCCCTTAAAGTCCCACTGTTAAAAAAGATATACTGCACAATACTTTTCTTTTCCCTACTACGACTATATTAGTTACAAAATAGTCATAACTTCGCCACCTACTCACCCCTCTTTACCCTCAAATTAACCTTCAATTTGTATTCACCAATAATAACAGCATTAAATCGTATCTCAACCATAAAGAAAAAACCCCCCAGCCCCTTGTTTCGTCCACTGTCTACTGTTTCAACTGTACTTACTGCAAAGCGAGTTATATTGGCAGCATCATTCGCCAATATCAAACAAGAGTGGATGAACATCGCGGCATCTCTACCAGAACATTACAACCTTTAAACAAACCATCAAAATCAGCAATAAGAGATCATTGTCACATCCACAATCACCTACTGCTCCCCACCAATTTTAAAATTATCAACTCAGCATACCCACCAACCGACCTCCGCATCCTCGAATCCCTATATATCCTTAATACAAAACCAACCCTCAACGACTATACTTCTGCCTTCAACTTAAACATAGCTAAATAATTTCCTCTGAACCACCACTGAAAGGAAATCCTTTATCAATCTCCAGCTTCTAACATGGATACTTCAACATTCAACCATTCCCAACCTTTACACAATTAGATTAAACCCCTCCTCGTATAATAACCCGGTAAGATGCGTTTCAATTTTTATATATTTTAGCCATTATCTTGCTCCTCTACATTTCACGTAACTTTTTTAAAATTATTATTTTAGGACTGCATAAGTATATTGTGTAAAATCTTTTATTCGCTATATTTTTTCACTCTTCTACTTTTCATTTTTAGCACTGATGATGGAAATTGAGTTTCTGAAACGTCTGACTAATAAACATCTACCACTTTCTCGTCCTCTTATTCCTTACTAAATCGCGGTTTCCCGAAGAACAAACCCTTCAATGAAGATATATATATATATATATATATACGTTCATAAAATATTAATAGTGTAAAATTACTGCTAATAATAATGATAATAATAATAATAATAATAACAACTATTATTATTATTATTATTATTATTATTATCATTATTATAAATTGCATTTCTCACGAATAAATTTATAAAAATAATGCACAAACACACACACACACACACACACATACACACACACACAAACGAGGCAAAATAGACATTGTGTATAAATAATAAAAGGAAAAGAAAGAGTACAAAAATGTTGCAACGTTTCACAATTCCGACATTTGATGAAATTTCTTCAGTAAAACAACTTTAATTAACACTCTACAAACAAAATAATTCTTCTACAACATTATTGTTGTTTTCTTTCCTCTTCTACGTACACACACACACACACACACACACACACACACACACATTTCGATTATATATACACACACACACACACATTTCGATTATATACACACACACACACACATTTCGATTACACACACACACACACACACACACACTCACACACACACACATTTCGATTATATATACACACACACACACACACACACATTTCGATTATATATATACACACACACACACACACACACACATATATATACGTCATATCCTTACATCTATAAGGCCTATGAAAATATATCAAGTCAAAATAAATTCTATTTTATATATATATAAAGAGAGAGAGAGAGAGAGAGAGAGAGAGAGAGAGAGAGAGAGAATATATGGATATAGAGAGAGATTATATAGAGCAAATAGTGCCCTTTAACGCATGGAAGCCAATACCGAATTATAAGCGAGAAAACCGGTTGGAAGAACCGGTTCGCAGACAACAACAACAGCAGTAATGACAGACGAAGACCGGCCTTTTAAGGGCGTAAGCCCCATGCGGATTTTTAGGGTTTCCTTATATAGTGCTGAGGTGATTTGCGTCGGGCAGGGATCATACTTAAACGAGAGAGAGAGAGAGAGAGAGAGAGAGAGAGAGAGAGAGAGATTCTGAGTTACAGGCAAACAAAGATTCTAAGATCCACTCCAGGATAGCCCAAGAAAGAAGTAGAGAAAAATAAAGAAAAAATAGGAAACGCGAATTAAAATGAAGAATATTAAAACTCTCATTCATGATTAGTCAGACTTATAAACGTGTAAACCTTTCACACAAAAATAGTCGTAGTAGTAAAGTACAGAACAGACAAGGTTCTCTCTCTCTCCTCTGCCAGCCACTCCTAACGGAAAATAGTTGTGAAAGAAGATTTGTAGGAAAGTATGAGAAAGTATAATGAAAAATAATAGCTTCAGAGTTTATTCACACCATGCGTACACTTATCTTGTGTACCCAGTTACGCAGTAGAGGACAGTGGAAAATAAGAGAGAGAGAGAGAGCGCGCGCAATAATTTTGGGTTTTTTGACAATTGAAAATCAGAAACATATTTTTGAGAACCAAAGTCCAAGTAAAAATTAATAATATACGCAATACATATGGCCTGGGTTGGTTCGAAGTCGACGGGGGTTCTAGTTAGGTGGCAGCAACGGATGTGTGACTTGTAGTAGTTCTCTTCTATATTACTCTCCGAGTTCTTCTATAGTGGCTCGGAGGACTCTGGTAGACTTACTAAAATTCTCTGACGATTCCGGACTCTTCTTATAGCGTATCCGGAAAGTTTAATGACTAAGTTCTTCTGAAGAGAGCAAGGCTCGAAGGATAAGATAAAGACTATCTTTTACTGTAATTTACTGCTAAAATGTACAGGTAGTGCTCAGCCTCTGAATTAGCTTCTGAATAACATATGGACGATTTTAGTTGGGTTTATATACCCCAAAACTGCTAATATCATTATTATTAAATGTTGAAAAGGCTGCAGTATTTTGCACAATATTTGAAAATAAAGTAAATCTTTTAGCTGTGGTAAGGTTTAAACGAATAAACAAGATATTTGAAGATGAAGCCATATTTTTATCTTAAACCGCGTATTTTCAGATCTGATGCTATCATGATCTGCCAAGTTAACTAAAGGTGGAAATTGAACTATGCATCTTTACACTAAAATATGCAAATTAAAGTAAAAATTAAAGGTTTAAGATTTACAATTGAATGCTTAGGCAAGACGTGACTTCATCTTTTATACGAAGAGAGAATGTATACAAAATATGAACATTGCAAGGCTTAAGCAGGATTCATTACACTAGGCAACAAATTTCAACTTTTTTTTTGTTACAGACACGTGAACTACTGATTCCTACTAAAGCGCTGATGCTGATTTCAGATCTGATATCAAAATTTCTCTATCACGTCCAGATTTTGTGTAACCGAAAACCCCTATTTTTCATTTTTTTTTCTCACCCGCTTCTATTACGAAAGCCGTCTAAGCTACTTTTCCGTGCCACGTTTTATGTTAAGCATACTTAAATAATTAGTGAACAGGGATGTCTTTCCTCCTTTATTCTGGCTTAAGACAGACAGCGGAATTCCGCTGGCGGAGTTACCACCCCTGCGCCCAACCATCCACCCAAAGCGCGTTAGTATTTTGTTGTTACTACTGAAAGGCAAATTCCTGTTCTTAAGTGAAACTTTGGTGTGTCCTCTTCCTTTGTCGCTTGTAGGATGACGAGCTCTCCTTCTGCAGGAACCAACAATAATCTCCCATCATATTTGGGTTAAAATTACCTTGGTATCTGTTTTCCATAACTGAGATCTGTTGGTGGAAGCGCTCACCATGCTCGTCACTTACAGCCCCAAGGTTGGCCGGGAAGAAGTCAAGATGAGAATGTAAAAAATGAATTTTCAAAGACATTCTGCATCCCATTATTTCATAAGATTTAAGCATGTTTTCTACGAGTTTACGGTGGTTTTCAGCTTTGTGGTTTCCAAGAAAATTTTTGACAACTTCAACGAAAGATGTCCATGCTCCTAGTTCATTCTCATTTAGGTTAGATGGAAACGATGAGTCGTGGATGACACTGCGGATCTGTGGTCCAGTGAAAACTCCAGCTTCTAGCTTAGCATCTGTCAATATTCCTTTGAATTTATCCTTTAAATATTGGAAACCACTACCTTGATGATCCATACCCTTCACGAAATTTTTCATAAGGCCAAGTTTAATGTGAAGTGGTGGAAGATGTACTTTCTGAGGGTCAATAAGTGCTGGGTGTTTCACATTGTATTTACCAACAACATGTTCAGTTCTAGATGGCCAATCATGTTTTTTGTAGTGGTTCTTGTCATCTCTGCTGTTCCATAGACACAAAAAGCACATATGCTTTGTGTAGCCCAACTGTAACCCAAGAAGTAATGATACAACTTTAAGGTCGCCACAAATATTCCATGTGTGGTCCTTATATTTGATGAGTCTTAGCAGCAGTTTCATCGATTCATAAGTCTCATTAAGGCCAGTGGCATGTGCTACAGGTATTGAAGGTTTTTCATTGCCGTTGTGCAGTAATACAGCTTTAAGGCTAGCTTTACTAGAGTCAATGAACAGTCTCCATTCTTTTGGATCATAGCGACAGCCAATCCCTTGCATCAGACCACTGATATCGTGGCAGAAACAAACGTTTTCTTCCTGTAAGTAAAATGATGAAAACTGCAAATGGCGATGGTGGAAATGGGAAACTTTGGTGTTTGGTTGGAGAAGATTAAATTCTTGAAGTCTTGAACCAAGCAACTCTGCCTTTTCTTTTGGTAATTCCAAATCGCGCACTAAGTCATTTAACTCCGCTTGACTTAACAAATGTGGGGAAATATTTGCATCTGGAACATATATGCCATCTTTCCCTGTTTCTATATCACTAGCAGAATCTTCAGATGAACTGCTGTCTGTTATCGTTGCTGGTGGAACTGGTGGTGGATTTGTTTCATCATGTGGTACTGGTTTCATTGCTGATTCGCAGTTTGGGTACGTGATCTTTGATTTGTTTTTCTTTGTGAAACCAGCAATCTTTGTCAAACAAAAATAACAATCATTGAAGTGATTTTCGGCTCACGCCAAACCATGGGGACTGAGAACGGCATAGCTTTTCTTTTACCATTCATCCAAGCTATTAACATTGCATTGCACTGTACACAGCAAATATGTGGTGCCCAGTCCCTTTGTTGGTCTCCTAACTTAGTCAAAATAACACTTGTAGGCAAGTTTAATCTTTGTTGTTATGTTTCTACGTTGTGGCTTAGGTGTATATTGTCCACAGACAAAGCAGAAGTTGTCTGGGTGATTTACACAAGCACGTCTATTTGATGCCATTTTGAATTACCATACAATATCTGAAAAAACGTAGAAAGTAATTATTACGATGTGCAAAATAAAAAGAAATACACACCGTAGTACAAAACAAATGCTATAAAAACACACAAGTCACCACAACCTGTCACTTGCTCATCAGCAGAGAGCTTCAACAACCGTTCTCCTTGACTGTCACGTAGCGACTGACCGTTGTGCCGTTGCCCGTTACTATGCTCTTGACTCAGTGTTGCCAACTCGGGATAAATTTTATTTATCAAAATTGTTCGAATTTGTATATAGTTGGCAAAAAAAATTGCTTTAACCTTGAAAAGCAAGTTTCATATTACTGGCATTAAGCCGATTAAAACCAAAATCTGGACGTGGTAGAAAATTTTACTAAAAGTGATTTGCATTTTACACAAAATCTAGACGTGATAGAAAAAATCTAATTATAGATTTGAAATCAGCATACCGAAATTAGCTAGGAGCACCTATTTGGTCTTCTGTAACAAAATCTTTGTTGCCTAGTGAATTATTAAGCGAAATCTAAAAAAAATTATTAAGAGATTTTTAAAAGAAAAGTCACCAATTATTTGGCAAAGTAGAAAGCAAATAAATTTTTTTATCCAAACTCGCGTTGGGCGATTTTGGTCCTTATGTAAAAATGAATACACACACGTACATACATTTGATTATAGGCATTATATAAAGGTAAATATATACGAATATACAGGATTATATAAATACATGAACCATATAACACATGAATTTTTAAAATGGATACAAGAATTACATGAAGAATAAGATAGTATAGGAATATGGGAATTATTTATAGTTCATTTTTACACACACACACACACACACACATATATATATATATATATATATATATATATATATATATATATAACGTAAAGAACGACTCTTGTATAGGAGAATATGCCGCGCAAGATGAGGAGAGAGAACGAAACAAATGAAAAAATGAGGTAACCACCCGGGAATCGAACCGGGATCTTCCGATTGCCGGTCAGATATGATAACCATTACACCATGGGCCTCACTCGATCAAATGCCGTAATTCTTCTACATACGCGCAGAAACCAATGCCCCAAGGGGGCACCTCCCGCATGCCGTACATTATATACATTTTAACTGCAAACACGCAGTATAATTAACGTAAAGAACGACGCTTGTATAGGAGAATATTACGCCCCTTGGGGCATTGGTTTCTGCGCGAATGTAGAAGAATTACGGCATTTGATCGAGTGAGGCCCATGGTGTAATGGTTAACATATCTGACCGGCAATCGGAAGATCCCGGGTTCGATTCCCGGGTGGTTACCTCATTTTTTTCATTTGTTTCGTTCTCTCTCCTCATCTTGCGCGGAATATTCTCCTATACAAGCGTCGTTCTTTACGTTAATTATACTGCGTGTTTGCAGTTAAAATGTATATAATGTACGGCATGCGGGAGGTGCCCCCTTGGGGCATTGGTTTCTGCGCGTATGTAGAAGAATTACGGCATTTGATCGAGTGAGGCCCATGGTGTAATGGTTATCATATCTGACCGGCAATCGGAAGATCCCGGGTTCGATTCCCGGGTGGTTACCTCATTTTTTCATTTGTTTCGTTCTCTCTCCTCATCTTGCGCGGCATATTCTCCTATACAAGAGTCGTTCTTTACGTTATATATATATATATATATGTGTGTGTGTGTGTGTGTAAAAATGAACCATAAATAATTCCCATATTCCTATACTATCTTATTCCTATACTATACTATCTTATAACTTTTGAACCAATAAAACAACAAATACCGTGGAAAGTGGAAATAATTTATTTTATTTAGAATTATGTTAGAATTATGTTGTGGTGTGTAGTGTTCCATCTTCAAATTATTGGGGTTGATCTTCTATAATCTGCAAAAAAATTCAAGAAAACAATAATTAAATTAAGGTTACAGCTACTTCAGATGGGGTGATGACTTCTGGAACACCCTTTATATATATATATATATATATATATATATATACCTTTCAAATGTTCTGCGCGATGATTCGTCATTTCACGAGTTGGTCTGGTGAAGTAGAGAGTTTGTTTCTTGTACTCTCCACCTCGCATAGCCAGGCACCCCCGGCTCATCTGGGATTGTTCTGAGCCAGGCATCTAATCTTCTTTTGAAGATGTCCACCGCAACACCGCCATTCGTACCTGGATTCAAGAGTATTTTGATGGATTGTGATTTAATTTAGAGAATTACTGATTAAAATTATACTTCAGTAGTTTATTGAATTGAACGTTTTCTGAGTTCTTTTTTTCTGTTTATTTATTTCTCATTTTCATTCGAGGATCTCTTTAATGATGAAGTCCTAGAAACATTTGTGTCTCAATCCATCTTAATACAGCTTAATCCATGAAGGATGCATGACCACACTTTATGTGTTAAAAGGTTTCAATAACTTAGAAATGAGTAAAGGATTGTCGAGTTTATTTTTATGATGCGAAAATGTTTTCGATTTAATTCGAAAATTTCGAAGCATTTAAAGTTGTAAAAACTGAACAAAAAGACTTAATTGTGAGGGAAAGAATAAGAGAAATATTATAAAAGGAGATTTAGTGAATAATTTATGCATAATATTATATGGAAAAGGAGAAAGAAAGATCACTGAGGAAGTTACGTGCAGTGTAATGCAATAATTATCAACTGCTGATTCGCGTACGCAGGAAACAAAATCTTCCCGCAACCTGATAGAAGTTTTATTATCTTCTTTTAGCTCAAATCGCTCAAAAAAGGAAGTTTTGAAGACCAATTCTTCTATCTAGAGAAGTTATGTATCATTAAAAGAAGTTATTATATCATCTGACAAGAAGCTTTGACACCCAAAAGAAGAAAAACTTCCCCCTAGAATGCACCCTCAAAAAGAAGTTATCATTTCTAAATTTAGACGGTTTTATTTTGAGTGTATTGCGTTACATCGGACCGCCGAGTTACCTGAAAACTTAAAAACGGTTATTAAGTGTTTTGCGTGCGTGGAATGGACAGTAATTCGGGATGCTGGAAAGATTCACAGGGGTTCATCAAGGAACGCCTTACATTCGCTAAAGGCATATGATCATCATTCATCTCTCGCCATTGTGTTTCACATTTGAATACTTACAGGGTGCAAAAGAACTGTGCCGAGTGTCATACAGCCAACATCTATACTACCCCTCAATGGAAGACACAAAAGGTAATTCTTGGCACCTCAAAGACCTGACATGAATCCACCTGAACACGTTTGAGACAGGGCTGGGGTCAAATACACTTTGTCAACTACAAATACAAATATGGTAATTTTGGAATTGTTTAATACAAATACAAATACACACGTGCAGCTTTATTATTTGGCAAATACAAATACAAATTGTTCAAATACAAATACAAATACCAGTTTGAAGTTGGCTAGTTGTCTATCAATTAATTATTTCTTCCCATTTTGAGACTGTTCAAGTTAAAAGTAAACAAAAGTGAGTATCACTAAAAACAATTTCGTTAACAATTAACAAAAACAATTCGTTACTGGTTACACTTTACAAACATCAGCAGGTCCCAACCTACTGACTCGCTGAGGTGTTGCATTTGACATGTATTTGAGCAAATACCAAATACAACGATCAAATACAAATAAAATACAAATACACATCCTTCGAGATTCTCAAATATAAATACAAATACGGAAAATGACGGTATTTTAAACGAAGACTTCATTCACCCCTCCCCCCTTTTGTAGAAGCTCTAAGAAAACTTTTATCTTCCTGCTGAAATGTATCCTAGCCCTTCGTGAGGATCGTGGAAAGATATGAGGGGTCGCGCGTCTTAAGGTACCTAGGCGCCACCACAGGCGAAAACGTGTTTTTGATAGATATCACTATTTTCACCCTTCCTCTATCGCGTGGTTTGGGTTATAATGACCTTACGACACTAGAAGTATGGTTGAAAACCTTATGAAGCGAACTACTTTTTTTACCTCATTCTGTGCCAGAAATCGCACCCAAAGTTCGGCATAATAAGAAAATAAAAAAATAAAAAAATATATATATAAAATATTAAATATTAAAATCTATTCCAAAAACTCATCAACATCTTCATTAGCATACTTAGAACTCTAATTTAGCCAAAAATGAACGTTCTAGCTCAATTAATAACAGAGATACTATTGCCAGAATATTGCTGAACTTTGGAGGCGATTTCTGGCGAATTTTAATTTTGGCGCTTAGGTACCTTAAGACGCGGGACCCCTCATATACTAAATATTAAATGACTGTTTTCCTGTTTTGTTTATATACTTTAAGTTTGTGTTATGATATATTGTATATAGTATATAGCAATGTTTACCCTTGGGAAATGCCAGCATAAAGGCTAAGTTTAAGATGCTATAAGAGACACAAATGAAAGTTGACATTTTATGGAAGTAATTTATTTCTTATTAGGGGAGACAATGGAAGGAAAATTATTGAAAGCATAGACAACAATAAAGTTTGTTGGTGTAAATGATTGTGCGAAGGATGACAGGACATCTTGTGGTCCCTTCCCACTCAATGTGATCGCCGATTTCATTTTCATTCCAAGAAATCCGCGGGTGAGAATCTCAAAGAAGGCAATTCTCAGATAGATCCATTTCCATTCCCACTGCAGGTTTTCACACTTTAAGTTCGATGTTTCATAGAAAATATCCCTCAGGCACGCTATTGCGTCACACCCCACCCCTCTTTTTTTATCGTTTCATAAATCCGGAAAACTCTTTCCACAAATCTGGAATTCCCACTTGCGGATCGCAGATAGGAATGAGAATGACAATGAATAGGAAGTAATCTGTGTTGTTAGTGCAGAATGACCAATAATTAATTGTTTAAGAAATGGAAAACGTATTAAGTAACAACAGGAAAATATTGAACTTAATGTAAATGCAATTGTTATGGCGGTTTTTATACAATAGTTAATTTCACTGTTTAAGTGAAAAACCTTGGAAACTTCCTCAGTGATCAAAGATGTAGTCAACCATCGGTCGATCGCGCGGATGCGTTCCTCTACATCGCATGATCGAACTGTACGCAATGCAGATTCTTCAAAATTAAATGTAATAAATAGGGTTACGTGATGCAAACGAAAATAGGGACACTTTAGCTATTTCACTGAAATAATTAATTATGTGACTTTAAACAAATATTGTTAAGAATACGCAAATAAACAAAATACAATATAAAAAATTATGTTTATTTTAACCTGAAGAATAAAGGAATTGTTGATTAACTTACCATGTGTAGGCCGTTATTCTGCCCACTCATGCGGTGTGGGGTTACTGCTTCCTGATAAGATAGGGGAGCCTTTAATAGATATTCTGCCACTATTATCAGTTGTTGTTAATAAACATACACCCTGTAAACTGACAAATGATAGAATAAACAAAGCACTTAAGCACAACACATACACACACACATACTCTGTTACTGAGTACTAACGTAGGAATAACTGAAGGCGGAAGGGTAAGAGATTCGCTGTGATTGGCTTAGGCGCTTCTTCACTCTGCGCGCGATCGAGTGAATTCCACGCGAACCATTTACCGATTTTTTCTATACAGTTTTTTTAATTTCCCGATCGGTTGAAACATGATCCAAAAATGCGCGATCGACTAATGGTTGACTTTAATTAACCTCTTAACGCCTGAAGTTTTTGTAGGGTTAGGTTATGACTGCGTGTATGGGAAACGGTACAAATTCGACCCAGTGTTCCAAAAGAGGTTAAAATACACTAAAAGATCAAGAAACTTTTGTGTATGAAAAAATCTGGTCAGCTTATTAAAAACTCAGGGATCAGAATTGAAGATTTTTTTTTAAAATTATGTATGGGCTTTTCAACTCAGGTTTCGTCTTCAATTTAAGAAACTGAAGATGTAAGACTTTACTATTAGGTTTGACAAAGTGTATACTTTTCCTGTGGATACTTTATTGAAATCATGGATCACTTTATCTCGATTTATGAAGAGGAGTAAAGGCGGATGGAGTTTATGCATTTGGAAAAAAGTGAAGGAAAAGGTGAATGAAACAGCTTTGAGGCAAAGTTTAATGATGTACTGCACAATATACAACTTCATTAAGTTAAGAAGTTTGCCTTATAGCTCAGGTAAATCGATATAAGCAATGATGTTATGTTCTTTCAAATTATTTATTAGAGTTACTACAAAGTGTATACAATAATGACTTCGCTAATAAATATTTGTTATAATGTAATTTTATTGATTACATAATAGAGTAGCAGAAAGTAGCTTGGCTAAACCAAGGAGTAGTCACTCTGGTTATTCCGAGCTGGAATGATTTCTTTTCTCTACTTAAATTAAACGCTAAAAATGTCTATAACCTTTGGAACCTCCTTGGTAAACCAGGAATAGGCCCGATAAACATGGACATGAGTAGAACACGAGCGTTATACAAAACTGCTGTAAAACCTTGCAAACAAGAGGAGGAGATTATTAGAGGACTTAAAGTATGTGAATTAAATTAACATGAGTATAACAGCAAATATTGTGGAAATGTGCAAAAAAATGAAACACTCAGTTGGTCTTCTTATCCCCTTTCAATCGATGGTGCCTCGGTGTCTAAAAATGTTGTAAGTCTGTACAAAGATCATTATTTTAAATGCAAAAAACTTCACATAATAAAAACCCACTCTAATAGACAGAGTTTATTTCCACAACAGTTTCGATGCCCACTGGCATCCTCTTCGGGTGGATACAGAAAAACGAATGAGGATGCCAGTGGTCATCGAAACTGTTGTGGAAATAAACTCTGTCTATTAGAGTGGGTTTTTATTATCATAATCATTATTTTAATTTTCATAGTAGGGCGAGAAGAGGAAATCTGGGATCGCTTCCTGATAATTCTTCACTGAGTCATCAAATGCTATTCAAACTACGTTCAGTACCATATATCTGTGAATCTTCATATTTATACATACCACTGTCATTCTATGCGATGTCATCCTACTGAGTTCATGAATTATGCCATGCCATTAGTTAAGAACAAATACAGTAATGAATTGCCCAGTAATAACTACAAACCAATCGCGAGTGCCTCCTATTTCTCTAAACTATTCGATACTGTTTTATACCTGGGTTCACTGAATAATTATGGACATCCCCTAATCAGTTTGGTTTTAAGTGGAATCATTCAACAGACTTAAGTACCTATATACTGAAAGTTGTAAATATGTTCAGGTGCAATGCTGGAGCACAGGCGGGCACACACAAAAAATATTATGATGAAAAAATACATAAAACACAAAAATATTATGATAAAAAATACATAAAACACATAAAAAATATTATTATCTGGTTTTAATTGCAATATTCTTTCTATTAACCGGTCTCTAAAACCTTATCTGGGGGCTACTCGCGGGCACACCGAAATGGCTTCGCGAGCACAAATGTGCCCGCGTGCATAGGTTTGAACACCCCTGTGATAGAGCTAATTATAATATGCTACTCAATAACTGATGGAAAGAAATATTCATTGATATACGCTGGATACTGTAATGTATTCAAATCAAATATGTACTATACGGTCAAATATGGAAATGTGTTTTCTGATTCTTTCAAATCTTCACGTGTACGTAGTACGCCAAGGTGTTCGGTTTCCCATACGTTTACCTCTCATAATATACCTATAATTTTACTGAAAGTCGTAGGCACGCCCAGAACAGCTTAATGCGTACGATACACCACTTCTTCAGTTCGAACCCTGATGCAGTGGTATCGTATATCTTCCAAAATTTGGTTTAAATGGTTAGAGAGCATTTGTTTAAAGTGAATTCCACACCCAGTCAAAGGTAGTTTTTCTGTTTGTTTGTCTTTTGTTCCACTGTTTATGACTGAATCTTTATAACCTTGGAATCCTTTATCATATAGTTTGTTGTGTTGAAACTTAATTATTATTAATATCTTTTTACAATCACGATGTTATTATTATTATTATTATTATTATTATTATTAATCATACTGTTTATTACCTAAATACATATTGTAATTTTTGAGATTTATATCTTGCTATTAGTGATTATCATTGTCATTAACATCATCATTACCATTATCTGTACCATTTTCACATATTTATACTTCAATAAACCCTTCAGACACGCTCCGTTTACAGATTAATATTTAGGCAGAAAGTATAGACTCCATTTTTCACAAATCTGTGTGTGTGTGTGTGTGTGTGTGTGTGTGTGTGTGTGTGTGTGTGTCGAAAGTGAGGGCGAGTGTGTGATAAGTCGCAGATATACAGAAATAATTTTTTGTGAAGTAACACGAGTTCATGAGTTATGCCAAGCCATTAGTTAAAAACAAATACGTAATGCATTGTCCAGTAATAACCACAGACCAATGGCGAGTGCCTCCCGTTTCTTTAAACTATTCCATAACATTTGTTATCTAGGGTCACTGAATAATTATGGACATCCCCTAATCAGTTTGGTTTTAAATATAAACATGACAAAACCGAAATTAAAAACCTATAGAAAGAGTTTTATTATATCGAAAAAAAGACATGTTAGTCCCGGTTAGGTTAGGTTAGGTTAGGGTAAATTAGCTATAGTACCTCACTATTTAATGATTCAACAGAAAACCCCCTTCGAGTCCGCAGTTGCGTCAGGAACACTTATTAGGCCCTTCCCGGTTCGATGGTACTAAGGTTAGGTTAGGTTAGATAGGTTAGGTTAACTTACCTTATTAAGTAAGGTTAATTATTTTTTATTATGTCGAATTAAAAATGCCGGTACCTCGCGTATATGTATATGCGCACAGGTGTGTGTGTGTGCGAGTGCGTGTATATATATATATATATATATATATATATATATATATATATATATATATATTTGGTCACAGAGTGAAATATGCCAAACGATATCATTTGTATGCAAATTTTAGATGACTATTCTCAATTATGAGAAGTTAAATTGAAGAAATAAAACCACAAAAAATAAATGGGTTTATTAGAAGCGAAAGCTTTCGGTCTTTACTGAGGTCTTCATCAGGTGTGGGGAGCCTTCGGATGTAGACCAGTTTCTCCGCGCACTACCATAATATTTCCTAAATAAGCGCTTTGCTATGCCTTCTTAATAAAGGACCCACGCATCCGATGAAGCCCCGAGTATAAACCGAAAGCTTTTGCTTCTAATAAATCCGCGTCTTCGTGCGGCTTTATTCCTTTGTATACAAATAATTTATTAATATCTCGTTAATGAAAGTAATCGGAATTACATGAAAAATACAGAATAGTAAAAGAAGTCTCGCGCAGAATAAAGATCTACATAAAGGCAAGCAGCCGTTCACCCAAAATGGTTACTTACGAGTGTTTCGGACGATGATAGAGATGTTTAAAATAAATTTTATTCACTATCAAGTCCATTGTTGTTGACTATTCATTAAATTTTAACTCTTATTTTTAGTTATTTAAAACAACTTTTTTCTTTTGTATATAATGGTTAATAGTAAGTAATATTTAAAGTTTAAAGTTTTCAAATTAGCCTTTAAATTTTAAAGTTAAATTAGCCTTTAAATTTTATTTTAAGTTTTGAAATTACTATTGGTACTTCTTTATTTTCTTCTTATTGAATAGCGAATTTTAGTTTTTAATGGATTAATTAATTCAGCGTTGGTTTTTTTTTGTGGCTTCAAACTCAGAGACGCGTTTACTGTAAATGTATCATTTCACTCAGTGTGATTCCAATTTCACTCTGCGACCAAGAGTGACGAATCTGTGAGTGAGAATCTCGAAAGAATCAATTCTCATATCGAGCTCTTCCCATTTTAGGTCATTCTCATCCATGGATTTCTCACTCACTTTGGTTCAAGTTAGGTCGGGTTAGGCTAACGGTAGGCTGGGTTAGATTAAGTTTAGTTAGATTAGAAAATATTAGACATCCTCATTTGTCCCCTTTACGGCGAATTTGAATGGGAGTGACATTCTTTCTCAAATCAAGGAAATCTTTTCTCAAAACTGGATTTCTCACTTTGCTTATTCTCACTGGCGGACCGGGAGTGGGAATGGGAATGGCAGTGATAGGAAGTAATGTCTCTGCATACTACGGTAACGTTTCTTAAATAAACACGTTGCTATGCCTTCTTAAAAAAAAATCGTCCATTAGGCATCGTGTGCAGTACAAGAGAACTCAAACTGTCTGCAGTTGTATTATAACTAAAAGAGCTACGTCGCGGCCACGTCACAACACCACTTTCCATTAGATCAGCGAAGCTAAGCGGCGTTGGGTCTGTTCAGTAGTTGGATGGGGCACCGTCATTTCCATTTAGACGACGTAGCGACCCTTAGATAATGCGGATCCCACATAAAGCTGTAGGTCCCTTTCGTCACATGACTTTTGATGTTACATTAGAATTAACACTCCAAATATTATTATTAATAATACAACAACACTTTGAAGTCGAAAGAAATATTAGGAATAAAAATTAAGTCTTTCAATAGACAAATACTAAGATTTGTATTAATGTAATTCATGATTTAAAATAGATTACATTCCTTAGTTAACTCCTCATATTTAAGGAAGTGTATGTGGGTGAGGATGTCCTCACATAGGGGTACCCAGTTGGGGGCCCAGGCTTGCAAGCAACATTTTGCTCGCTATTTCAATAATAATAATAATAGTAATAATAATAATAATAATAATAATAATAATAATAAGTGCAAAATACTTGAATGAAATCGTAATTTTCTGCCAAAATCATCTCAACCACTCATCATATACAGTGCGAGGTTTCCAATCAGAGGTAGGACTACTTATGGGTTTCATCATTCGTGTTACATGAGCAAAATCAAATGTTATAATGTTGACGTTCGACCTTATGCAAGTATCGGGTAATTTTTTAGGCATGTGACACTTTAAAAGGTTTATATTTTTTATTAAATGGAATAAAAGATTGATTTTTTTACTCTACCTTCTCCACACATGGGGAATTAGTACCCTAGTGCAAAACATGCTCTACGGTACGTGCTGTCCTTTCAGCTCATTAACTCTTTGCACACGAACCACAATACTCTGGACAGAGTACCTTTTGAAATCTGAGAAATTTTTTGCTTAATGCCTTCAGTTCCATTGTGTGTGGATTCTGTTCAAACATTCTATCTTTTAAATAACCCCACAGATAAAAGTCACGGGGGTTTATCGTGAGCTGAGAAGACATCACATAGAGCATGTTTTGCACTAGGGGACTAATTCCCCATGTGTAGCTCACTGTAACGAAAGTATGGTAAAATTCTCATACGTTTATTTCAGTTAATCCAAAAACTACAAACCTTTTAAATCATCAGATGTTGAAAAAATAATCCGATATATGAGCTTCAGATTTCAAACTACACTTCAAATTTTCAATGAAAGTGACTAACCTAACCGAACCTAACCGAGCATAATGTAACCTAATCCAACTAAACCTAACTTGACCTAATTTAAACTATCTTTTCAGTATCGTCATTATGCATGTCGACATTGTGCAGATCGACTTTGTTCCGCCACCCGAGTTATTCGACAGGCATCGATATTTCAAAATATCGATGCCACATATTTTGAACTTTTAAAATGGTTCATGGTCGAAAAAAGGTTGGGGAACCACTGTTCTAAACTACTGAATATTTTATATTCAGAATAATTTATGCATTACTCATTCGTATGTCCTCCTTTTGAAGGGGACTTATTTTTTCTCAGTTGGTGGAGATACCGAGCGCCTTTGTTTCCTCTGGGGAATAATTGACGTAAAACGGATCAACCAGCCAATCAGTATGAACGTTTGAGTGAAAATTAATGGAATCCTTATTTCGCGATGCTAATGAAGAGTTAGAAAGGAAGTTGAATATTTTACAATTTAAGTATATTTTATTTTAATTATTTTATGTTCTAAGGATCTTTCAGTTTTACTATTTCGGTAATCTTACTAACAGTCTGCAAAAAGGCAAATCTTTTTTGCGTGCGTAATAATAAACCTTAAAAAGAAGAGGACAAGAATAACGCACAAAAAACATTTGGCGTTAAAAATTCAGTTAAAAAGAAAACAAAAAATATTTAGCGGTAGCTTTTAAAATGTACACTGAGACTAGAATTTTCATCAAGATGTGGGAAATTCTTTCAGTGAACAAGTGCCCTCAGATGATGGCAGTATTTTCATCAAACTTCGATGCTTGATGAAATACTTTTCGGGAAATTCATTCCTTGAAACTAATTTAATCGAAGTGGGTGGCGCCACCTATTGGAAGAAATGTCAATTAAATGTCATTTCAGTTTATTTTCATGATGCCCATGATGCCACTAGAGATTCGAATTTTGCAAGCCTCCACGTTACCCATTCGCCATGAGACGTTTACTGAGAGGGTTTTGTATGTATACTCTTTCGCACTGGTTTCAGTATGTACATTTTAATATGTATACTGTTTCTGTTTATATATATATATATATATATATTATATATATATATACACACGCTGAAAGATGAATCATCAAAAGTACCTCATAAGTCACCGTTCAGGATTTTAATTACAAATTAATCATCAGGAGTGTTTTGATGAGTGACCATTTATAATCTTGATGAAAATTTTAGTTTCAGTGTGTTAGAGTGATATGTGGTAACTGAATCTGCAAAACAGCACGAAAGCGCATAACGAGCTTTCTTTCTAAAAACTGCCGCTAAATATTTTTTATTTTTTTAACTTCGAGTTTTTAACGTCAAATGTTTTTTCTGTTATTCTTGTCCTGTCCTTTTTAAGGTTTATTGTTACGCACACAAAATATATATTTTTTTTTGCAGGACGCATTTTTCAGATTGGTACGTGATTTTTGTAGGCAACGCCTTTTGTCCTAAACACAAATTTTACACAAAATTAGCGATCATCCTACCACTTCAAACAAAAGTTTTTAAGCCAGTGAGAATTTAATATTTACTTCAAGCTCACAAACCACTTTGCATTTTTAGTGCAGCTTCACAAATTTGGTGTCACTGGCTTTGGATGTGAAGCCCAAAATTTTTATGGTTGTGGTATTTTCGTAAATTTATGGTCTGACTTGCTTTTCCTCAATTTCACAAAAGAGTATAAAATTTTGTACAAGTGTGGTCTGACTAAATGCACAAAATTATTTATTAATTTTTGCCAAAAACAGCACAAATTGTAAAATAGCCGGAATTTTGTTTTTGCGTGCTGCTAACAAGAGACGTGATGCTGGGGGAGAACTTTGAACTCTCGACGAATAAGCTCCGCCCAGCGTCACGCGGATGGACAGCTTACTCAGCTGAACAACTTTTTGGTCGAATAAACTTTACTCTAAACTTTATTTGTAGTGAACGAATTTGTTCAATGTTTACATCAAATTATTCGCGATGACGCCCTCTTTTGGTATAAAATGTGTGTGGTGTATTTTTTTCTGAAAAAAGTTATAGCCCTCCGGGAACAAAAAAGATTTGTCCACGCACTACTGTTCGTGGATGATTTCAATATTTGCATTAATATTTATATGAACAGCAACTTTTGACTAATCCTAATAAAGTTCTGGCAGAACCCTTAATTTGCTTTAAAATACAACAGACCTTTACCTCCAAGATGCTCAGCTTCGCAAATGTTTGCTAACCTCAAGTGTATCGAGCCTCTTGGAAGTAACAAAACGTGCTCAATACAGTCTAATACAAACAATTCAAAATTCTGTTAATCCGTTTATCCAGTCGATTCATCAGTCATGCTATATGCCAACGGTGGCCAAACTCCGGTTCGCGAGCCGCATGCGGCTCTCGAGGTTGTTAACTGCGGCTCGCGAGACAATTTCGGTTTTTATTGTATTTATCATAAAAGACAAAATTCATAATACAAATATAATTTTTTTTTCACATAATAAAAAAATAATGAAATTTAAAAAAAACAAGGAAAAATTGAATTGACAATAAAATGCGTCATGCGTACGACAATTTCTTTTGCGTGACAGGCACTAAGCGGGATAATTACGTAATTAACACCAATCGCCACTCACCAGTGACCAGTACCCCTCGAGCTACCCTGCGGGCCGCGTGTAGTAACGAGTGAGTGTGTTTTAAAATTGGCTTCTTAGATCAAATAGTGGCTATTTTTCTCAGCTATACAAGTGAAAGTTATACAACCCCTTAGTTAATTAAAATGACTGAGCAGACAAAGTGTAAGAAACGGAAATATGAAGAAAATATAGTTTTTAAACAGGAGTGGGAGAAGAGCTTTGCCTTTACTGTTAAGGGTGGGAAACCTGTGTGTCTTATCTGCCACGTGGCACTCAATCAATTTAACCCTTTGAGTACTGGCGGTACAAATTGCTAACGTTTCAAATACACGCATTCGTAACTTAACCCTACAAAAGATTCAGTCCTTAAAGGGTTAAAGCCAGTAACTTAAAGCGTCATCATGAAACTAACCATAAAGATTTTATTACGGAATTTCCTCCCAAATCAGAAATGCGGAAAACTAAGTTAACAATGTTGAAATCTAGCCTAGTTGCCCAACAAACTGTACTTTCATCATTGTGTAAGACAGCTGATTTAACTACTGAAGCTAGTTTTGTTATAGCATGGAATATTGCTCGTGCTCAACTTCCCTACAGTAGTGGAGAATTTGTGAAGAAGAATATTGCCGATGTTACTGCAATTCTCACTCCAGATAACACAAAGCTTCGAGGACAAATAGCAAGTATTTCTATTTCCCGCCACACTACAGAGAGACGTATTTCCCAGATCAGTGCTGAAATTACATGCTCGTTGTAGAGTGATTTGAAGAATTCTGTTGCATTCAGTTTGTCCCTCGATAAATCCACAGATATTAAAGATAACCCTCGACTGGCGATATTTGTTCGTTATGTTACTGGCGATGGAAATGTGAAAGAAGACCTCTTGGACTTAATGACCCTAAGAGAAACCACCAGAGGGGTTGACATAAAGAACGCACCTGACGAGGCATTATCAAATGTTCAAGTACCATTGAATAAACTTGTCAGTGTTGCAACAGATGGAACACCAGCTATGGTAGGACAAAATGTAGGCCTAGTTGGGCTCTTGACACGCGATCCCAAGTATCCTGTGTGTCTCTTTATTCACTGTATCATTCACCGTGGTCATTTGGTAATCAAGTACTTTAGGTATGACAGTGTTATGAAATGTGTTCTAGAAATTGTGAATTTCATTCGTTCAAATGCAAAAACGCACCGAGCGTTTAGAAATTTTATCGAGGAACTGGATCTTCAAGATAAGCCAGATAACCTTTCATTCTACTGTATTGTAAGGTGGTTATCAACTAGTAATCTCCTGAATAGGTTTGTTGCACTGTTGGAGCCTATCATTGATTTCTTGAAAGAAAAGAGAAAGTCATACCTACAACTAGAAGATCACGAATGGGTGCAGGATCTGATGTTTTTTACTGATGTAATACAACACCTTCAAAATCTAAATTTGGCACTTCAGGGAAAGGATAAGGTCATTTCTGACCTTACACAGACAGTTTTCAGTTTCCAGAATAAAATAAAGCTCTTCCAAAAAGATCTAGTAACAAAAAAAATTGACCACTTTCCCCACCTGAAAAACCGAGCAAACACTTTTCCTGATATTGAAATAAAAGATAGTAAATTGGAGGAATACAAAGGTAAATTAGAAGGACTAATTGATGATTTTCAGTTCAGGTTTGATGAACTAAAGAAGCTAAAACCATGCTTTGAATTTATTGTAAATCCTTTCCTGATTGATGTCGTCAACGATGGCTGTCCTGTTACCACACCTTTTGTTACGGAAGTTGCTTCAATACAAACAGAACTTTTGGAGCTACAGGAGGACGTGGGTTTAAAGTTGATACATAAAAGCTTATCTGCAGTTGAGTTTTGGAAGCAAGTACCAGAGACAAAGTATCCTCACCTCAGGAAAACCAGTTTCCGACTTATCTCAGTTTTTGGGACAACTTATTGCTGTGAAGCACTCTTCTCGGTAATGAAGTTTGTAAAGTCAAAATATCGTGCTGCCCTCACTAACGAACACCTGACTGAGCTTCTTCATACCGCCTTAACATCACATCAGCCAGACTTTAAAGGCAAAAAACTTCACTTTTCTACGTGAAGGTCAAACTATGATAATAAAAACCCACTCTAATAGACAGAGTTTATTTCCACAACAGTTTCGATGCCCACTGGCATCCTCTTCGGAAAAGGATGCCAGTGGGCATCGAAACGGTTGTGGAAATAAACTCTGTCTATTAGAGTGGGTTTTTATTATCACAGGCTTTAAAGCATTAACAGCCAAAATGAAGACCCAAACTAAGCCTTCTACAAGCAGTAATTAAACAATAATGTGACTATATGTATATGTATATGTCTTTAGTAATTAAATTCTTTTTAAAATATTTTGCGGCTCTCGTTCATCTGAAAAACGTCGTATGTGGCTCTTGGGTCCAGGAAACTTGGCCACCCCTGCTATATACCATATGTGCCATTCAAACAGAAAAACAACTGTCATCAGACCACCTGCCCATCATCATTACAACACGTTCTACACTCTGCCCTAACAGCCTTAGGCACACTTACAGAAATTACAAGAAAGCTGATTGGGAACAGTTCAAAATACAGACTGAAGAACAATTCACCACATTAAACAGCACACCCATCATAAACATCAATACAACACTCAAGACATTTAATCAGATCATCATTAATGCAAATACATACCCAAGGGCAACATTAGGAAATACAACCCAAATTACACTAGAGAAAGCCCACCTCATAAGGCAACGTAACAACCTCAAACATAATACACAAACACCACACACAGAAGCCATAAAACAGCAGATACAACAGCTCAACACAGAAACAAACAACAAACTTAAAGAAAAACAAACAAAAACATTTAGAGAATTCATAACAACACTAAACCACTCCACAGATATATCCACGCTATACAAGACTATAAACAGCATTACCCACTCTAACAGCGGCATTGTCACACCTCACACGCGGCTATCTGTCGCAGCCAAAATAATATCCCAACATATACACAATAAGCTAACATTCTAGTTAATCACTACGCAAAGATAAGTCACTTAAACAGAGACAACAACCAGAAACACGCAGACAGACAAACAGCCAGACACAAGAAAACCTACAGACTCGACACGACCATTACACCCTTCAATACAGACCAGACCACCAACATCATCAAAAACAATAAGAATTCGAAGGCTACTGGACCAGACAACATATCTAACATACACCTTAAACACTTGGGCCCACAGAGAATACTAGCTCTCACAAACATCAGCACATATTCATACCAACACTGTATTATTCCTAACATATGGAAACAAGGTAAAATTATTACACTACTCAAACCAAACAAAAATCCAACAGAACCAGCTTCCTATAGACCCATTACTTTACTATGCACACCTTCCAAAGTAACAGAAAGACTAATCTTACAAATCACAAACCCACACATACCACTATCGCCTACTCAACATGGATTCAGACCTCAACACTCAACCACGACATTACTCACTAACCTCACGCAGCACATTATGGATGACATCAACTCCAGACGACCAGCTCAACATACACTATTAACAACAACAGACATTAGTAAAGCATTTGATGCTATCCCACGCTTCCCTCTCATAAACAAAATACTCAACACAAACATGCACAATAACACCAAAAGGTGGCTGAGCAACTATCTTTCAGAAAGATACTCGCATGTCACATTTAATGGAAAGTCATCCAAAAACAAGCTTTTTCCGAACGGGGTCCCTCAAGGCGCTGTTCTCTTACCAACACTGTTCAACTTATACATGCATGGCATTCCAACACCCATAGATAACAAACTTATCTTATCATCATATGCAGATGACATCACTCTAACATCCACCCACAACAACATCGACATCGCTACAAATAACCAACAAACATACATAAACAGTATACAAGACTGGCTCACACACAATAGACTCAAAGTAGCGTCCACAAAATCAACCATCATCTTGCTAACAAGCAACACAAAAGAACACCAGATAACTCCACAGCTTACACTGAACAATACCAACATTCCACACACTCACAGGACCAAAATACTTGGGGTCACATACAACACATCATTATCTTTTGCAAACCACGTTCAGGACATTAAAAACAAATGTACGTCAAGATTTAACACGCTTAGGGTACTAACAGGCACAAACTTTGGACACTAGCAGGAAACAACATCACTCGTGTACAAACAATATATTCGCTCAGTTATGGACTATGCTAGCCCATGCTGGGCACCAATTATCTCAAACACACACATAAACACCTTACAGACAATACAAAACAACGCACTTCGTATCATTACAGGATGTACTCAAACAACACCAATAGAACACCTGCACACAGAAACAAAAATACTGGAAATTAGGGAACATTTAGACATGAGGGGAACGCAATTCATGGCAGCAGTGACAAGTAACACACAACACCCTTGCCACTACATGTACAATCATGCACCGACACCTCTCACCATTAAGGTAACACCAGAGACATTATAACCAAATACTCCATTCCATACCACGCCCCACAGACATCACACAGTACAGAAAACACATACACACACACCTAACCCACAAAGCATTGACACGACTCGGTCTGAATGCGGTCCTAGGTGCGAAGCCGCCACCCATTGACAGGTCAGAGACCAGCCTGAGCAGATCGGATCGAGTTAACTTAGTACGATTCCGATGTGGACATCACCCCAACTTACAGACTTATAAACACAGACTAGACAACTCCACAGACGACACCTGCCACCTGTGCCAGGACACACCACAAACAATTGAACACATTATGACAGACTGTACCGCTCTAGCACAACAACGAACACAACACAACATCACTAGTGCGCTGAACCTCTGGTCCACTCCGGAGAGGGCAATCGGTTACCTGCGTGCCGCCGGCTTGCTCGATCAGGTTGGGTTGATCGGCTAACCAACAACAACAACAACTATGGGCTTCATGGTATGAAAACGTTTGCCTGTACCTCCATTCAACATTGATATTCTTAAGCTTCAATTTCATTTTTGTGTTTAGTCTTTATTATTACTATTTGCAATATAAAAACTACTTTTCTCTCAATAAAACTTTACTTTTAACATATATACCAGGTGTCCATAAAAATGTCCCTACAGTATTTCTAAATAAATGTTTTAAGCTGAAAAAAGGAATCTAGACACAAAGACAAACGCAATATGTACGCAAAACATAGGAGTTTATTAACTTTACTTAAACATGTTCAATGCAGTCGCCATTTTCTTCCAACACAATATTCAACGTTACACAAATGTTTAACAATTTTTGGAAGTAACTCAGCTGGGATGTTGTTGATTACCTCATAGACTTTGGTCTTTAGCCTCTTTATGCCTTCAAGTGTTTTAGGCTTGGTAGAATAGATCCTGTCTTTTATGTAATCCAACAAAAAATGTCTGTCGGGTGTGAGGTTAGGTGAGTATGGGGGCCGTTCCGCCGGCCCATGAAGGGGGATTAGTGGCCCGAAAAAATTCTTCCTCAAAAAGTTGCGAGTTTTACAAGCAGTGTTGTGGAAGTGCTCCATCCTGCCGAAACCATTGTGAATTTGGGGTAATGCAGTGGACCCCCGCTATCCGAGGATCTCGATAACCGAGGTTTCGCACGATCGAGATTTTCCTTAAAGAACCATTCATCCGCTAACCGAGATTTGCCCCGCTGATCGAGATATCGACCAACATCACGTGTTTGTTCTAGAATGCCCGCACGCGATGGAAAATCATGGAAAGAGATCCCATCCATTGCAGAGCCTACACAACATACAGCACCATCAATTCAGCGCTCCTCCCATACCGAACTCAACTCCAAGAAATGACCAAGCCCAAGCAGACACTGATTGATAGTTTTTTCAAACAGAAGAAGACTTCTTCTGTTATAATGTTTAAATTTAAACCTTCTTATTTTCGCTTTTATAACTATTTTACGCGTTCTTCTATTCAATTTCTCTTTATCTTTTATCATTCTCTTTACACTCGCTTTCGCTGTACTTTATACAAATTCTAAATTTATATACAAAAACACCTTATCAGGATAACAGCCGTCCGATAACTGGAGTTTTGGGGCATTTCTCTCTCGTCCCTATACTCATTTCGGGTGTTGCCAACTAGCATTTTATAAACATACATTTTTAATTTCTTATTACTCGTACAAACCATAATTACATTTCTTATTAAACATTATTATCTTCTTTATTTAACAAACATTATTAATTTCTTATAACCAAAACATTTTAATTCTTAATTAGACATTACTACACTGTAGAACAAGATGAACCAAAACCATCAACTTCAGGGACCTCTTCAAGCTCTCAAAAACACGACCAATTGCCTGAACTACCAGATGCCTTAATGGAAGGAGACTCTCCTCCCAAACAATAAAACAACACCACCATCTTTCCAGTCAATCTTTCCAGCAAGCCCAGTCAGATTGTTGTTCTGGTGAGTGTTAATTTTTGAGTGCATGTTAATTTAATTTAATTAATACATTACTGTATTCATTATAATTTAATTCTTCCTTATCTATTAAAAAAAACAGCTGCATTTTCTTCAATTTCCTTTCAACCTTACTTAAAATATAAAAAATATGAAAACAATGTTACACAAACTTCCAACTATTTTTAAAACGGAAAAAAGGGGGTAGGGGTAATGGGGGACGGGGTTCTGCAACAAGGTGGGAGGGGGCTTATGCAACAATGGAGTGTAGGAGGGAGTTATGCAACAAGGGTGGGGGTTAGCCCCCAAGTTGCATAAAGGGGGTGAGGGTTTTTTGAGAGAATGACCCCCTCGCAAAGGGATAACCCTAACCTTTTGAAGTTTGCATTCTGAGCCAGTGGGTTAAAAATTTGTGAAGCTATATTTAAAATGTAAATTAATATTTTTGTCTTCATCTCGGTACTCTGCGAAGGTGCACTCACCGTAGGCGAGTTTGCGAAGCACAAGCCCCGCCCGTAGGGCAGGGAGCCGAAGGCTCTGCTTGTTATTTTCAGAAAATAACACATAATAATACTGTACCTTAGAAGAAGCTGAGCAGTTTAAATATCTGGGAAGTTTATTAACCAACAATGGAGATTGCAATAAGGAAGTAAGATCTAGAATTGGTATGGGTAAGGTAGCTTTTGAGAGACAGAGAAGACTACTTACAGGTAAACTCAACTTGAAGCTGAAGAAAAAGTTAGTAAAAAGCTTGATATGGAGTGTGGTACTGTATGGAGCAGAAACATGGACACTGAAAACAACTGAAAAGAAACTCCTGGAAAGTTTTGAAATGTGGATTTGGAGAAGAATGCTAAAGATAAGCTGGAGGGAACACCACAGTAATGAAGAAGTACTGCAACGGGTGAGGGAGGAAAGAAGACTCATTAAGGTGATAAGAGAAAAACGGAAGGAATGGATCGGGCATGTGTTGAGAGGAGAAGGATTGTTGAAGGAGGTGATAGAGGGTAGATATGAAGGTAGAAGGCCGAGGGGAAGGAAACGGAAAGCAATGCTGGATGATTTGAAGGCAGGCAGGAGCTATCATAAGATGAAAAGGACAGCTCAGGATAGAACACTTTGGCGGGACATATGAGTTGGACCTGCCTGATAGGCAGAACACGATGGATGGATGGAATACTGTACTTAAATACTATTTAATTTAAATAAAAAATACTGTAGGGCCTTAAAAGTTAGATTTTGTGGTAATAAGGGTCAGTTTTTAGTTTTCTGGAACCAGTTAGCCTTATAACGTAAAGTATGTTCCCATTAACCGAGGTTCCGCTATCCGAGATGTTTTTTTGGCACCAATTAATCTCGAATAGCGGGGTCCACTGTATTTCTTTTACGGGACAAACTAATTAGTTGTGGTAAGTAGAAATCTTGTAGCATCTAACGATATGAATTTTCCGTTACCGTTACTGCTTTTCCAGTTTCATTCTCAAAGAAGTAGGGACCTACTACACCATACCACCCAACAGCGACCCAAATGTTGAGTTTAGCAACACTACGTGGAAGCTCTATTGGAACGCCAAGCCTGACTTCCCCAGTAATGAAAGTTTTGCTTAGTAATCTTCCTAATCAGATGTAAATAACACTCGTCATTGAAGTGGATATGTTTAAAAAACTCAGGATACGATGCACAGATGTTCGTGAAATACCTACTTCTGCGGAGTGCGCGCAATAATTTTATGAACCATATTTATGTGTTGCACATAGGGTATCCATTATGAAAACATTGAAAAAGAGGACGCATTTATGAATATTTTTAATTCGGTGTAAATGTTTTTTTTTAAACAAATTGACTGCAATTCCTGCGCAACTTTATAACAAGATGATAACAACAATATTTTAATTTACGTTTATTTGATCAAATCTAATTTTTCTTAAAATATTTTTCAACCATTAAAACTAGGACGGTCCGGTTTAATACCGGCTGTCTGGCCACCCCTAGTTACACAGTTCTTGGGGATCGTCGCCACCACAATTACCCTTATATTAATTGCTTACATTTCCTTTTGATTAAAAATTTCTAACAACGCGTGATATTATCTTTCTATCGGATGGATCTCTGCATTCATATTCTCTGCAAAAGTTCCTCTGCACTTGCGTCACGGAATCTATCACATGAAATCACTCAACAATCTTGATTTCCTGTTCCAGCTGCAAACGTGGCATCACTGTTTGAGAGTTCAACCTTTAAAAATGTATAGGTATATACACATCACTATATGTATATCGATATATGCAGAATAAAAACCCCAATCTGTTACCTTTACCTTTCTGAAATTACTTTCACAAGCCAAAATCCAGTGGCCAACCGGTACCAGATGATGATTATTGCACTACACTGCAAGTAACTTCCTTAGTGAGCTTTCTTTCTCCTTTACCATATCATATTATGCATTAATTTGTCCACTAAATCTCCTTTTATAACATTTCTCTTATTCTTTCCCTCACATTTAAGTCTTTTTGTTCAGTTTTTACAACTTTAAATGCTTCGAAAGTTTCGAATTAAATCGAAAACATTTTCGCATCATAAAAGTAAACTCGATAATCCTTTACTCATTTCTAAGTTATTGAAACCTTTTAACACATAAAGTGTGGTCATGCATCCTTCATGGATTAAGATGCATTAAGATGGATTGAGACGAAAATGTTTTTAGGACTTCATCATTAATGAGATAATAAATAAACAGAAAAAGAACTCAGAAAATATTTAATTCAATAAACTGCTGAAGTATAATCTTAATCAATAATCATCTAAATTAAATCACAATCCATTCAAAATACTCTCGAATCCGGATACGAATTGTATATATATATATGTGATGTTACAAATTAGGTATGATTTAACCAATGAGTGTTACTTTTTATATATATATATATATATATATATATTATATATATATATATATATAATGAAGTTTCTAATGAGATAAGGAAGGACTCCTAATATAACTAAGGTTAATTTTATAAATATGATAACCTTTGACCTTACAAAACGTATTGAGGATGAAGTTTGTCGACATACTGGACAGATAAAAAGAAGGAGAGAGGATGACTCACCTCAGCCAAGACCTGTCTCTGAAGATGACTCTTCAAACGCCAATTGAAACTTTTTTAATCATAATTTTATCTCTTGTGTGAGTGTCATTTTTCATATTTATTGTCGCTGGTGTGTGTGAGTGTCATTTTTCATATTTATTGTCGCTGGTGTGTGTGTGTGTGTGTGTGTGTGTGTGTGTGTGTGTGTGTGCGCGCGCGCTGCTTTGTATTACGTGCATAGTATTATTTACTAGGACTCCACATTTACTCATGGACCCAAGAGAAAATTTCCTTTGATTATATCACATAAAATTACTATACAGTACTCTGTGAAGAAACAACTCATACATTCTTACAATTAAGTCTTTCTTTCTTAGTTAAGGGGAAAATTACCCCATCACGCCTTCCATAAGATCCTAAGCCAAAGCTTACATATAATACATACGTAGGTTTTGCCTAAGTTTCCAGACCGCTACGATCCATATCAATGGACTAATGATTGGCGTATATCATACCTGGCCTAATAAAGCAATGGAACCGCCATTTCCTGAATTTAACCCATCCGAGGACTGTCCCAAGCCAGTCCAAGAAATAGGGAAGGGGTGCAGAGACAAACTTTTCAGTTGTAATTTATTTGATTTGGCCATGCTTCCACAGGATGGAGGCCTTATTGCCCGGACACTAAGTGGAAAAAACAACCAACCAATCAACCGGAGTGTAGTGACGAACCCGCTGCACGTAATATATTCTGCTCACCCATTTCTCCTTTTAAAGGAGACTTATTTTTCTTGGTTGATGACGTTACTGCCCGTCTCAGTGCCCTCAGTTGGATGAAGGTCGTAAAATAGATCACCCAACCAACCAAACATTTTTACAGTTCATAAAGAATCAATAGGTTTTTTTTTTATAACAGAAAGCAACGTTAAAGGACTACATTCTGCTTCTGCCGCTCAGGGTAAAGGTATGTTTTAGTGTTTACTGCCGTAGAGGGCAGATAAGGTCATGTTAAGCTGATTCCTAACCAATAAAACTTAGTCCCATCCATTCAAAAGCGGACAGCCGAGTAATATAAAATTTGGTTGAACGAATTCACTGGGACGATTCCTTCAAAGCTTAATACGGACCGATGGTGATATCATAGTATAATGCAATTACCTTAACTTACCTCATGAATTCTGTTTTCATTTATAAACAAACATTCATTCTAAAATTGGCTTGCAGCGCCCCCTCTCCCTGAAACTTTGAAATTACAAAACAATAGGAATTTTATTCTCGAAATTTCATCAGCTGGAATTATGAAGTGAAGCTGGTGTACAGTCGTCTGGAATGGTTGGTAATTTTGGATTATAGCCAGGATATACTGTATTACGTACTGTGATCCTTACCTTACATTAATAACATACATCTTGGAGGAAACAAGAACAATATAAATTTTCATCACTTTCCGAGGGATAGAAAGTTGTGCAGAGTCACTGTTGCCAATTTAGCACATTTCGCGCTAGATCTAGCGCGTCACCTTTCAATCTGACGCTGAAAATTAGGTTCTAGCGCCTAGCGCTTAATCTAGAAATGCGCTAAATAGGCAACAGTGTGCAGAGTATAGTAATCCTAAGTTGTAAAAGTAGTTGTAGGTTGTAGTATTTTCCTTTTAGTATGACACCTCGTCCTCATGAATGACATAAGGTGACATGGTAATTATATTAGACTATGGTGATATTCCAGAATCTTATAAAGGCCCCCTCCCAAATTTCATTTTTTATTTTCACTTTAATTTGTGTTGGCACATAATCTTATAAAATATTAGGATCCATTTCTGTTTCCTTCCCATCGTACGAGCAACAATTACATTTTAAATGCTCTCAAATGTTACGCAGATTAGACAGCAAAATTACAGAGTCTAGACACCGATCAAAGAGTTCATAATAGCTTAGTAATATGTTTAGTTAGGCTAGGTTAGGTTAGGTTAGGTTAGGTTAGGCTAGACTAGGTTAGGTTAGGCTAGGTTGCTTAGATCTGGTTAGGTTAGATTAAGAATTAAACATTAGTCAGCTTTTCACTTCTGTAAAATTGTAATTTTGTTACTTAGGAGGTTTTCGAATATCACCCTCGATTTGTTACAGTGAAATAAACTCGTAAAACTATAATGCTTTGTTTATAAATTGTAACAGATACGTTCAAGGATCAAGGGTCCAATAAATGAACAGATTAATACACAACAAACATTTATGTTTGGTAAGTAAATGTCTCATCTACCCTGTGAGCAGTCCAGCATGCTCTTAAACACACACACTTCTCTTCCTATTCTTCACTACATCCATATGCATCTTACACACTACATAATTTTTTCAAAATTAAAAAAAATGGCATCAACTTCAAGAGACTCGGAGTCCCCTGGGGACTTGTGGCTCCCCCGCTGCCGATACTGGGAACGCAGACCCGGGTAGTGCGGCTGGATCTGCTACTGCCCATTCGAGATGAGCGCATCACGGAGGTGATTCTCTCGGGCATGGAGGTGTATATTTCATATTCTATTCCTACTACTAATGCAAACAAAACCTTGGTTTAACTTTACTTGTTCTAATGCTACCCGCAACAGAGAGGAGTCTTTCAGAAGGTACCATCGCCATCCAACTTCTGACTCTCAGTCAACTTATATTTCTGTCCAGAATCGTGCAAAATCTGTTCTTCGACTCGCCAAAATTTCCTTAATCAGACAAAACTGTGAAAACCTATCCAATTCTAATTCTTCTCGCTCTTTCTGGCATCTACCTAAGAAACTCTTCAACAACTTTACTTCCTTTTTTTCCCTCTTCTTTTCCATTCCGACGGCTCAGTTGTCATCTCTCCTCCTGACGAAGCTGAATTCTTCGCTCAAACTTTCGCTTCCAACTCAACCATGGACGATTCCGGTCTGTTCCTCCACTCCCCCTCCCTCTGACTTTATTATGTCTGAAATTAGAATCTCTTCCAAAGGTGTTCTTTCTGCCCTATCTGGGCTCAACTCTAGGAAGGCGTACGGGCCTGATGGTGTTCCTCCTGTTGTTCTTAAGAACTGTGCTTCTGTGCTGAAACTATGCCGAGACAAACTCTTTTGTCTTTGTCTCTCCTCTGGTACTTTTTCTTCCTGCTGGAAGTTCGCCTTCATTCAGACTGTCCCAAAGAAGGGCGACCTGCTTCCAACCCTCTAACTATCGTCCAATTGCTTTGATTTCTTGCCATTCCAAAGTTTTTGAATCTATCCTTAATAGGAAGATTCTTAAACATTTTTCTTCTCACAATCTTCTTTCAGATCGTCAGTATGGGTTCCGCAAGGGAAGCTCGACTGATCTTCTTGCATATATCTCTGACTTTTGGTTATCCTCCTTTCGGGATTTCGGTGAAACTTTTGCTATTGCGCTAGACATATCGAGAGCTTTTGATATAGTCTGGCACAAATCTTTAATTTCGAAACTGCTCTCATTCGGACAATCTGTGCCTTCATCTCTAATTTCCTTTCTGGCCAACCTATAGCTGCGGTTGTAGATGGCCACTGTTCTTCTCCTAAAGCTATCAGCAATGGTGTTCCTCAGGATTCTGTCCTGTCACTCACTCTTTTCCGTTTATTTATTAATGCTCTTTTAATTCGCACTTCCTGTTCTATTCACTCCTATGCCGATGATTCCACTCTTCACTTCTCCACCCGCTTCCCAAAGCGTCGCTCTCAAGAGTCACTCTATGGTTCGCTATCTCTGATTGGGGCAGAGAAAACCTTGTGTCTTTCAATGCCTCAAAAACTCAGTTCCTCCATCTGTCAACTCGCCTCACCTTCAACAACACACAACTCAATCCTTCCTCTTCTCTTAACATTTGTGTTGTTTCCTTTTCTCGTGATCTTTCCTGGAAAGATCACATATCTCTCTTTCCAAAACAGTTTCTAAGAGGTTAGATGTGCTGTACTGCCTCCGCAGTTTCTTCACTTCCACTCAGTTGCTGTCTCTATACAGGGGTCTTGTCCGCCCCTGTATGGAGTATGCTTCTCATGTATGGGGTGGCTCAACCCACACAGCCGTACTTGACCGGGTGGAATCAAAGGCTTTTCGTCTCATCAATTCCACGCCTCTTACTGCGTCTTCAATTCCTCTCTCTTCGCTGCAGTGTTGCCTCACTCTCTCTTTACTATCACTGTTATAACGGACACTGCTCTTCTGAACTCTCTAACTGCATGCCTCCTCCTTTAAGGGGAGCACGCAGCACCAGACTGTCTACACTTTCCTCATTCTTTTTCTGTCCAACTATCTAACTCAAGAGTTAAGCGGTATTTTCAATTTTTCATCTATTCAACCTGTGAACTCTGGAACAATCTTCCTCAATCCATCTTTTCCCCTCTTTATGACCTCCACTCTTTCAAACGCACAGTGTCTAGGCATCTCGAAAACCCTGGACCTTGATTTTGGCTCTCTTCTTCTCCTATGGGAGGGGGGGGCGCTTTTGCGGGCATTCGCCCTTGGCCCCTCCTTCCTGCATTAAAAAAATGTTACAAATTATCTCAACAGGTAAGATGTTCATGTCTGTGTCTGTATACGTACTGAACTTACAAGGGAGCCCAGTGCAGATCTGAAACGTGTGTAGTCTTCTTAAAAAGTTGTTAAACTTCCCGGAGATTAAACTTTAATTTCATAATGTGTGTGTGTGTGTGTGTGTGTGTGTGTGTGCCAGTGGCGGCCATATAGGGTGTGCGGTGCACAGGGGCCCACAGGCTCTAGGAGGCCCACCAAGCCCTCGTCATTAAAAACAATATACTTTGTATCTGTAACATAAACTATATTGGTGAAAATAATATTTATTTGCGTATGTCATTAGTTCAAAAACTTTATTTCATTGTAATTAAGATTCTCACTTTTGCCTGATTTGGAGAAGTTTTTAACCTTATAACCATACAAAGATGTTATACAAAATTTTTCATTATCTATAGACCTCGGTTTGAATCAATTTTTAGCCCCGGTCAGTTGGTATATAATGAAACCGGCACCGGTATATAATCAAACTAGATTTGTATCGGGAAGGGGGCAGTGGCGGCCACACTTGGTTGTGGGCTTCTGTGCGAGACAGATTTTGCCCCCCCCCTTCCCGACACAAATCCAGTTTGATTATATACCAACTGACCGGGGCTAAAAATTGATTCAAACTAGGTCTATAGATAATGAAGGCACGTAACAGCATTTATTAAGCGAACACACATCACACAAACGTAATACATCAAAATAGCAAACATTGAGACAGGCGTAAATACATTCAAATGTATATAAATACTAAATACATCTTATCCTAATTTGTATTTAAATACAAAATACAAGATTACAGCTAAAAAGAATGTAATTAAATTCGGATCACATGAAAATCAGGGCCCCCAGCCTTCGTTAGTTAGCCTTATAACTAACGAAAATATCACGACTTAACCAATCGTTAGGTCAGCTGTACCCCTTGACGATTGGTTAGGTTAAGTCGTGATATTTTCGTTAGTTAGCCTTATAAGGCTAACTAAAGAAGGCTGGGGGCCCTGATCTTCAGGTGATCCATTAAAACTTTTTCTACTTTGTTTTAACTTTTAAGACGATTAAACTCCTCAATAATTTTTGGAATGTCCTCTTTACGTACTTGTTTATTCTCTATTGATCATATTGATCAGCTTCAGTTTGGAAAATGACCGTTCGGCTGTTGCGAAGATAACGGGTAGAGTAAAAAATAACATAAAAGTTATGTAGATATCATGAAAACTTGGCAAAAGAGTGATTTTTAATTACAAACATTAAAAGAAAAGTATGAATATAACCAATAAATCACATACAAAAAAAAATTAATTTATCACACAAAATTTCTAAAATTATAACTATAAATATAACCAAAATTATAACTATAAATATAACAATGAGTCTGTGGACATGTGCATTTGCTAAATCGCCTTATCTTTGTTAAAGCGCTTTAAGTTTTCCTACCAATGTTTGTGTCACGTTCATAATTCTATAGAATTCTGTATAACATTTTTGTATGGTTATACGCTCTTTTTATAGGAAGGTTAAAAACTTCTCTAAATTAGGCGAAAGTGAGACTCTTAATTATATTGAAATAAAGCTTTTGAACAATGACATACACAAATAGATATATTTTTCACCAATATAGTTTATTTTATAAATACAAAGTATATTGTTTTTTATGAAGAGGACTTGGTGCGCCCCTGTGCACCGCACACCCTGCATACCCTATAATAATTATAGGGTATGCAGGGTATTGCAGGCAAAGTGGTCTGTACAGACCCCTAGGGGGTCTGTAGGAAGCTTCCAGGGGGTCTCTAGGCTTTTGGAACATTAACTATATTAAAATAAATTTCCATTAATTTTTTTTTCTTATGCCAAAATTCATAATTTTTTTTGTGGGGGGTCTATGTCTGTACGGAATTAATATTTAGGGGTCCTTGGTGGTAAAAGTTTGGGAACCCCTGCGGCCCTATATGGTCGCCACTGGAAAGGACCCCACAATCTGTCTCGCACAGGGACCAACAACCAAGTATGGCCGCCACTGGTGTGTGTGCGTGTGTGTGTGTGTGTGAGATGTTAAAATAAAGCTAATTATACAGTAGTTTTAAAACGTCCACTCCAACCTAACCTTAAAAATTCAGCGATAACCGCAAATTATGGACATGTTAAAACCATTTACTGTACACGTTTTTAATTTAACTGGACGTGACTTGACTATTAAATTGTTTCACTGTTTCCAACATATAATAAATTTCCATTACGATCGTTTCAAATATTTATTATTGGGAATATTTATTATAAAAACTTTCATTTCATATTTTCGGTGGTTCTTGAAAATTTTATTTTAATGATAGAGGGAAATACTGCGTTGTATGTGTAACACAAGTTTGTATATTAAACATGAAAACTTGTTTGAAGATAAATGTATAAACAATTTTTCGAAAGGCTCCCTTCTACTACTCACATTTTCTTTGGAAGAAACTTTTAAAAGGGTAACGTTAAATTTTTTTTAGTTATTTATATGGTTATTTTAAAAATTTATTAGTTATTTATATGGTAGAGTAAAAAGGGTTCCACGCACTTTGAGAAATTTGAAAGTCTAAAGCTGACCTTGATTTATAGGCCGTATCAGAAAGTTAGAACACGAATTAAGAAAAAGGTAAATATTCAGCTGAACTCAAACCAGCAATTAATGACCAGATATTTTTCTGATTAATTTTGATGTGTGTTGAGAGTCTGACATCCTTTTCTTATGCAAATGAGCAGTTTTCGAAATATTTTCAGTTTTCGTGTTTGAAGAATAGCAAATGTAGAAACGAAACGGAGGTCAAATTCCTTCCAAATACATAAAAATTAACCAGAAAAATATTTACTGGTGAGAGCCCAATGTAACCTAATCACACGTAACCTAACTCTCTAACCCTAACCTAACGGGACCTAACCTAACCAAACCTGTAATTATGCATTTCTAGCAAGAAAAATATATTTTTCTAGTGTAATTTGATGTGCTTTATTCAAATCTAAGTTTCATTTGTTGTGCAAATGTTCCAAAAAGGAACCGAATCGAACCTAACCTAACAACGAATAATTACTTTCAAATTTAAGCTTAATTTGTTATGCAAATGTTCCAAAACGGTACCTACCCTAACCTACGCGATCCAATTGGCCGATATATTTTATGAAAATTTACATTTTAATCATATTTTAAGAAATTTGTACAACAAATGAAGCTTAGATTTGAATAAAACACATCAAATTATACTAGAAAAATACATTTCTTGCTAGAAATACAGGTCATGGCATTTACTGCATATTAACCCCAAACCTAACCTAACCGCACCTAGGCAATACATATATATGAACAAAAATGACTAACCTGTAAATCAAGCCTGGGGTGGATATAAATCCGCAGTAACACGGAGAAAGTGATGAAGAACTATTTTAATCGATATGCTGAGAAGGAAATCAGTAACGGGCGAAATATTTTCTGTAATGGTATCTCCTGTTACTCGGTCGAAACACTCAACTTTTAATGTCTTTCCAGAAGCATTCAGTGCACTGTGTATGGAGAATAGGATCGTCTGGATCCATAATTTTTCTGTGATTTATCATTTTGTGAGTGTACCCAAGCTGTCCAATAGCGTGAGACGCCCGCCAGCAATCACTAATAATAATCGAGTCCGGTTTAATGAATCTTTGAATTAGTGGTATAAATGTCTCTGCACTACGGTTTTCAACCGGTAATATAAACTTTTACTTGGACTCTCTTTCTATTCCCGCAAACATCCAAATACCCTTATTTCACGGCCGCCGGGCCGCGATTGTATTTTGAAATGCCGAAATGAGATTCGTCAATTTTTACAATGACACCATTCCCGCCTATCGCTTCCTGATTGTCCATCCATTTTTCACACACCTCACCGCGAAAAGATTTCCAGCCAACTAGTTTCACTCGATAATTTAATAAAAGACTCTGCATAAGACTGTGAGAAAAATTTGCGCAAATATAAATTAATAAATTTACTGTTTTTATAAGGTGAAAGTCTGTGTTTAGCAAGCCACATGTTCCGAAATCTTGAAACACTAAAATTACACTTACGTACACGTTTATTTTTGTATTTTTGAGAGTAATTTCTTGTCTAGTGCAATAAAATAAATTGTAATCCTTCCTATATTTACACTGTTTACCACATTGCGGGCACTGACGGGATGTCAATAAAACACCGTGTTTGGGAAAAAAAACCAAAGCTTTGTCTTTATCTCGTCCAACAAGTCTGATTAAATCTTCAAAATGAACCTCACAACTGTCACACGACATGACGAAAAAACAGTGAGGGGCCTAAGTTTTATAATCACAGTATTTGTAGCCTAGATGGTGGAGCTCATGCGAGTGTAGGACAAAAGCCCCCTGGGAAAAATAATAATAAGAATTTTTTTAATAATTATTTTTATTCTTTATTATTTACAGTTTATGTTTATAGTTTACAGTTATAGTTTAGTTTATGTTTATAGTTTATAGTTTATGTATTTTGGCTCTCGTCATTTTCGTTTAACGAAAATATCACAACTTAACCTAACCAATCATCAAGGGCGTACAGTTGACCTAACCGGGCATTCAGTTGACCTAACTGGGCATTCAGTTGACCTAACAGGTTAATATTAGTTATTTCACCTAAATATCTTCTGATCTTTTCAGATTAGATGTGACACCTGACTTGCCCTACCCAGCAATTTGTCCAGGGGGCTTTTGTCCTAGGGGGCTTTTGTCCGGACCCGAGCTCATGCAGGGACTCTTTTCGTTCGTAATGTACGTTGGCCTAAGCTTTATAATTATTTATTGCTTTCTAATCATTTGCACAATATGTAAAACATAGTTTTCCACAATTCAGAATATTATGTTGTCATGTTAAGGTGTTGGTTTGGGTTCAGCGGAATATTAACCAAAAAAGTTCTGATAATAAATTATTTATTAATTATGAGTACCTTAAACGGAATGAGTATATTTAAGCCCAAACAGCTATTGTAGTCCCGTAGCCAAGACTTCCCAAGAGAGGGAGGTCGAAATTGTAGAATGGCGGACCTTTTGATGCAACAACCTAGTCACTGCTGAGGGGGTTTAGAGTAGTTTAGAGAGTTTGTGAAGTTTAAAAAAAAAATGCAAAAAAATGCAAGTATTTATTTACTAAATGATGTTATGTATTATAATATTACATCATAAGTTGTAACTATGGTTACAAAAGTGGACCTTTCCTGTCAAGGGGGGGGGGGGGTCGTTCGACCCCCCACCCCCCTGGTTATGGGCCTGTATTGGTTCTTTAAATTCACTCTGGTAAAGTTAGCCTAGTGGTACTAAACAAAAATTTTGGATCAAGTAAAGATAAGCACCCCCAACCTTTTTTAGTTAGCTTTATAAGGCTAACTAACGAAAATATCACGACCTAACCTAACCAATCGTCAAGGGCGTACAGTTGACCTAACGATTGGTTAGGTTAAGTCGTGATATTTTCGTTAGTTAGCCTTATAAAGCTAACTAAAAAAGGTTGGGGGTGCTTATCTTTACTTGATCCAAAATTTTTATTTGAGACTCGAGTGACAACAGGTACAAACATTGTACAAGTGGTTAATATGAGGTTAAGTAATAGTTTTTGGAGCGGCGCAAATGACCCACTATAAATAATGAACATACATACAGTTACCTACGCCAATGTTTCCAGATTCGAGATTTATAAAATATATCAGTTACCAGTCCACTAACCATGATTTCTATTATCTTTTTAACTGATTCACCAAGTCTAGTGAGAAATATATATACGAAATTGAGTATCACACTAGCATAGTTAGGTGCATTGACTACAAACAACATATCATGGTACTAGAAGGAACACCATTTATAAACCTAAGAGTTCTTAACAGCAGCCCGAATACATTGTTATAAGCCAAGTGCAACTTCCTCATATTATACAGCCAGTACCTCCACCACAAGTGAGCTGTATACATGGGGGTAGGAAAAGTTTTAAGCACAGTCACCTTAACATCTTTCTAATCAAAGTATTTCCCTGAACATATACAGTAATTGTCTACATTGTCTCGTAATGTCACAGTCATCCGAAAGATCATCAGTTAGTATGTGGCCCAGATACTTTGTCTCGGTTACTTCTGACAGTACCATATTATTCAATTGAAATTCAGGAAATTTTGTATATTTGTAGTCCTTGGTCCTCATAATCATAATATGACTTTTTATAATAAAGATAATTATATTTAAGTCGTTAGCTTTCCCATACTTTTTACAAACTCAAAATTGCTGAACTATTTTACAAATGGAGAAATAAGAACCAGAGCAACTGTATACATCTGATGATTAACAATCACTGTACTTCACAAGTGTTCAGTATATCAGGATATTATATATATATATATATATATATATATATATATATATATATTATTCAAAGGTGGGCAGGACCGAGTTCCAAAAGGACCGAATTCCAGGAACTCGGTCCTTTTTAAGGACCATGAGCGGGAAAGTCGGTCCTTTTCTCAGTGAGGACCGAAATGAGGAGCGACCGTCCATTTTTAAGCAATTCCGGACGGTCCGGTCCGGACGGTCTTTTTTAGTGATTTTAGTGTGTTTAGTGATTATTTGAAGTTCTAAAGAAGATGCTAGTCTTGAAATGCTAGTCTTCTTGAAGGGAAACTCAAGCATTTAACTTAATAACTTTTTTTCATCATTTATGTATTGTATTAATTATAATTTACGTTAATAAAATTAAAGATTTCCGGTGTCTTTAATTTCATTTTTCATTTTAATCAAATTTTTCACTTATATTATATATAAGGACCGAGGACCGAGTCGTTCCTAGGTCCTATCTTCAGAAAGGACCGTGACCGGGACCGTCGGTCCAGTTTGAGGCAAGGACCGGGACCGGGACCGTCGGTCCTTTTTGAGGCCCGGATGCCCACCTTTGTAACCACTACACCACCGAGGCATATATATACACAACACACAAATACGTATGATGTATGCATGACTTATATATATCCAAATTTTAATGAATTCAGTAGTTTTTATGTGGTTGAATTCGTTTAATATATTTAGAATTTCCCACGTAACTTTTTTAATTTGCGAATGAGTTTATTTTTATGGAATCCTTTATCGCACACATTATTCATTATATATATTTTTACTTTTTGTTTAAAATCTTTTTATTACAGCATATCCTCGTATATCTTGACTACTTGTGAGTAAAAAAAACTTGGTACGTCAAATTATTTGTAATTAATCTATCTTCAAAAGGAAATGTTATTATATCAAACTGGTAATTATCCATTTTATTATAAAAACTGGTTGTAACTAGTTTTTCATTTGTAATTTGTATATTCAAGTCTAGAATATTTTTTTTGGTCTTTGTTGGTTTCTCTTTTCCAATTTTAATTCTGGTAGAGGTAAATTTGTCGTACAGATATCGTCTATATATCGACCATTACTGTTATATATACTGTTATATGATGGGTTATATTTTATGAGTTATTTATCATATATACAGTAGCGCAGGCAAGGCGGGACCCAGAGGGCACAGGTCCACCTTTGCCAAGGTTTAGGCCAGGTGGTCTTGAACCCCTTCATCAGACCCTTTCCATTTGTTATCCAATAAAGATGGCATACTCGTATATAATTTATAGCAGTAGTCAATATAGAATTAAGTTTTAGTTAATAAATCTATTATTGTTATTAATTTATTTTACTCTGTGTATATTTGGCTCAGGTAAGTGAAATCTTTTGAATTTTGCACTGCTAAAAATTGGCAATTCTGACACGCAGGCGTAAGGAAACAGCTTGTGTCAGGCGTCACATTTGTTTACATTTTCCAGTTGCTGATGAGCTTCTAGAATTTAGTGGAACCGTTCCACTTCGAACCAGCCCTGGACATAAGGAAATTCTTTGTAGAAAGGGTATGTATCCAGTGGTGGTCCTGGGCATAGGCGATATAGGCGGCCGCCTAGGGCGCCAATTGGTGGCGGGGGCGACATAGCACGCCCGTTTTTTCTTTTTTCTCAAACAGGCTCCAGTCCAGGGCTCGAGAAATTTACCAATTCACGGTCTCACCAACCCCGGTTGGAGATAGATATTTGTCCTAGTAGTATAGCCGCAAAAGGGAAGAGTGCAGGAATGTTGCAGGTTATTATGTAATGTTGCAAAGGGGGTGGGGGTTGTTGCAAAGGGGGGAAAGGGGGTTGTTGCAAATGGGGTTGTTGCAAAGGGGGGGTGGGGGAAAACTTGGAGGCGGCGTTATCCCCCAAGAGAAAGGAGGAGGAGAGAAAGGAGGAGAGGTGTTCACCTGGCAGGAGCCAAGTGCACATTAAGACTTCCAGCCGGGCTGGCGTTGTTTTATAGGCTCCTAATCAGCCAGAATCAGCCAGAATCAGCCAGTTGGCTGAGCTGCCAGATAGCGCCATGTATTCCATTGTATACATTATTATCCTAACCAGCCAGTAGGCTTAGAAGACTGAGTTGCCAGATACCATTGTATACATTATTATAGACTCCTAATCAGCCAGTTGGCTGTAAATGGTTGTCAGATACCTCTTTTTAGCAGTATTATTGCATACATTATTATTATATACTGTACGCCTAATCAGCCGAGTTGGCGTTGTTTTATAGGCTCCTAATCAGCCAGTTGGCGTAAATGGCTTGAGTTGCCAGATACCATTGTATACATTATTATAGACTCCTAATCAGCCAGTTGGCTGTAAATGGTTGTCAGATACCTCTTTTTAGCAGTATTATTGCATACATTATTATTATTATATACGCCTAATCAGCCGAGTTGGCGTTGTTTTATAGGCTCCTAATCAGCCAGTTGGCGTAAATGGCTTGAGTTGCCAGATACCATTGTATACATTATTATAGACTCCTAATCAGCCAGTTGGCTGTAAATGGTTGTCAGATACCTCTTTTTAGCAGTATTATTGCATACATTATTATTATTATATACGCCTAATCAGCCGAGTTGGCGTTGTTTTATAGGCTCCTAATCAGCCAGTTGGCGTAAATGGCTTGAGTTGCCAGATACCATTGTATACACTATTATAGACTCCTAATCAGCCAGTTGGCTGTAAATGGTTGTCAGATACCTCTTTTTAGCAGTATTATTGCATACATTATTATTATTATATACGCCTAATCAGCCAGTTGGCTGAGTTGCCAGATAGCGCCATGTATTCCATTGTATACATTATTATCCTAACCAGCCAGTTGGCTGTAATTGGCTGCCAGATACCTCTTTTTAGCAGTATTATTGCATACATTATTATTATATACGCCTAATCAGCCAGTTGGCTGAGTTGCCAGATAGCGCCATGTATTCCATTGTATACACTATTATAGACTCCTAATCAGCCATTTGGCTTAGAAAGCTTAAATATTGCCAGATACCGTTGTATACAGAATACCGGTAGTAGAAGGCATAACAATAAACAACATGGCATCATTCTTTTTATTATAAATATATATAAAATAAAATATACATTTCATATACACTTCAATATGTACATAACAGTACAGGAGAAATATACACACACACAATTATGGTGTTATATAAAATAAAATATACATTTCATATACACTTCAATATGTACATAACAGTACAGGAGAAATATCAAGCAAAATATATATATATATATATATAAACACAAATCAATAGAAATATGTACATAATCGTCAAGCAAAATATATATATACAATTCACTTTTTTTTTCAAAATACTAAACTCGGTCTTAATCGAGTTTACAATTACATCATTATTGCTCTGCATTACGCAGTATATGCGGCTTAATAATATTTCACCGCTTAAAGTATAGGGAAACCTGTATTCGATATGAATGGCTTTCATATCGTTCAGTACTATTTTTGTTCCCACTTTACAACCGGTTGGTAAGTCATCTTTAAACACGTCTAGAATACAATCAAAAGCACGCACAAAGAGTTCATCGTTAGCTACATTATTAAACACAAGTTTATAAGAACGCTTTTCCAATCGAGGGTTTATTTCTACCGACTCGAGCTTTTCAATCGTGAACTCTTCACTCAACATAACGGCAATTGAAATAATCTTCTAAATCGTTACGGCAACTGCGCGTTATATAAAGGAATAGTTCTTCAGGGTGAACGGTGTAGGTGAGCTCAGCCTTGTACCGATCAATTGCTTTGTACCAAAGTTCATGGTATTTCAAAGAGTCTAAACTTTTTAAATAAACATCCAGCACTAGACCATTCTCACCAGTCCTACACTCGGTAAACCCATCGAGCAGAGCGGTGTATGCGTATTCAAGTACTGTATCAAAATAAAGCATATCCGTAACACGCGCGTCTAATATAGGTTTCAGCTTACGGAATCCGACGATTTCAAACATTCTGTCGAGGATGAAACGGTTTCGCGTAGGAATAAGAGCGTTATTATCAGAAGCATTCTTCCACATCAGCCTTATATCAATGCACGGCCGATCGTTATTTATACACAACGTACATACAACGGCGTATGAGGGTGCGTCACTAATCTGCTCTCTTCTTGTACCTACGTTAGCAGGTATTTTATAACGATCTTCACACCACTTCTCAACTATCACAAAGATTCTATTCATCTCCTCGATACTTATAAACCCGTTTGTTTGTCGGTCTACATTCCGTTTCCAGTACATAGCTAATGGTACCGGAATTACGCCTGAACACGCGCAACGATTTCGTCACGGACACATCGTACGAGGCGTTGAGAATGCTGCTCAAAGGAAGTTCCATCGTATTCGAAGAGCGCACGTCCACTCGGCTCAAGCTCTGAGATAACTATGAGCCGTGTGAGGCACAGGCAGGAACGGTTCGACGGGCGGCTGACTCGATGATACGTGAATGGGCATGTTCGTACGACTCGAATTGTTGCACATATTTGTTTTTCCGTTTCGTCACTACCAGCCTACGCACTTTGGATAAGAACTAGGCGCTAATCATCTCCACACTCCGGCGCACTATTTGAGAGGAACATATGCTCATATTTTTCCTTTCTACCCATCAAACGATACTCGTCTCTAAAATCTGTTAAAAACTCACGCATGGCACTAGCCACAACCTCGCTATGAACCTCATCATGATATACGTTAATATAGTGATAAAAACACCTAAGATTGTCCATGATCACGAGATTCACATTTTCAGACGTAGGGTATGAGTAATCGACATGGTGTAGCATGACGTAATACCGCTTGTCACACCACCCATCCACAAGGCTCATTATCCATACCTGCTGCTTCTCTTCTGCACGCGTTGTTTCTTTTACTTCACGGTGTATGTGAGACTTTATAAAGTTTAGCCCTGCAGCATACTTCAGCACATCGTCTGTGCAACGAAAGCCTTCAACAGTCTCACCAGAACATCCGTAGAGTATTTGTACATCTTGGAACTTCGCACAATCCAATGTGGTTTTAAAAGAGGCATAGGAGGGGGGAATAGGAAGTTTTTCGGTATCCACCACATCCTCACACTTTACTGAATACCATTTCATAAACGTTGTGCAAGCGATATTAAAGGTAGCCATTTCAATATACGTCTGATCTGAATACACGTCTGATCTCTCGGGCTTACTGCGGTCGACTGACCACGCAGGGACTCCCAGAGAGTAGCATGACTCACGCAGTGGGCGGAGCTTAGAACTTTCACCTACACACACACACACACACACACACACAAGGAGAAAGTGAAACGCTATTTGATTTATTGAGATATTCATATATTTACAAATACGATTCGAGATAGTCAAGTTATATATATATTTACAAATACGATTTAATAAACGAGATATTCAAGTATATATATACATTTACAAATAGATACGATTATATACAAGACGTGTGAGTTAGAAGCATCATTGGTATCCAAAGGGTACGGTATCATAGGTGCCAGGTAACTGGTAACGTTTCCTATAGGTGTTACGGCACACCATCGTACCCCTAAGTTCCTTCACGCCTCCCAGCTTCTGCGCCCGAAAATTGTGGGTGCCTACAATTAGTTGGTGAGGTTGCAAACATACTAGATCCTTCAACGACTCAAAGTTAACAACCTCCCGATTCGCATGGTTGAGCGTAATACCCTTTGCCTTCACGATATATTTCATTTCATCCCCTACCCTGACCCGTACCCCATAAGTCTTAGGTCCTGTTGAGATAAAAGAGTCGGCGTATGCGTCGTCCCCATACTCATCCTTGATCTCATCAGTGAGCTCGCCGAGGAACTCCCCAATAGCGGGCATGTAATCACCCTCCCTCTCTGTGAATATCACGCTATCTGTATCGGCATACAATACTCTCCGCCCAAGAGAATGCAATAGACCCCAAAGTTTTATACGGGCGTAGGCTGTTGTGAAGCTCGCCACAGGTATGTTTGTAACCCTTGAGGTATCTGTGGCAAATTCAGTGTTGTTGTACTTTATTACGTAAGTATTACCTACATTCACGATCTCCATGACCTCTTTATCGGGGCATTGGCATAATCCCAGACATCGCTATAACTTTGTGCCAAATGAATGTTCCCTCTGCCGGTATTCTGCGCAAATTTTCCCCATAGACTGTTTAGACACAATTTGCACTAAAGCGCTTGCCAGGATTCTTTACAATTTGGACACGATCAAGTTGTATACCTTCGCGGTCGCGGTAACGTTGAATATAGGCAGACTTTTCATCTTCGGTATCAACTCCTCGCGGATACCCTGATGCTTCAACCTTATCCTTCAAAAAGGCGTTTATATATGGTGTGAAAAGGTTGGGGAGCTTCTGAAACCTCCACACCTCGTGTATCTTCAGTATTCTATAACCATGGCGTACGGCTAGGGCCAGCTCAGGACTTGTATATACGCCTCTGATCTTACGCTGGTGGGGTATATGGTTACATTCGCCGTTATCCTCTTCCGCGCACTTCACGCACAGGGGAAACATGAGCTTGTCGTCGATAACGACAGGTAAGATCGGCATCCATAAATTGCGTGGGGGGAGTACGTCTACGAAAGAGAGCCCAAAGTAATGATCATTCAAATTTTTTGAAAATTCATTGATGGAGGGTATGCTAGGTCCCACCAGTTTCTCAGGAGCGCCCACGGGGTACGGATGGCTCTTCATCACGTATGGGTATAAAGAACAGAAATCGTAGTAATGGAGCTTCACGCCCACCGTAGGTGGAAAGTATAGTCTGAATGGATTTGTACGTCCTCCAAACAAGCTATCACCACATTTGAGAGGGTCCAGCACCATTGAACGCTTGATCGTTTTTATTTCCTCACGGTATACATCGTCTGTCTCCATCCGTGCATCATATTCATGCTCCCACAAGACTTTGTGAGTGAACTGTGATCCTATAAGTTGATCGCGGGTGCGGGTCCCTGCAAGACAGTCGGCAGGAGATCTACCGTGGATATCTCCGACGATACCGCACTCAGGGCGGGGGCATCCATGCCACCAGCATCCATTAAAGGAATACACAGTCTTCACACCAGTGACACGGTTTTCACTTAACCCATCAACCCAAAAAACACGTCCATTAATCTTAATGGGTACTTCACCCGTGTTGCGGGCGTGCTTTATGTATACACCTGTTTGTTGCTGCAGGTGTATGAGCCAGTAAATAGCCTTGTGTCCGTAACTGCGGGGGTTGTTTCGGTGAATAATGGCTAAGGTGTCTTTAGGCATGAAGTTATTCTTGAACACCGTAAAACATAATGATGCGATGGTGGTTGCGACTTGCAGTGGATCGCATTTGAAACGGGCTATGTACATACTTCTAAAGGCCTGGAAACATACTCTAAGCACGCGCACATCATTCACGCAATAACGCTCACATTCATCAGCTATATTATAAGGGTTACTTTCATTAAAACTGTCGTAGTATCGATCAAAGTCTTCACGTTCATCCATGCAGTCAAAATAATGTTTGGGGGTGGTGGGCCTACGTAGTTTAAAGTCTCGCTGGTGAGGAAAGTGTATGGGAAGTATCCTTTGGAAACTTCAGCTGCTACTCCCATCACCTTGGGTAGCTTTGCTAATTTACAAGGTGTGAATAATAAAGTATCTTTAAATTGTACATTGCCTCTTATCTGCATCTGTATTAATTTGTTGCCTCTTTTCAATGGATCACCTGTAAATATCTCAGAGGATTCGTGTTCAAGCAACTCCTTATAAAGGAACTGCGTGTCAAACTTTGCCCCGTTATGGGCGAGAATATACACAGTCATTTTTTTGAACTTGTCGGCTAACTTGACAATATAGGACACAAATAGTTTCACAGGACTATCGCTGACATTCGTTTTAAAAACGTTTGTCCGTTTACCGCATTTGGGGCACTCGTCACATTCGATACCCATACACTCATCACAGATGGTCTGGCTCACAAGTAAATGTGGAATTACCTCTTTGGTTTCAGCGTTCGTATATGTTTCTATATCGTAGTACACAGTTATACAAGGGTTATTTTTAGGCTTAGCATCTTTCATATAACACACATGCTTTACTCCATCCGCCTTATATTCCTCCTGGCATGTAGGACAGTGAATTACGTCGCACTTGTGCTTAAATTTTCCCCAATTATCCATTGTGTGAAACATACCACATTCACAGATTCTCATTTTCCTGCACGTACCAATTGATTTATGGAGATCAAAGCAGCTATTATTGAAAAATGTGCGTCTACACACATCACAGTCTCTCTTCTCAACTACACGGCTTTCACATTTGGTGCTTTTACACTGCTCACATACCATGTGACATTCTTTACAATGTCTCACTATATCATCCGCAAACTCGAGGCACCCCTTACACAAATCATGATGTCTCCCATATTTTCGACTTTTGTCATAACTCGCGTAAAGCCCCCTTATATACGGATGGGGAGATACGTTGTCCCTGACAATCCTAAAATAAGTAGGGGTCTTGTACGATCTCTCACACAGCTTTTAAAAACATACACAGTCCGGCGGCGATCATCCAAACCAAATACAACTATGCGCACATTCATTTCCTGTTCTACCTTTCTCAGCTCTTCAGGACCCATATTACAGTCAAATTCAAGTTCACAGTCTACAGCTAGTTTACGGGCACGCTCAACGATCGTAGGCAGCCAAATTTTTTGAGTCCGTGTATTTTGTACAGTAAACATACGTGCTAAGAGTACTGCTATAAAGCCGCAACCACGATCGACATTTATATGCCTTCGGTAAATAGTTGGAGAATTGAAGTTAAGAGTGTACGGTATGGCACTATGACCCGCAACACGGTATACATGGTCAATATTTACCGTGAAGTTGTCCATATTGAAGGCTATACTACTTTGGACGGCTTGCATTATACGCCCTAATATATATTCTACATCTTCAGCAGCCAAACGTCTGAACGGTACTATCACCCAATAATCGTCTACATCACCGTCATCTGACCCGAACCCAAAGGACAGACTCGTCCTGACCTCACGCTCGTCGCGATTCTGAAGAGCAAACTCTATAATACGCTCTACAACCCTGCGTATCCCGCGCTCAATTCCATTGCTATACAGGGCTCTATGGTCGACCCTGACTCTATACCGATTTCTAGTCAAGGGGGGGTGGGGGCTGCGGCGCGCACCAACTCGAACGTAATAACATCCTCAACAGAACGGGGGGCGGATGAATTAGTGGCTATATTAGGTGCTGCTGCTGGGGGCCCTGTTGCGTAGGAGGGTTGGGGATCTATTATTGTAGACTTAACAGAACGGGGGGCGGAATAAGGGGGTATATTAGGTGCTGCTGCTGGGGAGGTTGTTGCGTAAGAGGTTGAGGGTTGGGGGTCTGCTGCAACAGGTACGTATTTCGGCCGCTTTATACCTGATGTGGGTTCTCATACCTCCGCTTTGGACGTGCAACCTGTATCGCTGGCTCAGGGGAAGAGATCACAACTACACTGTCATCGTCATCCGTAATGATAGGATGCTCTACCTCATCGTCGGTTCTGTGGGAGAAGAAATATAAGGATCAGCACTCAAAATTTGTAATATTTTGTAAATGACCCACTTAGGAGTGTGACGTGTTAGAAATGGACTCTGTAGAAAAATTCAGATTCACGAGCCCATCCACATGTATTATATCTGGACCTACAGGATGTGGTAAAACTGTGTTTATGCTTAAAATCATTAAAGAAAAGGGGGAGATGTTCTCGAAATTTGTGCATAAAGTTATATGGTGCTATTCGACGTATCAATCAGTGTTCAACGAGTACCAAGATGATATTTTGTTCCACAAAGGCGTATATGACGTTAATTCGTTAAAGGGAAATGAACATACAATCATTGTAATTGATGATCTCATGTTGGAGATGGATAAAACGTTTGCCGAGACATTTACAGTATACTCCCACCATCTTAACATAAGCGTGTTCTTCATCAATCAGAATCTATTTTTCAAAAATAGATACATGCGCGATGTGTCGTTAAATACGCAATATCTAGTCTTATTCGCGCAACGTAGAGATGTATCACAAATTGGGTATTAGCCAATCAAATGTTCCGAATCAGCGTAAGGAGTTTTTGGAAGTTTATAAAGAAGCTACAAGCACGCGTTACGGATATTTGCTTTGCGACCTTCATCCGCGAAACACGTTTAGAGTGCTTCTGCGAACGAATATATTTCCAAACGAGCCTGAAACGGTGTATATTCCAGAATGACAAAGAGACTAAAGAAATACCATGAATTAATAAAAATCTATCATCGACTGCCCCGGGCAATGCAGCAGATGTTTATTAAAAATATCGACGCCGACTTTTTAAAATGCATCTGTGAAATCTGTCTTAACGTTATAAATTGCAATGTATCAATGAAAACCCATCAGAAGGCTCGCCTACACCGCTACAAGAACATAATACGTACACTCGCTCGTAAAAGTCAAACTGTAGCGAAGAAAAAACGAGTTATTGTGCAAACAGGAGGGTCATTTCTCCCCATCTTATTTTCAGTTTTGGGCCCTTTACTGACTAGATTAATATAATGAAGAAAGTGGTAGTGATTCCCCACGAGGTGTACGCCTCACTGCAAGAGACACGGATCTAGATCCCCGTAAAAGCAGACTTAAAAGAATGGAAAGCGAATTGTTAGCCCTATTAAACAGTGAAAAAACACCTGATGAGAAAAGAATCTTATACCAAGAAGCTCTGCAGAAATTTCTTCACGAGTACGAAAATTATAAGAGCCCTACAGAGATTCCTGTGGTTATTAGGCACAGCACGGGGGACGATGGCGACATAGGATCTGTACCCGACAACACAGCTGACCAACCAAAAAGATTAGCCACACAACATATCGAACATGTATTAAAAAATACCCTCCCACTTACATTGAGGAGTAAAGGCTTAAGTCTTTATAATCTATTGAATGAGGATCCCGCCATACAATACCGATACAGGGGAGATCATTGTGGAAGGATCAAAGGTACAGGGATCGAATATCGTAGACATTGTCCATGATCTGGTGAGAAAGTGGGATAGGCCATCACCATCAGGATGGAAGCATATTAAAGCAAGACTACAACAAATAAATGTCCCTAAAACGTTGATAGGAAATCTGAACAGGTTAAAAGACTTGGAACATGCAACGCCTGTGACACAATTGAAGGCGCCGTCACCCCCGGCGGTAACACCTTTGAAGAGGAGCAAGAAGAGGTTAAACCAACCCTACCCACGTGCCTCTAAAATACGCAAATGGCTAACGTATTAACTAAACGCTATTATGACATTTCTGCCCCATCCTCTTACGGCGGCGTAGATAGACTGCACGTTTACGGAGTAGGAAAAAAAAAAAGATGTTGAAAGATTTTTGAGGGAGCAGGACGCTTATACGCTTCATAAGCCTGTGAGAAAAAGGTTTAAAACAGCCAAGACAACGGCTTCCTCGATTGATTCTATTTGGCAAGCAGATTTAACAGACATGCAAAGATATTCTGTGTATAACGATGGTTACCGCTACATTCTATTCATAATAGACATGTTCTCTAGATATCTGTGGCTAGTTCCTCTGAAAAATAAATCACCTGAAACAGTTGCTAAAGCCACCAAAACGCTAATGTTAAAGAAAACGGGTTCCTGGCTATTTTTGTACGGATATGGGAAGGAGTTTATAGGCCGTGCTTTTCAGAATATGTTGACAGAGTTTAATATCAGCTATTACACAACCAATTCTATACATAAGGCTTCTTTAGCTGAAAGAGTTCAGCGCACCATAAAGGAACGCATGCACCGTTATTTTACACATAAAAACACATACAGATTTCTAGACATTCTGGAATCATTGGCATCATCCTACAACCGCTCACACCATCGCACGATTGGGGCAACACCTAACGAAGTTTTAGAAAGAGTACGCTCCCGAGAAGAGATGGATCACCACCACCACCACCACCACCACCACACTCTGTGCGCTTCAAATCAATGATTATGTAAGGCTGTCGCGTTCGGGGAATAAATTCGCAAAGGGTTTTGAGCAAGGATGGACACGCGAGATTTTTAAAGTTAGGGCTGTGAGACCTAAAGGTGTGATAATGATGTATTACATTGAAGATTTGAATGGGGAAGAAATCTCAGGAGGCTTTTACCGCGAGGAATTGCAGAAAGTTGCTTTTAATTTAGAAAAAAATGCGTTTAAAATTGAGAAAATTTTAGGAAGCAAAGGTTCAGGAAGGAGAAAAATGTACCTGGTGAAATGGCTAGGGTACCCAGAAAGCTTCAACACCTATATAAAAGCTGATGCAATAATGAAGCTTAAATAGTATGCAACATGGCTCCTAACCATTTCTACGTCACACTACCGTCCTCCTCGTCCCTGTCTGTACACCCTAACAACACGCTAGCCAACTTTGTAACAGAACTCCATGGGCACATTGAATTGGGTCGTGATTCGTATGAGGTGGGGATATGCGAAATTCAGCTGGACACCGTCTTTTTAAATATTGAACATAAAGAAACCGTTTTTACGAGTTCTTAGAGACATTGACGAGTGTGAAAAAGCTGGGGTAGCTATGGATGAAACTATGCGCATCGCTCGGACTAAGATTGCACGGTAATTACAGTACAGAAGTAAGACTAGGCCGGGTCAATATGGTTCGGCCGAGGATGTTGTGAAGGCTTAAACGTGAGTTTAAGAACTCAAACCTTACGAATGATTTAGTATATGAAATCGTAAACAACCCTGCACATACACTAATCCTAAAATCAAAGACTAACAGACGTCTTAAAGAACATAGAAAGTTCAAAATTCTAGCCAACGGCCGATATAGCGCAGCCTTCCAAAGAGACACATTTCACGAGACACAGTATAACTTGTCCAGATTAATGTATCAATTGAAGATGGAGAAATTGGCTGAAAGGTCCCCAGACATGTGCTATATTTACAGTAATATAGTTGAGCACCAGTTTGTTGGGGATACCAGGCACGCCTGCTGCGCATTGCTCTCATCCCCAACCATAGATGGAAGGAGTTTGAGTATTACATGACAGACCCCATTAGTGAATGTCGCAACTAATTTAATAACCAATATCACAATATATATAAGAACGATTGAGGGCGAAAACTTCCCATTCGGTTAACGGGAGCTTAACAGTGAAGCTACACTTTCGACGCACTGAGTTATAATGGATAGAAAGCCTTTCACCGTCTATCGAGGATGCGATACCAGCGCGGTAGTGGACTTGGATCCATTTTTTCATCCATACTACGTACGGCTGTTCCTTTGCTGAAGAAGGGTGCCAGATACCTTGGAAGGAAAGCGCTACAATCAGGCCTTAACACTGCAGAAGACATATTGGCTGGGGCAAACCTAAAGAAGCTCTAAAAAACATTTAAAGCGTACACGGAACGAAATCATCAAGATGCAAAGAGAAAAATGCGTGGTGGCGGGAAGAAGAAGAGAGCTCCCCGGAAGAAGAAGAAGGGGTCACGTGGTATTAAACGTAAAAGGCTATCAAAAAAGAAATGCTGTAAGCGAATGAAACCTATGGTTGACCACTTTTTTGACTGATATAAGCTAAGGATATTGATCTCATGAATCATAGTTTGTTTACCACTTGTCGAGAGAGGAGTCACTATTTCGCCATGGCACGCTTCATCCACCCATGTAGTTCACAATGCTGTAAATCGGAGCTGTCCTTTTTTGAGCTCCCGCCAACCCAAGTTTCTATTGAGCACAGTGACTTTATTACAATTAACCCTTTAAACACAATTAGTTCCCGAGTGCACCTATAGAATTCGTGATACCCAGCTCAGGTCCTTACTTTTTTGATCCAAGCTGTGTGCACATGTACGCTAAGCTACGTATAGCCCATTCTGATGGAACGGCCTGCGATGACAAATATGCTGTATACCCTGAAACAAACTTTCTGCACGCCATATTCAACCAGTGTGACGTATATTTAAATCAGACCAACATATCGGCAGGCACGGGGTACTATCATCTACGAGCCTATTTGGAAAATGTCCTCAACTTTTCCAAAGAAGCGAAGGCTACCTTTTTAAGTGCGGAGGGATATTATCAAACTAAAGATGAAAATAGTATAAAGGACAAATTTAAAAATTCTAAAAAGAAAATATACGAGTGTTTTGGACGGTTGCACACAGATTTCACTTTCCAGGAGAAGTTGCTTGTGAACGGGGTGGATATGAAAATAAAGCTCACCCGCACGAGTCCTGAGATCTGCTTAAATCTGGATGCGAATCAAGAAGAGGGTGCAAAGTCCGTTGTGGTTCACATTATGGACACATACCTCCGCGTACGGCGAGTGAAATTAAGTTCACCAAAACAACTAGAAATTGAGAAAAATTTACTAAACGCTACAGTGAAATATCCTATTAACAGAGTGCAGATCAAACTATATACGGTTCCTGCAGGGTTGGCATCGAAGCAGATAGAAAACATTGCCCTGGGAAATCTTCCTAAAAGGATATTAATCGGCATGCAGGACCACGCTTCGGTGAATGGAAAATATAAAAAGAGTGCCTTTAAATTCGAGAATTTCGGACTTAAAAATATAACTCTATACGTTAATGGCACTGCTTTGGGTGGAACAATGGGTACGGACTATTCATCAGACGCTGTGTTACCTCTTTGTGCCAGAGCCTATAGTAATCTGACCCATATTGCAGGTGATTGTGATGAGCTTGGTAATGGGGTAACGCAGGAAGAATTCATTGATCAATTTAACCTTTATCCGTTTGACATTACACCTGACTTATCTGCTAGCGTAAATACCCATTTAACACCACAGCAGAGCGGTAACATCTCAGTGCGGCTGGAATTCGCCAAGCCTATAGACGCTCCTATTAGTGTACTAGTATATCTCGAATCGCAAGCCCTAATAGAAGTAGATAGATTTAGAAGCGTTATCACTGACTTTTAAAATGGATGCTAATACACTTCAGAAAGTAATGGAGCGAGTCACACGTTCCAAATTTATCGGGTTTGCGTGTTTGAAACATTGAGTTTGCCAAGTACGCGAGAATGCGGTAGTCTTATTGTGAACACAGACATCATCGGTAATGAAGGGATTCACTGGATCGCTGTCTATTTTAAAAATAGACAGCGCCTGTACTATTTTGATTCACTCGGTACTCAACCCTGGAGTGACCCTATTATTGTAAAATTTCTCGCTCAGTTACATATTCCCGAAGTTGTATGGAACCCATTTCGTATGCAGGGATATTTTACTAATGTTTGCGGAATGTACTGTGTCTCATTTCTCATGCATATGTCAAATGATAAAGAATTTATAAATTTTTTAAATTTATTTGACCCGTGTCACACTCACCGAAACGATGAAATGGTATGCAGACAGATAAAAAACCGTTTTCCAATTGTACGTACTCGTTGTATATTATAATGTTTTTGTTCGTATATTTGTATATTCGTTTATTGTACTGATTTCTTTCATTTAATAAATTTATGAAAATATATTGTGTCTTCTTATCCCAAAAAGATCGAAAAACACTTACATTATTTGACATTGTTGACTGATTAGTATATCATCCGTATTCCCTTCAAAAGATTGTATAACTCGTGTCAAATCCTCATCGGACCTTAAAGGAATAATGAAAACATATACAGAGTATACAGACAGACAGATCCCCATTATGTGAAGATATCTTTGGTTCGAGGAGTGAACGCCATAAAAATTTCGATTTTAGCATAATGGGGAAATAACACTGATTGACATTTTTGGCGAGTATCTATTTGACGAGATACTACAACTCTCCATATATATATAAATTATAATTATGGACACTTACATTTCTATGGTAGTCCCTTGCGTCGGGTTGTAAGGAGCGTCACTGCAAATATCTTCTACGGTTTGCGTCGAAAATAGTTCGCCACAATCAGTCGCATTGAAAAGACTAATTGTGGTTAATGCTGCAGTATCACGTTCTTCATACAAGTCTGGGGAGACGTACAGGTCCATGGTGGAGGATGTGTGACACTGCTGACTGATCAGTATATCATCCGTATTCCCTTCAAAAGATTGTATAACTCGTGTCAAATCCTCATCGGACCTTAAAGGAATAATGAAAACATATACAGAGTATACAGACAGATCCCATTATGTGAAGATATCTTTGGTTCGATTACCAATTTCGATTTTAGCATGATGGGGAAATAACATTGATTGACATTTTTGACTAGTATCTATTTGACGAAATACTACAACTCTCCGTATATATATAAAATCGAATTATGGACACTTACATTTCTATGGTAGTCCCTTGCGTCGGATTGTAAGGAGCGTCACTGCAAATATCTTCTACGGTTTGCGTCGAAAATAGTTCGCCACAATCAGCCGCATTGAAAAGACTAATTGTGGTTAATGCTGCAGTATCACGTTCTTCATACAAGTCTGGGGAGACGTACAGGTCCATGGTCGAGGAATGATTATTCACTGATGCGAAAATAGCTACTGTTACTCCCAACTGAAAATATCCCCTTTTATATGCACATTCGCCAAGCTCCGCCCAAAAGACCAGATGTCCGTCGTGATTGGCTGCCGATGTAGCTGGGTGGAGCTATGACGTGTACCATTCCGCTATAACGGGTACGGACGAGTAATTGCATCTTTATATTTTCACTAATAGAATTAATGCTCTTATTCTCCTTTGAAAATTATTTGGTGATTCGTATAGAACTTTTGATATTGAATCCAAATATGGTTTCAGAAGTTTTCTATCACCCATAGTTTTCGAGAAAATAATATTTCCATTTACTCAATTTCCCGCATCATTAGTCACTAATGTAATCGAGAGGGTATAAAGAATATATCATAATTATATTTTAAAAATAACATTCGGTTTCAACGTTAAACTGTAGGTCTAAGGTGGTCATTACACATAATAAAATAAAGTGGTTGGCAGATAAATGGGCACCCTACGTGTCCTAGTGGTTAAGACGCGGGGCTGTTGATGGTTCAAACTGTAGGTCTAAGGTGGTCATTACACATAATAAAAGAAAGTGGTTGGCAGATATAAATGGGCACCCTACGTGTCCTATGGGGTAATCTCTACTGAACTTCATTGCTAATAACTCTCAGTAATCGAATGACCCCAAGTCGTACCTTTTCATTATAAATGGAATCCTTTATTTGAACAAAACTCTCGCTCTCTTTTATATATATATATATATATATATATATATATCATTATATTTCTATATGACACCATACAAATTACGCGTAAATATTTTCATTGTAGAAGTAATAACAATGACAATATTAATATCTGAAGTCAGTGGTGATTTCTGCTCGAATAGCTTGTAGAAGGATAATCCCTCGACCCGAAAAAAGTCCCTAGAGACCTTTTTCGTTCGAATCGTGTCCCTAGAGACACGATTCGAACTGATTTAGTTTCTGCCTTTCATCGTGTGTGTGTGTGTGTGTGTGTGTGTGTGGTGTGTGTGTGTGTGTGTGAGTTGTTTATTATATATATATATATATATATATATATATATATATATGTATATATCAAGAGTGGTCTGGAAGGAGATGTTTCATAATTTCTTTTCCGGACGTTTTTCCCACTGTTATTCGTGACTTAAATATTTATAATAAAAATCAAGTGTCTAAAAAGTTATTAATAAGCAGAAAATAAGATGTTTAAAAGAACAGATATTCTCCGTCCGACCCCGCTATAGTGGCTTGGGCAATTCCAAATGAATAATTTCTTTATTTTTCGTCATTTTTTCATTTTTTCGTCGCAGGAATGAGGCTATATGTTTCATAAGTTTTCATCTCGTTTGGTGGAATTGTATCGTAAATTATTTAAATGAAGTTTCAATTAATTGGTTTTACTGTTATTTAGGAAAATTTATATTGGGAGCAAACGTTACAATAATAAGCTTATGTCGATATAGCTACCCATTGAATTGGAACTCTTTATTCACGTTTGCTATTATTTATTGATTGGTGGATAATTAGTTGGGTATCCCTTATAAAAATCATTTCTGTCTAACGATTTAGGGTAACTTTACTAATTCTATTAACGCGTAAATCTTTCTGAAACATGAAATCATTGTTCAAAGGCTTTATTTGCTGGATCTATTTAAACTCCTTCGCGTGCAGTTTAGGTAATTACATTTATTCAAGTAGAGTTTGCAACCTCTCCTTTCTTCAAGCGAGTACTGCAACGTTATACACTATCGGATTATGTTTTGGGTAACTTTTGGGCAGAAATAAGATGTTTAAAAGAACAGATATTCTCCGTCCGACCCCGCTATAGTGGCTTGGGCAATTCCAAATGAATAATTTCTTTATTTTTCGTCATTTTTTCATTTTTTCGTTGCAGGAGTGAGGCTATATGTTTCATAAGTTTTCATCTCGTTGGTGGAATTGTATCGTAAATTATTTAAATGAAGTTTCAATTAATTGGTTTTACTGTTATTTAGGAAAATTTATATTGGGAGCAAACGTTACAATAATAAGCTTATGTCGATATAGTTACCCATTGAATTGGAACTCTTTATTCACGTTGCTATTATTTATTGATTGGTGGATAATTAGTTGGGTATCCCTTATAAAATCATTTCTGTCTAACGATTTATTTATTGGGTAACTTTACTAATTCTATTAACGCGTAAATCTTTCTGAAACATGAAAATTCGATAAGTTCAATATAAATATATATTGTGGTATTTTATATGGTTCATTAGTTTATTATATATACAAGTACACGAATTATTTATTGGGTAACTTTTGGACAGAAATAAGATGTTTAAAAGAATAGATATTCCCCGCTATAGTGGCTTGGGCAATTCCAAATGAATAATTTCTTTATTTTTCGTCATTTTTTCATTTTTTCGTCGCAGGAGTGAGGCTATATGTTTCATAAGTTTTCATCTCGTTTGGTGGAATTGTATCGTAAATTATTTAAATGAAGTTTCAATTAATTGGTCTTACTGTTATTTAGGAAAATTTATATTGGGAGCAAACGTTACAATAATAATAAGCTTATGTCGATATAGTTACCCATAAAAGTTTTAATTCGGTGATGCTCTCATAATTCGTTGGGTAACCCTTATAAAAATTCGTTTTCTGTCTAACGAAATAGGGTAACTTTGTTAATTCTATTAAAGCGTAATGAAAGAGGCGCTTGTGTTATTTTATACGGTTGAATCTTGTATAACCATATAAATATATATTGTGGTATTTTATATGGTTCATTAGTTTATATATATACAAGTACATTTGGAATAACAGCCGTTATATATATGTTACACGATTAATGGGACACATGGCGCTATCTGGAATACCTTGCGCTATCTGGCAACTCAGCCAGAATAGAGGATTATAAAAGATCGCGAAGCTGGTGAAGAACCATTCCCCCTCGGCTCCGGCCGAGTAAGGAGCTCTGCTCCTTCTATTTCTGGCCCTTTGGTAAACCCCTTAGTGGCCTCTTAGGTTAGGGAAACGAAAATAAATTGGGGGAGAACTCCACTCTGTCCTTCAGGTGTCTCTCTCCCTCCTTCAGGTCTCTCTCTCTCTCCTGCATGTATCTTCCTCCTTCAGGTGTCTCTCTCTCTCCTGCATGTTTGCCTCCAGCATGTGTACTGCATGTGTACATCCAGCATGTGTACTCCTGCATGTGTGCGTACCTCCAGCATGTGTACCTACTGCATGTGTACTCCTGCATGTGTGCGTATGTGTGTACCTCCAGCATGTGTACCTCCTGCATGTGTACCTATCCTCTCTCCTTCAGGCGTCTCTCCCTCCTACAGGCATCTCTCTCTTCTTCAGCTCTCTCTCTCCTTCAGCTGTCTCTCTCTCTCTCTTCCGGCGTCTCTGGCTCAGCCACTGGCTGATTGATTCAGCCAACTGGCTGATTCTGGCTGATTAGGAGCCTATAAAACAACGCCAGCCCGGCTGGAAGTCTTAGTGTGCACTTGGCTCCTGCCAGGTGAACACCTCTCCTCCTTTCTCTCCTCCTCCTCCTTTCTCTTGGGGGATAACGCCGCCTCCAAGTTTTCCCCCCACCCCCCTTTGCAACAACCCCCTTTGCAACAGCCCACTTTGCAACAACCCCCTTCCCCCTTTGCAACAACCCCACCCCCTTTGCAACATTACATAATAACCTGCAACATTCCTGCACTCTCCCCTTTTGCGGCTATACTACTGTCCTCGGTGATAGGTATCGATTTTGCTTGTAAAAATCAATTTATAAAACTAAATTAAAAGTTATTTCATTAAAATAAACGAGCAATGAAATAAGTATAAATTAAAACTGTTTATAATTAATAAAATCAAGCAGAGTAAATTAGAGTGTAGCTAGCAACGGATTTTTCTCCACTCCACAATTTCGTATGTGTTCTAGTTTACAGTGAGTCGTGTCTGGCCGAGCATCATGTTGAAGAGGACAAAACCGTCATGTGCACAGGGAAGAAAGAGAAGAAAAGAGGAAGAGGAGATGCGATCGAAAAGTAGAGGTACTGTATGTCATGAACATTTTATTTAAGTTTCATTTTTATATCTAACGTTACTTTTTAAACTGTAAAATCAAGATAAGTTTGCTACTTTAAGTGAGCAATCCGCTATTTTAGGCAAAAATCATCAATTTTTTCTTTTTTTTGCTGAAATGACTTCTAAAATTTGTCTGCTTCATGTTTGTGTTGTCAGATTTTGGGTTTTTAGTTTAAAACCCTCACCCTCACCATAACCTACCCTTTATGGCTAGGTGTAAGGTTTATAGACGTTTAGTTTTAGTATTGGGCTTAACTAGATTTCTGCTGTTATTAACATGTAATTATCAGTGTGACCACCCTACATTTTTAATTATCCCAAGAACATCGAACAAAATTTCCCCAGAATTCCCAAGGTTATATAAATATTCGAATGATTTAATTTTTCATTGAATTATACTTTTCTTTAACAAAAATGTGACAATAATCTGGAAAATACACAATAAACAAATATAAACCCCAAATAAAATAAATGGCATGTGGCAGTAATAAGTTATTTACAATGACAGAAGCAACTGTGTGTCATCATGTTTGCTTCACATGATAACATTTATTTATATCGTTCCAGATGCACTTCTAAAATATCTTGGAGGACCCTCCTCTGCTAAAACTGGGATGCCTGTGGATGAAGGGCCATCTACTTCCACCTCTACTTCTGCTGCGCCAGTTTCCTCAGATGAAGGCACATCAGTCACCCTCTCTACCCTGCCACTTTCTTTAGGTATGTACAAGACGGTAGCATAGATATTAAATGCAAAAAACTTCACTTTTTTCTACGTGAAGGTCAAAATATGATAATAAAAACCCACTCTAATAGACAGAGTTTATTTCCACAACAGTTTCGATGCCCACAGAAAAACGAATGAACCAAAAACAAGAGGGAAAACAGTCCAGGGACCATTAAGAAATTCGCACCTAGGTTAGATCCCGTTTTCCCGACACTGGAAGGGCATTTTTTTATTAAAGGGACCCGCTTATAAGTACATTCGCACAAATTTAAAACTATCTTCTTGTTCTATACATACAGATTCTATTATTTTTTTACATAATTATTACATTTATTATAAAATTTATTACAATTAAGAGCACTCAGGATTTGTATCCCACATTTGCTGGACCCGGAAAATTCAAAGATTTGGAAAATTTTTAAGGATTTAAAATATCCTGAGTGGTTTATCAGAAAGGCGTATTTTAAAGCCAGAAAATCTTTTTATGCCCCTCGGGAACCTTCAGTTAACCAAAAATAATATGAGTTTGCCTTACATTGCCGGCTTAGAAAGAGTAAAACCGTTGACAAAAGATTTTAAGTTTGCTTTGGCGTTCAAATATTCGTCTACCGTGAAAAGTAAATTGGTTAGGAATAACGTTGCAAAACAGGAGCAAGCCTGTGTCTATAGCATTCCCTGTAAAAGTTGTGATTTAGTATACGTAGGAGAAACTGGAAGAAATATTGAAACCCGTATTAAAGAACACAAATATGCCTTCAGAAGTTGTAATACTAATAGTGCCATTTTTATCACGCCAGCCAAAATAATCATGCTATAGATTGGGAATCAAGTAAGGTACTTTACAAATGTAATAATTATGTCAAAAGAAAAATAATAGAATCTGTATGTATAGAAAAAGTAGATAATTTTAATTTGTGCGAAGGTACTTATAAGTTAGACCCTTTAATGAGATTCTTGGTCAAAAAATCTCTTACGGAGTCGGATGAACGGGTTCTAACCCGAGTTTGAATTTCTTAAATGTCTCTGAATTGTTTCCTTACTCGCTTTTGGTTCATTAGTTTTTTTTTTTCGTTAAATGTAAATGTAATAATGGAAGTAATAATTGTGGAAATAAATATAAATGCAATAAATGTAATAATAAAGGTAATAAAATAAATGTAATAATTAGTGTAAAGGTAATAATAATAAATGTTAAAAAATGTAAGTGCAATAATAAATGCAGTAATTATGTCAAAATAATAGAATCTGTATGTATAGAACAAGAATATAGTTTTAATTTGTGCGAATGTATTTATAAGCGGGACCCTTTAATAAAAAAAATGCCCTTCTGGGGTCGGGGGAACGGGATCTAGCCTAGGTGCAAATTTCTTAATGGTCTCTGGATTGTTTCCTTCTCGCCTTTTTCATTCGTTTTTCGGTTTATAATTTCTGTATAATAAACAACAATGTAGTAATCAATGTAATAATAAATTTATAATTTCTGTAATAAATAATAATGCAATATTAAATATTAAAATTTAATAATAAATGTAATAATTATGTAAAAAAATAATAGAATCTGTATGTATAGAACAAGAAGATAGTTTTAAATTTGTGCGAATGTACATACTGTATAAGCGGGTCCCTTTAATTTAAAAAAAATAAAAAATGCCTTTCCAGTGTGGGGAGAACGGGATCTAACCTAGGTGCGAATTTCTTAATGGTCCCTGGACTGTTTTCCCTCTTGTTTTTGGTTCATTCGTTTTTCTGTATCCACCCGAAGAGGATGCCAGTGGGCATCGAAACTGTTGTGGAAATAAACTCTGTCTGTTAGAGTGGGTTTTTATTATCAGTATAAATATTAGTATCATATTACCGGTATTAAATTACTATATGTCCTCTTGTCTGATAACAAGGAGGGCTAAGTTGGTTAGCTTGTACAAAATGACACAATCATCATATGAATCATGTTTAACCTATCATAAGCATAATGTAAATAAATGAATTGGAGAAAAAGCATAACAGAGTTACAAAGGACGTGTTTATATTTCAAATTATATAATAGTTAATACTAAAAACAAAGGACACAAATCTAGGTGAAGTTGTACTAATCATAAACATGAGAATGATTATGTTTAACCTATGATAAGCATACTGTAAATAAATAAATTGATTCTCATCTGCTCTATATCCTTTCAGATGCACCTGAAGAATCCTCTTGTGCTGAACCTGCTGATCAGGGCACATCGATTCCGCCTATCCAGACAGATGCAGAACCAATTGATCCTGCTGAATAAGGTAGGTTGATTTTCCGCATTTTTTTAGATATCGACTTTGGACTAGTCGAGATAGTCAGGGCTTAATATGATAATAACTGACAAAAAAATTCAGATCCCTAGCTTTAACCGTTTTTTGAGAAAACCGTTTCAAAAATCGTCAAAAAATCGGACCGAAAAATACCGCATTTTCGCAATTTTCGGCCGAAAAAAACATGCTATTTTCATAAAAAAATCCTGAAAAAAGTTACAATTTTATTGAAAAAAAGTAAAAAAAACATGTACAGAGTCAAATACTGTAGACACATTTAGATCCCAAGATCATCATAATTTTCACTGTAAGAGCCCTTAGAAGCAAAGGAAGGCCTCATCTGGCGGCTTAGGGCTTTGGCCAGAATGTGTTTGTGCCTTGATTCGAGTCCATAAACAGTATGGGAAGCTTCAGATGTCAGCTTCACGGCCCTTTCAACACTCTGAGAATGTGAAGGCAGATCAGGCAGCTCCAGCTTGGTGCCATTCAGCAATGCTTCTTGAAGCTCCTGGTCAGAAAAGTCTTCTGTGAGAGCAGGTTCACAGATGCCACTTTGAGAAAGGTTGATTAGTTCTGACCAGTGGGTAGCTTCAATGTTGATGGCTGTGATCTTCTTCAGCCTCTTCTTGGCTGGCTTCCCACTTCTGAAAGAATAATAATTAATTTATTTTTATTCCAGTTCAAGATTTAATCCCTATTAGTCTCAGAATTGCTGATTTAAATTAAACTTAAATTAAAAAAAAAACCCGAGTTCTATAAATCCCCATAATCGAATTTTTTTTCAGAAAGAAGATAAGATTATTTCCATTATCAGAGGGGAAGGGGGGAATTGGCTCAATTGGGATAAGAAAATGTGAAAAAAAAAAATCGATTATGGGGATTTATAGAACTCGGGCCTTTTTTTTATTAAATAAATCCCCATAATCAAATTTTTTTTTCACATTTTTAAAAATTAATAAATGCTTACCTGATGGACAGAATTTTCTTGAGAGCAGCTTCTCTCACTTCCAAGTCATCAGACTTCATCATGGAGTACAGCACATTCTCGGGCAGCAAGGCAAAAGCATTGTACTTCAGGTTCTTGAAAGCAACACCCTGGATTTCTTCAGACTGCTGCTTGATCCTCTGGATCATGTTGAAGATGTACAGCTGCTGATTGTGGAACTTGCTATCCCTGTTGATCTCAAACCAACTGACTGCATACACTTCCACAATGAACTTGATGGCCTGGTAAAGCTTATCCTGTAGTTCTGGGGGGGTAAGCACTTCTGGTCCACAGATACATCAATCTAATTGCCAAAGTCAACCATCTTGCATGGTTTAATGGTCCAATTTTCCAGGCAGCAAATCTTGGGTTGACTTTGCCCCTGGAAATTCCAAGCACATACTCCAAAAGAAGCCTCTGGTCGCTACTAAGATCATTCAGTGTCTCCTCAGCAAATTCCATGTCATCCAGGGGGCCACTGAGTTTGGTGAATTCCACTTGTGGCAGATCTTGGTAGTCAATTTCACAGAGTTTTCCCAGCGGACCAGTGAAAGCAGTGGGACTTTTGGTACTGCCATCAAGATGCTTGAAAACAGCTCTGAAAGGAAGCTCATTCTGATGGAGTAAACAGCCAATGGTGTGCAATTTCCGCTCAATTTTACTTTCCAGAGCTGTTACAAGGCCTCCCTCCCAGCCAGTGTTTGTATTTGTGTTATCAAGGAGGACAGCTTTCAGGGTATGAACACTGTTAAACTCCTTCAAGACACTAGCAACTTCTTCACCAAGAAGAACTCCAGTCGCACCTTTAATTGGGATGACTCTGTGAGTAAGATATGTTCCACTTTCAGTTCCCGGCTCCTTTGTGAAAGTCAAATGGTGCTCTGGTCCCTTTCCTTTCTTCAGCTTAGTCTCCCCATTTTCATCCTTAATTGATTATTAATTTCTATTACCAGGGGGGAAAAAGGAAGATTACAGGAGGAAAATGCGGATATTTTTCAATTACAAGCATTGAATTTCCTTCCATTTAAAAGGCACCTAATCGCACTAAGTTAGGCCAGTTAAAAGTTAAAATAATAATAGCATTACTTTCTTATTGGGAGGACAAGTGCAGATTATGTGCTGTGTTTGACAATTTTCTTTCTTGCACTTCACAGCATTGTCATCACAGGGACGAACAGGTAGCTTACAGGTGCAAGCAGAAATGTCAAAAAGTTTATCCAGCTTTTCCTCCAGATTCTGCTCCTGGACTGTAGAAAGACATTTCCTGTTTATCTCTTTTGCTTTCTTGAAGCACACTTTATCCACCAATTTCACTACATAATATTCCTCATACGGGGGCAGCCGCGGGTTCACTGTCTGCCAGATCTCAATCACATCCTTTGCTATCATTTTAGCAATATCATAGTCTTTCAAGTCCGGGTGGCTGTTTTGGAGGAAATAACTGTACTGAATAACTTGGTGGAGGGTAGGAGGCTCTGTTTTATCCAAAGGGGAAAGCTGGCCACTGAATTTTTTGGCACTATCACTTCGAGTTAACACTGCAGACTTCCGTTTTTTACCCATTTTTATGAAGTATCTGAAAATAAACACAATTAAATGAACGCATCATAAAATAACTTAATTTAATACACATTTTATAGGTAAATACAGGCCCGGATCTAGAAGAATGGGGGCCCGTGGCTAATTTTTTTTTGGGGGGCCCCCTTGGCTACAATTTTTATTGTATAAGGATTATAAGCTTTGTTTACGAGGAAAATTAAAGGTTTTCAGAACAAACATATTACTTTACTTTATTTATTTAGTTTTCAGAACAAACATATTACTTTACAAATATTTTACTTTATTTTACATATTATATTTTCCTGAATTAATAATTTTATACACACCTACCTACTGATTATGAGCTGGCAACCGATTGAACCGACGAGCCTTTTTTTGTGCAAATTCATTAATAATATTTCGAAAATCGACTTCTTTGGCCAGAGCATGTTCAACACAGAGAATTGCCAGTGACTGTAATCGCTTTTGCTTCATTGTTGAACGTGTGCAACATTTCAGTTGCTTTAACTTAGAAAAACTCCGTTCGCCGGTACAATTGGTCACCATCAATGACAAGTACATTCTGTATGCATTTAAGACATTGGGGAAAACTTCTCCAAATTTGGAGGCCCCCCTCAAATGCGGGGCCCGTGGCTGCAGCCCACATAGCCCACCCCTAGATCCGGGTCTGGGTAAATATCATTAAAAAATACAAAATAATACACTAATAAACATCTATGATGCATTTACAATAAGTTTCAAGCATCGTTTTGTTAAAAAAGCCGAATTTTAATTGATTATTTTGATGAAATAAGGTCCGATATTTTGTTTGTTTACATTGCGCGAATGCCGCGCGCGCGATTTTACGCGTAAAATTCGGCAATTTTACAACTTAAAAATAATTAACAATCCTCAAAAAATACAATAATTTTCACAAATATGAGTTGGTGCAACGTTTTTTATACAGGGTGTCCCAGAATTAACTATCTATTTCAATGAAATCGGACAAATTTTTTAAAAACACACTTTTATTTATGTTTATCATGTTTAATAGTGTTAAAAATGTATAAATTTCTAAATTTTTTTCATAATTTTATTTTCATAATTTTTTCATTATCTGGTCCAATGAAAGACCGTCTGAAGTCATAGAATGGCAAAGAGACTCTCCAAAAGTTAACGTGTGGCTTGGAATGACCAAATCCAAAATTTATGGCCCATTCTTCTTTGCGGGAGCAACTGTAACAGGTACCGTCTACCTTGATATGCTTCAGCAGTTTCTCGAACCACAGCTTCTTGATGATGGCATTCTTGATAATGTTGTGTTTCAACAAGATGGAGCACCATAAATTTTGGATTTGGTCATTCCAAGCCACACGTTAACTTTTGGAGAGTCTCTTTGCCATTCTATGACTTCAGACGGTCTTTCATTGGACCAGATAAATAAAAAATTATGAAAATAAAATTATGAACAAAATTTAGAAATTTATACATTTTTAACACATATTAAACATGATAAACATAAATAAAAGTGTGTTTTTAAAACATTTGTCCGATTTCATTGAAATAGATAGTTAATTCTGGGACACCCTGTACATTAATACCTTTCTATCTAGACTAGTCCAAGATCACAGTTCCAAAATCAACCTACCCTACTGCTGAACGGCCTTCTGTCCTGAATGATAAGATGAGGACAGAATTTGTTAGGCGAGGACCATACCAGGTAACACCTGACTTCATCTTTCCTAGGAGAGAGGATGGAAGAAAATGCCACCACCAATACTTCAATAGAATCTTGGTAAACGGAGAGAAAATGAAGAGAAGTTGGCTGATGTATTCACGGAAAAACAACAGCCTCTTCTGCTTCTGCTGCAAGCTGTTCTCGACAAAAGACTTTTCTTTAATAAAGGGAGGACTTAACGACTGGAAGAATGCAACCACCTTGCTCAATTCTCATGAAAACACGCCAGAACACTTAAAACATTTGACAACATGGAAAGAAATGGAGGTGCGGATTATAAAAGAGGAAACCACTGACAAAAAAGAGATGGCACTCCTTGAGGCTGAGAGAAAGCGGTGGAGAGATGTTCTGGTGCGACTGGTTGCCATAGTACAGTCTCTGGCAGTGAGGAATATGGCACTGAGGGGACACACAGAAACACTGCACACGCCATCAAACGGGAACTTCTTAAAAGAGATTGAGCTCATGGCATAATTTGACCAAGTAATGAAAGATCATATTCACAGGGTGGAAAGTGGATTAGCAAGTCACACCAGCTATCTGGGCAAACACATTCAAAACGAACTGATTGACTCCATCAGTACCAAGATCAGGTACCAGGATCAGGTTCTAATGGGAAAACACCTAGACCTAAAACTTCCAAACCAAATTTAAAATTAAGTTATTTACTAGCTGGCAATCTTATTCCTTTATTAAACTACATTGTGTGATTTATTAGTGTTTTTTATTTATCTGTTTTATGTGCAATATACATTGGAATATTTATTTTGTTTGCAATATATTTGAGAATCTTTACTGAGTGTTCAATTATTATTCATACAAGATTTCTTTGTAGTTTTTGTTTCAAGACAACTTGTTCTTACTTGAAGCTAAGAACAATAAATGAAGGAGGTGCTTTGTATTTTAAAAACAATTGTGTTCAGTGTGTTTTATTGCGGCAGAGGTTATGCATCGGGGTGGGGAGTGTGCTGCTGACAGAAGAAGGGCACCTTTGCATGATCTCGCCTACGGCGCCAAAAATGCCAGGACCGCCACTGTATGTATCTACTCGTGCCAATTCATGTGGGGATGTCCAGGCCCGTAGCCAAGAGGGGGGCCAGGGGGGTCAAAGCCCCGCCTGGAAAATAATATGCCCCCCCCTGGGAAAACCAACCGCAACGTCGTTCCATGCTACAAAAACGCCAAAGCCAACTTGTTTTACTTGCCTTTGAAAATAAGAGAACGAAGCAAATAGATATGTTTGAATTCCTAAAGAATTTCGCTAAAAAAACTCGCCGCATACAGTTATTCTAAAGTTAAAAAAACTTACGAAGACTTTTATTTACACTAAATTTAGACTAAATATTGTATTCTATAACCCAATATGCCTATCTATATGTAAAAAGTGAACAATGAACAATTCCTACACCATCATTATATGGATTCATTGTCTTGATGCAGAACTTATGTTCGTATAGTTTTATGTTGAATGTTCATTTTTACATAAGAAACCAAAATCGCCTAAGCGAGTTTTTGGATAGAATTTCGATTTATACTTCTTTATTCATTACTGTATTTCCCTAATTCATCTTTTCTAAATAATGACTTATACACTATGACGTCATAAAATAACTGTATTCTCTTTACGTTTCCCATACTTTGTACACTGAATCACGTTCTTAGTATTTGGACATCTTCCGTATTCAATGTATGGTAAATTCTTTAGTAATAATGTTGTGGTGTTATGTAGTATAAACATTATTATTCAACCATACTCATTATTCAACCATACTCATTCTTACATTCATGTTCTTTCTTGACCGCTATCCTTTATTAATTTTATTACTTATTCATTCATCTACCTATTGTCTACTTATGCCCTATCAACTTAGCAGTCTATGTTTACTCGTGTCTATATTACGCACACAACCTATTGGGTGACGAATGATATGTGTACACTACTGTGTGCAGTCGTACATGTCTATTGACAATCATGATTACGTACATGTATTCTTTTTACGTTTTATTTTCTTTTATTATTTCACCTCCCGCATTGAACTCAAAAATGCTGAGTTAAGTTATAAAATTCCACTCACTACGACAGAATCGAGCGCCTCAAAGATAAAATACCTCCGTTCGCTCTGATTTCAAATTCATAACATATTATAGCATATTATTTCGTAAATAAATTATCTCGTATGTGCCATGTACTTTGTATTATATTTCTAACATCTAAATTGTCTATTAATATGAAACACTGTAAAACAAAACAAAGTTATAATAACTGTTTAAATTGTAATTAGCTGTAATACTTTAATTTAATATAACGTAATGTACTTTAATGAAACTGTAATTAATAATAACTTGTAATGTACTTCATTGAAACTGTAATTAAATGTAATGATTTAATTTATAATGTAAGAATGTACTTTAATAGAACTATAATGAACAATCATAAGCGAATGTGAAGTAATCCATAATTGTAATCGTAATTGTAATGAACCAAAATTAATACGTACTCAGTCGTATACTTAATTTGTACTTATGTGTACTATTACGAAATGATATCGCCTTCATAAATGTAGACTCGGCGAAAAATACAAATTAGTTTTTATTTTTATTTTTTTAGTTGAAATCTTTCAAAAAACATCTGATCATGTGTTTAAAAAGGGGGGAAATTTAACCTTCAACTATCCTCCCCCAAAACATTTAAGTTTATATTATACATGTACTTGTAAAATTACAGCACTTCTTTATTAGACTTCTTCATATTAGCACTTCATTAGGACTCCCTTGTTAGCAGCCTTGCTGCGGGGAGGGGGCAGAGGCCCCTTGCCTTAATATTTTTAGATTCCGGCCTGAGCCATGGTCGAAAGAGGTCGAACCTCTACCCCTGTAAATTCAGAGCAGTACCTGTATATTTTTAAGAAGTAAACCAAAGTAAAAGAAGTTTTTATTTTTCCCTTCGAGCCGTGCTCTCTTCAGAACTTAGTCAGAAAAGTCGATAATTTTAGTATAAGAGAAAGTATCAGAGTATTATAGCAAGAGAAGAATTAATAATTCTCGACCCATAAGCGAGAGAAAGAGACAACCCAAGCACCATAGAAGATATTGGCATAACAGTCTGGCGAGTCTGTAGCCAAGGGTTTAACAGAGTGGCGACCCACCATTTAAGGCGACCGAAAAGAATTATAGAATGTTATAGAAGAAATATCCGTTGCAGCCTCCTAACCAGAACCCCCGTCGATCCGAACCGACTCAGTGCCATAAAAGGGGGGTTAACATATGTATCGGTTTGATCATTTTTTTATTTAGCCTACGGTGTTTTACTTGTTATAGTTTTGAATGTAATTTTCTGCAGTATATTTCGATATTCACAAAAAATGACATTAAATTTTTTCATTGTTCCCCCTGTCAATTTCTCCGCCCCTCCTACTGATTTGGTCTGGCTACGGCCCTGGGGATGTCTCATAGCATAATCTGGGTCAGAAATGTGGGTCCCCTTTGAAAAAAATTGTGTACTGCCCCTGCAGATGGGCTTCTGTATCTGCCCTTGACACATATACTGTAGTGTGTGTGTGTGTGTGTGTGTAGACCAGTGCTGTTGGTAACGATCGCTGGCTTGGGCCCACCCTTCATAAAATCTTGGCTACGGCCTCTGCATATATATATATATATATATTAATGTAAATTATACTGTGTGTTGTTTGCAGTTAATATATATATATATATATATATATATTATTTATTTATTAATTTATTTACGCATGTTTGAGGTTATTCCGTATAGGGGAATAATTGAAAGGTCTTTTACAAAAATAATATATTCGTCAAAGAGTTTAACACTAAACAAATTAGAATGCAAAAATGAAGTTTTGATCAATTAAATTTTTTAAAGAAATGACATTTCGAACAACTGACTTCTACCTTAAGAATTTTAGATTCAGAATTAGCAAGACAGTTAAAACAAAATGCGTAAGCACTAAAAATAATTTTTTTAGAATATTAATTGAAGTTACAACTGTGTACCTTCTTGGTCTTTTGACCGCATTAATTATAATGCATAAGACAATTAGAATAAATGTTTTCTGGATTGGACAATGTACAGTGGCGCTCATAAGTATTCGTATTTCAGTTATATTCCTCCTTTTCTTTTGTACCATGCATAAGATAGTTATGAAAAGTTTACCGTTCGTTTGGAAAATATTAACAAATAAAAGAAATTAAGTTCAACAACAAATAATGTAAAACATTTAAAAGAATTTGCGGAAAATAAAAAAATTAAAATACAAACGTTTTTGTACATTTACTTGCAAAATTAGTTAATACTTTGTGTGTCCACCTTTTACTCGAATAACTTCAATGATTCGTTTTGGGTATTTTTATACAAGGTTTCGACATCTCAGTAGAAATTTTAACCCATTCTTCTGAAGAAAATGGTGCAATTTATTCGATGAAATTAAGAGCTGGGCTTTGACTGGGCCACTCAAGAAGCTTGAAATTCTTTTGTTAAAGCCATTTCATGGTGCTCTTACTTTGATGTTTTGGATCATTATCTTGTTGCAGTACTTAATTGTGACCTATTCCCAATTCCCGAAAATTTCCTGATATTTCTTCAAATTCAAAATTTCATTGATAACAACAAGCTTACCTGGATCAGAAGCACTAGAGCAGGGGTCGGCAACCTTTTGAACGCAGTGTGCCAGTTTACAATTATTGCCAACATTTTTACGGCCCTGCGTGCCAACTATAATTTTCATAAGTATATTTCGTAGAACGGTCCGTTCTATTTCAATCCCAACAAACAAATCAAAGCGCTTTTGATTTGTATTTTAACTAAAAATACACACAGACACTTTTATATTGCCATCTCAATGCTCAAATAATTCAAATGAAATGATATAGTTATCAGTATTTTTTTAAATTAAAAGGAAGTATATAAAAAGGACATAAGGACAGTTTGATACTGTCCTTTATAATTTTTTAATTTCAATATATAATAATATATACAATATATAATATATAATAATATTGAAAATAATAATTTAATATAATTTTATAATTTCAAATTTTTTTTTAAATTGCAATTTTTGGGGAATCACTTGGCGTGCCTTGGAAAACCACCTCGCGTGCCAACTCTGGCACGCGTGCCTATGGTTGCCGACCCCTGCACTAGAGCATCCCTAGAGAAGCAAACTACCACTACCATGTTTAACCGTAGGAAGGATGTTTTTTCCCTCGAATGCAGTATCTGATTTTCGCCAAACATACCGTTGCTCGCTGTTCCCGAATAATTCAATTTTGGTCTTGTCTGTCCAGAGAACTTTCTTCTAGAATGCAAATCCATCATTTTGATGATCCTTGGCGTACTTTAAACGAGCTTCTTTGTGCGCTTTTCGTAGCAGAGCTCTTCTTCGTGCAAATCTTCCATGCAGACCATTCTTTGTCAATATACGACGTACCGTAGAGGGATGGACATCGATCTTAGACAGTCTTAATACTTTGGTAAATATTACCTGCAGTCACTCGCGGATTTGCAGCAGCAATTCCTAAAATCTGTCTAGCTGTACGTTCTAAAATCTTGCAAGGTCATCCACACCTTGATATAGTTTTGACTGTTCCAAAACCTTTCAGTTTTTTTTTATAACTGCAGTAACCGTCGTAAATGGAATTTGAAGTTATTTTCCTCTCTTTCTATAACGCTTTCCAGACTCATGTGCAACAATAGCAGATCTCTTAAAATTTGTAAACAGCTCTTTACCACGACGACCCATTGTTTAATAATGGCTTGTACAGTCATACTTCTTCCATGAAGATTCATGGAGAAAATCCTAGAAGTGAGAATTGCCAACAGTCTCTAATCAATAAACAGTCAACTACTGATAAAAAATTTAAATTCTTCAAGCCTGAGGTGGACACACAAAGTATTAAATAATTTTGTCAATAAACATACGAAAACTTTCGCATTTTAACTTTTTTTTTTAATTTTCCTCAAATTCTTTGATGTTTTACATTATATGTTGGAATTAAACTGATTTTTTTATTTGCTAAATTTTTCGAAACGGACGGTCAGTTTTTCAAAACTATCCTATGCAATTGCATGGTACAAAAGATAAGGACGAATATACAGTAACTGAAATATTTCTCTGTACGAATACTTAAGAGCGCCACTGTCATCATCATCATCATCATCATCATCATTATCAGCCATTCTCTATCCACTGGTGGATGTAGGGCCGTAGGCCTTCCCCAAACTGTCCCATACAAGCCGGTCTTTGCCATCGTTGACCAAGTGTTTCCCAGTTCTTTCTGTATTTCATCTCTCCATCTTGTTTTTTGTCTACCACGATCCCTTTTTTGGTTCCTTGGTATCCATTCGGCTAGCTTTTTGGTCCATCTATTGTTTTGTCTCATTATGTGACCTGCCCAGCTCCATTTTAATTTTTTGACTGCAACAATGATGTCTTTGATTTTTGTTTGCTCTCTCATCCATTCTGCCGTCCTGCGATCCCTCCATGTTATGCCCAGCATAATTTGTTCATGTGCTCGCTGCGCCGTTCTGAGTTTGAGGGTTAAATGTTTTGTTAGATTCCACGTTTCTGCACCGTAGGTCATCGTAGGTAGAAATTCAGGGCCGTAACTAGGGTTTAGAAATTAATGAGGTCCAGAGTTTTTTCGAGCGCGGCGGGACGAGCAAAATTCAGACCAAAATGACATCTACAAACACAACCCAAGCTATACACTAAACACAAAACACAAAACGCTCGACGCTCCCTCTTTTCAAAAGAAAAGCGGTAATATGCGTTTCATACACGGAGAACGGTTCAGTCTCTTTTTTTTTTTTAGGAAATAATTACCGAGGTCCGGACCTCGGTGACCTCATAGGTAGTTACGGCCATGGGTAGAATACGAGAGTGGAGAGTGGTATTTTACTTTTGAAAATTGAACTAGCACGACCAAAGGCTTGCCATCCCAGTGTTATTCGTCGTTTTATTTCTTGGTCTTTGTCTGGTGCAACTGTTATCAGTTTTCCTAGGTAGATGTATTTCTGAACAACTTTGACGGTGATGTTATTGATTTGGATGTTCTTGGAGTTTTCGGCCAGATGGTTGTACATAATTTACTTTTCTGTAAGTTCATTTGAAGGCACACATTTTTACTGGCAGTGTTCAGTTCCAACAGCATTTCCTGTAGTTCTTCAGGTGTTTTAGAGATCATTAAGCGCCACTGTAGCTGTAAGTAACTTTTTCTTATTGGAATCTGACTGAAGAACTCTAGGACATACGAGACGCTCCGGACCACAAGCTGCCAAGCGCCAAAATTAAAAAATGGAGAAAAATGCAGTTAAAGTTTGTCAACTTGCAAAATACCATAACTTTTGAACCAATAACGATATTTGATTGATTTCGACCATACGTACAGGTCCACAATCTGCTCCCTGACTCAAGGACGGGATAAAGGAAGGGTGGGGGAATATTGTAGTATAAATAACTCAATTCTGGCCCACTGGCGCTTGGCAGGTTGTGGTCTGGAGCACCTCATAATAGGGAAATTATAAAACAAACTACGAGAATACTTTTTGGGTCATCGAGTAGTAGATTTTTAGAGTAACTTGCCTTATGATGTGGTAAATAGTATCTCTTTAGTTAGCTTTCAGAAAAATGAGACTCTTTTATGAATGAAACAGAGTTTGTAAATAGTGTATAGAATGCATATTTTAGCTCAAGTAGGCTACTTCATTAGTTTTATAAATAGTTTAAGGATAATAACCTGACATGACTCTGATATTTTGCAAAACTTGATAATAAAATATAGCTTTGGATCAATCATCTGACCTAGTAACCTCGATAGGCCTGAGTGGCTTCATATTTTCCAATATAATGTAATGTAATGTGATGGTTAAAATATCTGTCAGTGGATATTTTCTCAATTTGAAAATATTATTGGATGTTAATATGAAAAGCAACAAGCTTGACCTTCGTGAAATGAGAAATCATCGCATTGTTGTTGTTGTTGGTTAGCCGATCAGCCCACCCTGATCAGCAAGCCGGCGGCACGCAGGTAACCGACCGCCCTCTCCGGAGTGGACCAGAGGTTCAGCGCACTAGTGATGTTGTGTTGTGTTGTATGTTGTGCTAGAGCGATACAGTCTGTCATAATGTGTTCAATTGTTTGTGGTGTGTCCTGGCATAGGTGGCAGGTGTCGTCTGTGGAGTTGTCTAGTCTGTGTTTATATGTCCGTAAGTTGGGGTGATGTCCACATCGGAATCGTGCTAAGTTAACTCGATCCAATCTGCTCAGGCTGGTCTCTGACCTGTCAATGGGTGGCGGTTTCGCACCTAGGATCACATTCGGACCGAGTCGTGTCAGTGCTTTGTGGGTTAGATGTGTGTATGTGTATGTGTTTTCTGTACTGTGTGATGTCTGTGGGGCGTGGTATAGAATGGAGTATTTGGTTATAATGTCTCTCTGGTGTTACCCTAATGGTGCGAGGTATTAGTGCATGATTGTACATGTAATGGCAAGGGTGTTGTGGGTTAGTTGTCGCTGCTGCCATGAATTGTGTTCTCCTCATGTTTAAATGTTCCCTAATTTTCAGTGTTTTTGTTTCTGTGTGCAGGTGTTCTATTGATGTTGTTTGAGTACATCTTGTAATGATACGAAGTGTGTTGTTTTGTATTGTCTGTAAGGTGTTTATGTGTGTGTTTGAGATAATGAGTGCTCAGCATGGGCTAGCATAGTTCATAACTGAGCGAATATATTGTTTGTACACGAGTGATGTTGTTTCCTGCTGGTGTCCGAAGTTTGTGCCTGTTAGTACCCTAAGCATGTTAAGTCTTGACATACATTTGTTTTTAATGTCCTGAACGTGGTTTGCAAAAGATAATGATGTGTTGTATGTGACCCCAAGTATTTTGGTCCTGTAAATGTGTGGAATGTTGGTGTTGTTTAGTGTAAGCTGTGGAGTTATCTGGTGTTCTTTTGTGTTGCTTGTTAGCAAGGTAATGGTTGATTTTGTGGGCGCTACTTTGAATCTATTGTGTGTAAGTCAGTCTTGTATACTGTTTATGTATGTTTGTAGGTTATTTGTAGCGATGTCGATGTTGTTGTGGATGGTTGTTAGAGTGAAGTCATCTGCATATGATGATTAGGTAAGCTTGTTATCTATGGGTGTTGGAATGTCATGCACGTATAAGTTGAACAGTGTTGGTGAGAGAACAGAGCCTTGAGGGACCCCGTTCGGAAAAAGTTTTTTTTTTGGATGACTTGCCATTAAATATGACATGTGAGTATCTTCCTGAAAGATAGTTGCTCAGCCACCTTTTGGTGTTATTGTGCATGTTTGTGTTGAGTAGTTTGTTTATGAGAGGGAAGCTTGGGATAGCATCAAATGCTTTACTAATGTCTATTGTTGCTAATAGTGTACGTTGAGCTGGTCGTCTGGAGTTGATGCCATCCATAATGTGCTGCGTGGGGTTAGTGAGTAATGTCGTGGTTGAGTGTTGAGGCCTGAATCCATGTTGAGTAGGCGATAGTGGTATGTGTAGGTTGGTGATTTGTAAGATTAGTCTTTCTGTTACTTTGGAAGGTGTGCATAGTAAAGTAATGGGTCTATAGGAAGCTGGTTCTGTTGGATTTTTGTTTGGTTTGAGAAGTGTAATAATTTTACCTTGTTTCCTTATGTTAGGAATAATACAGTGTTGGTATGAATATGTGCTGATGTTTGTGAGAGCTAGTATTTCCTGTGGGCCCAAGTGTTTAAGGTGTATGTTAGATATGTTGTCTGGTTCAGTAGCCTTCGAATTCTTAATGTTTTTGATGATCTTGGTGGTCTGGTCTGTATTGAAGGGTGTAATGGTCGTGTCGAGTCTGTAAGTTTTCTTGTGTCTGGCTGTTTGTCTGTCTGCGTGTTTCTGGTTGTTGTCTCTGAAAGGTTGGAAGGTATGGTGTAAACAATATCCAGTATCAGTATCAATAATGTTAGTATAGCAAAAACTATCCACATCTAGTTAGGCCACATTCGTACATAATTTCATACGCTTTTATGAAATCGAGGAAAAGCCAGTGAGACCATTATATATTTACAAAAAATACCACCGTCATCAAAATTTTGAGTTTCAAGCCAGCGAGTCTAAATTTGTGAAGCTGTACCTAAAAATGTACATGGCTCGTGAGCTTAAAGTAAATGGTATGCTATGTTCTCACTGGCTTAAAATCTTCTGTTTAGAATCATTTGTATGAAATTATTTACACGTCAAAATGCGAGCGTGGACCAACTAGATATGGGTAAGCTTTGAGCATAGTCTAAATAAGTAAATCTTAAACTAAGTCTACGTATTACAAATTCTTGAGTAATTTAACCCTTTATCGCGTGGTGTGACTTTATTGATTTTGTTCTGGCTAACGCCAGACGATTTTATTCAGTCTCGGAAAGACCTCTGTACAGTAAAGGGTTAAGAGGTTTGCTTAATCCTTTACTGCACAGAGGTCTTTCCGAGTCTGAATAAAATCGTCTGGCGTTAGCCAGAACAAAATCAGCAAAGTCACACTGCCCAACAAAGCGTTAATTTACTTTTATTTCTACCACACTAACATCACACTTACAGAAGATATTTAAAGTAATTTTCTTATGATAAATAGGTCTAAATATTAATAACTACTTACTTTTCTGTTTTCATTCTGTATATTATGTTTTCTATACTTAGATAATCTAGTTTCGTTAAGCGAGGTCAAGTCAGGTGCGTTGGGGTAATATTACTTACAGTGAATACTGGTAAGGGTTACCTGAATAAATTTTGTGACACAAATTCAGCGGCGCCACGATGACAAAACAAAATCCGTGTGATATACTAATCGCATTTCAACGGCTCTAATCCGCTCTACTACAGCACAACCCAAGCAGCAGCAAACGGCTGTGTGATATGGGTTTAAACCCCAATTGCAAAGCCGTTTGTTGCCGCTGAATCGTCTGGCATTAGCCAGAACAAAATCAGTAGTGACGCTGGGCACTAATGGGCGAATAGATGTTTGCTTAAAAGTTATTGCTGCCGTTTAGGTGCCGTTCAAGTATGTCTCTCGCTTAGGTTAGGTTAAGTTAGGGCCCACTTTTACCCCCTCTCCCCTAGTTCATACTGATGAATGAAGTTTGTAATTTGTATAATTCAGTTCAGAGGGCGCTGCGAGTCAGTTTATGGATGAATGTTTATTAATGAAATAAACTTTTATAAGGCTTCAGGAGCGGATCCAGGATTTCGAGGGGGAGGGGGATTCAAGGTTTGATGAAAGGGTACTTTTCCTGCGAGTGCCAAAGACGCGACTTAACCTTATTTTATTATTTTTTTTAATCGAAACCTACGGGAAAATTATTGAATGCCCATTTAGGTGAACTGAATGCCCGGTTAGGTCAACTGTACGTTCTTGACAATTGGTTAGATTAAATCGTGATATTTTTGTTAAAACTAACAAAAATATCACGACTAACTGCCTCGAGTAAATCGTCAGGAAATATGATCACCTGCAAAATCATACCAAAATGCAATAAATAGTAACAAGATATTATATTTCATAATAACTTCCTTATAATTTACGAGGGCCACTAAATATATTTTGCCCCACCTTTTCTTCTCATTTCCAAGTTTTCTTGTAAGTTCCAAAAATTTTGTACACAAGTAGTTACATAACTTTTTTACAAATTTTTATTTTTCCACATACTCTCCATCCTTTTCTACGGCTTTCCTCCACCTCGAAACAAGGACCTTTATTCCTTGTTGCTGGTGAAAGTCCGCTGGGTTCTTCTGGAGCCACCTCTTAAGTCTTAACCTCATGAACAACCTCATCATCACTCTCAAACTTTCTTCCACGAATAGCATCTTTCATTGGCCCAAACAAATGGAAGTCTGAAGGTACCAGATCCGGCTGTATGGAGGGTGGGGTAACAGTCAAGCGCATTTTTGTGATGGCCTCTCTTGTTTGCAAACTGTTGTATGGTCTTGCGTTATTGTGCAAAAGAAGGACGTCTTCCAGTTTTCTCTCCGGTCGAACTCGCTTTATACGTCTCTGGAGTCTCTGTAGGGTAGCATAACCTTTACTGCAGAGGGAGCCATTTTAAACTTTTTCTTCCGTGGGGAGTCTGCGTGATGCCACTCCATGGATTGGCGTTTTGTTTCGGGTTCAAAGTGGTGTACCCAAGTCTCATCCCCAGTCACAATTCGTGAAAGGAAGTCATCCCCTTCTGTCTCGTATCGAACCAACGACTCAAAAGCAATTTCTTTTCTTTGAGCTTTGTGATCTTCAGTCAGTTCGCGAGGAACAAACCGTGAACACACTTTTGAGGATCCCATTTGCTGAATTATCGTATTCACACTTCATTCACTAATTTCTAGCTCCAGTAATAGCTCCTTGTATGTGACGCGCCGATTTGATCGAATGATGCTGTTAACACGTTGAACAATGTGAGATGTCAGAGCCGATGCCGGGCGACCGCTGCGTGGCTCATCATCGAGGCTGGCTCTCCCTCTCTCCGATGATCTCACACGTTTAGACCAGCATCCAACTGTGCTTCGATGAACAACAGCATCTCCGTAAACGTTTTGTAGATGTTTGTGAATATTTCCAACTGTTTCCTTCTCTCTGCGGTTAAGAACTCAATAACAGCTCTCTGTTTACGACGCACATCACTGTCAGACGCCATTTTCGAAACTGCGTTAACCATCGGTTTTATACAAGGGCGTTTAAAAGCGGTTTTCAAGTTTTCAAGTTTTAGCTTGTACCCTTTCATAAACTGTATGGAAATGTGATGTATATGAAATTAATTACTGATGAGTGTAGTGATATATTTTTTTTTATTTTGAAAATGAAGTAGATAAAAAAAACTGGTCATCTCTGCTCTTGGGTGGCATGGGCTAATGGGGGCTGAAGTTAACCAGGCCAAAAAACTGGGTTTCACTGCATGCACCCCTGGATATCACTAAATATTAAGATATATTAAACTTAAACTTAGTAATACAGCCATGTATATAATACTGTAATAATAATAATCATGAAGTAGACTCAATAGAATTAACTTTTTTTTATAGTAACTTAAAAATTGGGAGCATAGCCAAGAATGCCTTTCCACTTTCATTTCATGTTTTGAGCTGACTTGAAACTAATACAGTAGACCCTCTTCATTTCACAGTCTGATATTTTGTTTCCTTTATTTCACAGCACCCTAAACTACTTGCATTTTTTTATACAGGGTGTACATAAAGTCAGGATCTATTTTTGTGAAGCACTTGGAAATTATATGGAATCCAATCATAAAATGATAAAGTGGTAACATTTATTAAATAATTAAGAGTAGGATTCGACGTGACGCCCATCAGTATCCCTGCACAGCTCAAATCGTTCCGCAGCATTTCTAAACACATTCTGGAGCATTTGCGGGGTTATGTTATCTGCAGCAGTTCGTATACGTGTACGTAAGTTTTCAAGACTCGTAATCTTCGTCTGATAGACGTGCGATTTGATAAAGCCCCATGCAAAGAAATTTAAAGGGGTTAAATCTGGTGATCTCGCTGGCCAAGGTCTTTTGTTGCTTCCGCGTCCGATCCAGCGATTTGGAAAACGTCCATTTAGATAATCCTGAACAATTTTGGCATAGTGACAAGGAGCACCATCATGTTGATAGACGACGGTACTAACAATCCTATCCCCGTCGTCTATCAACATGATGGTGCTCCTTGTCACTATGCCAAAATTGTTCAGGATTATCTAAATGGACGTTTTCCAAATCGCTGGATCGGACGCGGAAGCAACAAAAGACCTTGGCCAGCGAGATCACCAGATTTAACCCCTTTAGATTTCTTTGCATGGGGCTTTATCAAATCGCACGTCTATCAGACGAAGATTACGAGTCTTGAAAACTTACGTACACGTATACGAACTGCTGCAGATAACATAACCCCGCAAATGCTCCAGAATGTGTTTAGAAATGCTGCGGAACGATTTGAGCTGTGCAGGGATACTGATGGGCGTCACGTCGAATCCTACTCTTAATTATTTAATTATGATCTAACTTGTAACTTAATACTGTTTTGCGAACATTTTCTCTAACTCTGGCGAGGCTCTAACTCTGCGAGGCTGCCATAAAATCAATGTAAGAGACCTCCTCGAAGAATGTAAGCTCTGTGATGAGCTATTAATAGACCTTGTAGCGTAGCGTGTAGCGCGGGTAATAATGACCGCGCATTTGCTACAAAAGTTAAAAATAGAATGTGACTCATTTATTCGGAACAGATGATAAAGATAAAAATTATAGTTTATTTCTTTTATTGTTTTATACCATACAACTTTACATAAAATACAATTCTATTAATATAATTAAATGCACATTCATTCTGTTGAGATCCCTCTGGTGTATATTTACCAACATAAATACGGCCCAATTGTCTAGTTAAATCATTCGTAGAAATCTTAATCAAACTTTGAGGGAATTGAGCAGTGACATTTTGACCTAATTGACACACTTGGTTAAGTCTACGATACATTCTAAACCCTTTGAAAGGGGAGAACCACTTAGTTCTTGGATGCATCATTACTTGCTCAGCACTATGAGATGTGTCAAGATTAGGCTCAAACAAAACAGCATGTGGAACAATTAAATAAGGTACAGGTGATATGCCTACATTAGGTCCCTCTATCCTCTCTCTAACATCTTTCCTACGACTTAATGAATCTTCATATTTAATAACATAACCAGACATATTCATTTGAGGTATACTTTCAAAAGATACAGCAGTAACTTTATAATAATTAAAATTTAAAATAGTAGCTTTAGCAACAGTAGTTAAAAGATCCAAAGACAAATTATATATCCCATCCGTATTAACACCCAAAGTATTTTTAGCCAAATAAACAAATTTCATTGAAGCAGTAAATATCTTCTGCTTCGTATGCCTTCTAACAATTGTACGTTGTATATTACGACCATATTTCCTTCGACGAATATGATGACGGAATCGACGAGAACGATACATCTTGATAATTATAGAGCACAGATAAGAACGACCACTCTCTAGAATGGCAAAAAACAAATGAAGTGTTAAAATCAAAAAGCTCTATTTATAGATTCTGATTAAGACGGTACTAACAATCGTATCCCCGTCGTCTATCAACATGATGGTGCTCCTTGTCACTATGCCAAAAATTTTCAGGATTATCTAAATGGACGTTTTCCAAATCGCTGGATCGGTGTTATTTTATTTATTTGTTGGGTTCAAAATCCCAGCTGAGCCGTGAACGGCCAAATTCTAAAGGGCCAGTTCTATCTGAAGCCCAAGTTAAGCTAAATTAAAACTTACGGATTTGAGATCCTATTAGGTCCTACCTCAGGGTAACCTCAGGGTTGCTGACTCGATGCGGGCCTACCTTAGACCTTTGTTACATGAATTTAATATAAACAAAAGGGGTACTATTTATGGTCTTCTTTCTCAACCTTGCAACAACAACGCAACCTGGACTATTGCACGATGCAACAATCTTGTATCTACACAACCAAACTGAATTGCAAGAGAGCTCTCTAATCTCTATCAGACCACACCCTGTACGTACGACATCCCACAAACGAGTAGAAAAGACGCGCAGCGCCCCAAAATGATGCCACCAGCGTCCCAAACACTGATGCCACAAGAGCCCAAAAATGCTAGCTCTTATTAAGTGAATTTTTCACTAACCTTACAATTATGAGATGGATATATATATACACCTTAACTTAATATATACAAGCAATGCTGCATCAATCAGCTTAGTCATCATATCGCCTTGGGACAACAATGGTTCTTCCTCTTCTAGATTTTCTAACACTCCCCACCGAAGAGGCATTGTTGTCGTTACCTTCCGCAAGGTTAGCCAAGCCTTCTCCATGAGGCTGTAACTCAAATGTTTCATCTTGACTAACTGTGTTTTTGCTGATTTCTAAAGCATAGAGTTTTTGTATAGGTCTCTTTAACTTTCCTCCTGAAGTCTTTACCAGTGCAGACCTAACTAAATTATCTTTGCCAACAAACAACTCTTCAATTATGCCAAGCTTCCAGCATTGCCTTGGTCTTTCATCCCCAATCATTACCACGTCTCCCACCTTGATACAATTTGCATTGGAGCCCTTTACCTTGCCTGATGGGTAATAATTGAGTTCTGGCAAGTATTCCATCTGCCACCTCTTCCATAACTGATCTTGTAGCTCTTCAAGGTACCTGAACCGTCTGGTTAACTCTCCTTGAGTGCTCTGGATAGGCTGCAAGTCTTCTGGCACACTGGGGCTTGATGTTAATCGTTTACCACAAAGAAAATGATTTGGTGTCAATGGCTCTGCATCCTGCATACTGTTGTAAACAAAAGTGATAGGCCTACTGTTCACCATTGCTTCTACTTCACATAAAACAGTGCAGAATTCTTCTTTGCTCAAATGAGCATTAGCTAAAAGTTTCTTTAATGGACACTTTACACTTCTCACTAGCCTTTCCCAAAATCCTCCCCACCATGGTGCTCTCTCAACAATAAACTCCCACTGTACCCTTTGGTGTGAAAAGTAGGATTGGAATCCTTCCTCTTTTAGCAAGGACCAAATTTCTTGGAATTCCTTTGCAGCCTTTTTGAAGGTTTTTGCATTATCCGATATGATTTTATTTGGGAAACTCCTTCTGTTCACAAACCTTTTAAAGGCCAAAAGAAATACATCACTACTTAAGTTGCTTACCAACTCCAAATGGATTGCTCTGGTGGTAGCACAGGTGAAAAGACATATATAACCTTTGTTAGACTCCCCTCGCTCATACACATAGACTGGCCCTGCAAAGTCTACTCCCACTACATCAAATGGGGCAGTATAGACACACCGTTCTCTTGGAAGTGGAGCCACCTTTTCATAATAAGGCTTTGCACTCCAACGCTTGCAAACCACACATTTATGCAAGACCTTTTTTACTACTTGTCTAATTTTGGGAATCCAAAATTGTTGTCTAATCTCTATTATCACTTCTCTAACTTCCGCATGTAACAGCTTATGATGAGTATCCAGGATCAAAAGGCCCACAAAGTGCCCCCAGAAGGTAGCAAAATTGGATGTCTTTTCTCCTCTGGAAGCCCAGAAAACTGTAGTCTACCTCCTACTCTCAATAAATCCTGATCCAAAAACACATCCAAACCCTTGAGCGCAGAATGTGTTGGTAGAACCTGTAATGGATGGCTGGTGAGCAATTCTCTCTCTTCACCAAATTTTTCCTTCTGCATATATACCACCCAGTATTTCCTGGCTTGCTGAATCTCATTACTGTTCAGAATTCCTTCCCTTCTTGTTTCTCCCTTAATGTTGTTGGTAAATCTATATACCCATGCTGTCACTCTTAACAATCTTTTCAGACTGCTAATGTCCTCAAGCCTCAATATGGGGTCCTGCTGCATAACTTGACAACTGTTCACAGCGCATTTTCTCACCTCACTCACCCATGCTTCTTCAGCCTGGCATTCTCCTACAATAGGCTGATTAGAATGCCAGTTTTCACTTCCAAGTTTTAGCCACTCTGGCCCATTCCACCACAAACTTGACTGTGAAAGATCTTTCACTGAAATTCCTCGTGTTGGTAAATCAGCGGGGTTTTGGATGCCTGGACAATGCTTCCATTGCTTGGGATCTGTGTGCGCTTGAATTTCCTCCACCCTATTGGCAACAAATGGTTTCCATTTCCTTGCCTGACTTCTTAACCAGTGCCAAACTATAGTGGAGTCTGTCCAATAATAGCTTGGAATTCATAGAGGGCCAAAGACTTTCGCACTGTAATTGCAAGCCGACTAGCAATAACGGCACCCATCAATTCCAACCTTGGAACCGAAAGCCTTTTCAAAGGTGCTACTCTGCTCTTTGCAGCAACCAACCTGCAACTTACTTCCTCTTGCAATGCGCCTCTTATATAAATACAAGTTGCATAGGCTTCCTCACTTGCATCACAAAAGATGTGCAGCTCCAAATTGTCTGGACTATTGTTCAACTCTCCAAAGTACCATCTTGGGATTTCAATGTCTCCAAGATGTGCCAATTCTTTGAACCAATATTTCCACCTTACCACCATATGATCAGGTAACTCTTGGTCCCAACCAAGTCCAATTTCCCAGAGGCTCTGAAACCAAATTTTTTACTTTATCACAAATGGAGCCAGGAATCCAAGAGGATCAAAGACCTTTGAAGCCAAACTAAGAGCTGTACGTTTTGTCCACCTTGTCTCATTCTCAGCCAGCTCTACTAAAGATTTCCCATTGAAGGTAAACAAATCATCATCTTGCTGCCAAACAATGCCTAGCACCTTTGCATCTATTGCCCACAACTCCTTAATACCAGAATCCTCAATACTTTCTGCTGCATCAGGTACTACACAGGAATGACTCATAAACTCTTGTAATTGCGAATGATTGGTCTGCCATTTTCTAAGCTCCATGCCAGCCTCCCTCATTATAGCTCTAGCCTCCATGAATATCTGTTTAGCCATTTCTGTATTATCCACGGAACACAGCAAATCATCAACATAAAAATTCTTCCTTATGTGTTCAATAGTGTTAGGATAGACTTCAGAATATTTCTTAAAATGGTACTGCGTAGTAGCTGCCAACAGAAATGGACTAGAGCTGAGGCCAAACAACACTGACTTCATTCTATATGCTTGAACCTTAGGTTCATTTTCCAACAAGTCTTTCGTATCCACCGACAGATACCTTACTGCATCTCTGTCCTCTGGTTTTAACTTTATCCACAAAAAGGCTTGCTTCACATCTGCAGTCAATGCTACTCTACCAAACCTGAATCTCAGTAACAAGGAAAATAAATCTGCATTTAAATTTGGCCCAGCATCCTGGCAGTCATTCAAGGACACACCACCTTTGTCCTTGGCTGAGCCATCAAAAACTACTCTCAGTTTGGTGGTAGTTTTGTCTCGCCGTACCACTGCATGGTGTGGCAGATAATGTGCCTCCTGGCTCACAGCTCACCTTGCACCCTTTCAGCATAGCCCTCCCTTACATAACTTAGGATGGCCTCATCGTATTCAATTAACAACTCCTCATTTTTTCTTAGCCTGTACAATGAAGTCTCCAACCTCCGATTAGCTAGCTGAAGGTTTGAACCGGGTTTGCAAGAATCCTTCCATGGTAGGCCAACTTCATAGCAACCATCTCTAAACCCAATCCCTTTTTCAAATTGCTCTAAAACATCATTGTTCACTGTACTTGCCTGGTTGTCCTTTATGCCAATAGATTCAAGTTCCCAAAACGCTTTCAAATGCCTTTCCAGGCCATGGCTGTTCTCCTCAATCTTAACAAAAAGAGCCTTAACTTCCATTTCATTGCAATAACTACCATGTAGCATCCAGCCTAGCTTACTTTCAATAGCTACCGGGCCTTGAGATGTACGGACAATATTACCAGTGATGAAGTCCCAATAATAGTCAGCTCCAATCAAAAGACTAACATTTTACCGACAGATACCTTACTGCATCTCTGTCCTCTGGTTTTAACTTTATCCACAAAAAGGCTTGCTTCACATCTGCAGTCAATGCTACTCTACCAAACCTGAATCTCAGTAACAAGGAAAATAAATCTGCATTTAAATTTGGCCCAGCATCCTGGCAGTCATTCAAGGACACACCACCTTTGTCCTTGGCTGAGCCATCAAAAACTACTCTCAGTTTGGTGGTAGTTTTGTCTCGCCGTACCACTGCATGGTGTGGCAGATAATGTGCCTCCTGGCTCACCAGCTCACCTTGCACCCTTTCAGCATAGCCCTCCCTTACATAACTTAGGATGGCCTCATCGTATTCAATTAACAACTCCTCATTTTTTCTTAGCCTGTACAATGAAGTCTCCAACCTCCGATTAGCTAGCTGAAGGTTTGAACCGGGTTTGCAAGAATCCTTCCATGGTAGGCCAACTTCATAGCAACCATCTCTAAACCCAATCCCTTTTTCAAATTGCTCTAAAACATCATTGTTCACTGTACTTGCCTGGTTGTCCTTTATGCCAATAGATTCAAGTTCCCAAAACGCTTTCAAATGCCTTTCCAGGCCATGGCTGTTCTCCTCAATCTTAACAAAAAGAGCCTTAACTTCCATTTCATTGCAATAACTACCATGTAGCATCCAGCCTAGCTTACTTTCAATAGCTACCGGGCCTTGAGATGTACGGACAATATTACCAGTGATGAAGTCCCAATAATAGTCAGCTCCAATCAAAAGACTAATATCTTCTGTTCCCTCAAACTTATTATTGCCCAAATTAATTCCTTTAACTTGCAATTCTTGGACACATGCCATATCTAAACAAGTAGTGACTGGAGTACAAAGTTCCTCCCTCAATCTCTACAGCTTGGACCTTGATAGTGGGACTTTGCGGTAACAACCCTTTAACCAGAACTTCTACCTTCTTAAATTTGGTTCGGTTTTGAACGGAACCCCCAAACCCAGAAATTCTTAAATTTTCCCTCTTAAGTTCTTTAAACTTCAATTTTCTGGAAATTCTGGTCTTAATAAAACTACACTGGCTACCACTATCAAACAACACTCTTACAGTAGCTTCTCCCTCATTCCCAATTAATAAGGCTGCAGTTGTTTGCAATAATCCCCCTTTACTTTTACTCCCTTGGATAGCAGTGGCATGTGCCACTGATGTCTCTACTTCTGGGGTAGGCCTACTAAGAGTGTTTTCACACAATAATGGCTGATGCCTACCATGACATTTTTTGCACAAAATTTTAAACTTACAAAACCTTGCTCTATGACCTTTCAAAAAACATTTAAAACATGCTGTGGACATAGTTACCCTGTCCTTTCTCTCCTCAAAGGGTAAGGCCTCAGCCACCTCACATTTATATGACTTGTGGTTGCCTTCGCAAAATATGCATTCCTTGATTCCCTTTAATTTATTCTCAGAGGATGCATGTAGAGCTGACACTGTACCTGGGCTATTCCTTTTTGTGGAAACTTTGGTGCTGTGCCTGCCTTTGTCCCCTTGTTTACCATCCCACTGTGCAAACTCAACTCCCTCTCGTCTTGCTAATTATGTGCCTAAAAGACTTAACATCTGCTGAAGGGGGATGTACACATGTTCTGCAGAGTGTCCCCTACTTAATTCAAGAAAAATTGAGCTAGGCAATTTAGACTCCAGTGTAGGAACCAACATTATACCATACTTTTCCATTCCTACACCCAAGTTGTCCAGGGACCAGTGGTGGGCACCGTTAACCAAAAAGTTAGCTTCGTTAACCGCTAATCCGTTAACCAAAAAGTTAACTTCGTTAACCGTTAATCCGTTAATTCGTTAAACATGTAACGGAAGTTACTGATAAACCGTTAACGTTAACTTTTATTATACAAAAAATGAAAAACACAATATATATATAATTTAATTTTCCCTCTTCTTCTCGTTCTCCATTTTGTCCATGAGATGCATGTTGCCCTTCATGAAAATTAGCATATCAAAGTTTTCATCAGACAGGGATGATCTCTTGGCCCTCAGGATGTCCTTGCCCATAGAGAACAAACGCTCCACTGCAGCACTGGAGGGGATGGCTGTGTTGAACTTGATGAACAAGTCCACCAACACTTGCTCACCCAAGAAGGCAGCATCTGTCAGCAAGTCCTTGGAGTTGGTCTCCAGCCAGATCTTGACCAAGTTCTGGGCCTTGCCCTTGAGTGACCTGTGGCTTCTGCTGCTCTCTTTTGTTTGGATGACAGCACTGAAGAAGTCATCCTCCTCCTTCTCCTCCTCGTTGTTGCTGCCCACTTCGTTGGACATGACTTACTTGACAACGATTATTTTTAAATATTCACTAGCACAAACATGTTGCGCAAGAGACAGACTGCAAATGAAACGAATGTAGTTATTTGTTGTAATTGTTACATATATATTATTGAAAGTTCCTTAAAATGCTCGTGATATTTCTTGAAAGAAGTTGAAACATTCAACTCAAATGGCAAATCTTTCCGCCTGATTTTACAGTCGACCATGTTTTGCTCAAACCAATGCCATAAATAACTACCATATTTGGTAAGACACAAATTGTGGCGACGGAAACAAATATATCGCCTGATTTTGCACTGCGGAAATGGAAATTCGTTCATCACTATTAACAGTGGCGGATTAATTGCGCACCTGCTCAGCACTGAAAATAATAGAAACTTTTAAACGTTTATTTCTGAATTTTTTGGGTTAACGGACTTGAGTTAACGGAAGTTAAATGTAACGGAAGTTAATTAGTCCGATAATGATTTTCAAAGTTAACTTAAAAGTTAAATCGTTAACGAAAAAGTTAACTTCGTTAATTAACGATTAACGGATTAACGGTTTGTGCCCAGCTTTGCCAGGGACCTAGTTCTAATTTCAAATTCATCATATAACTGCCGTAACTCCTTGACACTATTAGGATTATTAACAGGAGGTATAGCTAAAAGTGCACGGAGGTGGCTTTTAACTAAGATCTCTGGCTTACCAAACCGTTTCTTTAATATATCCCAAGCCACATCATAATTAGCCTCTGTTAATGCTAATCCTGCTATAGTCTTTGCTGCCTCCCCTTCCAAGAGGGACCGCAAATAATTAAACTTCTCCACGGCACTTAACACTTGACTAGAATGAACTGCTGATTGAAAACTGTCTGCCCATCCTTGCCATTCCTGAATACTCCCAGAAAATGTTTTGAGTACAAGCCTCGGTAATTGAACTACAGATCTGTTAACCTTAACTTCACAAACATCCTTTGTTGAGTGTTGTGTTTCATTATCAGACCTGGTCTCTAACTGTACTGAGCTACTAAACTCTTTTGCTCGAGGCCTACGTTAATTATATCATCAATAATCTCTTCAAAGTAAATTATGTTATTTTCTATTTCATCCTCTTCTATAAGAGCCTCAATTTTAACATTTACCTCACTTAGAGCAACCTTTTTAGTTTCTAATATGGAAAGCTGCGCAGTCACTAAGCGTAAATCCTCTTGCTCTATGGCAGAATCTATAGTGGCAATGACCTTTGTAATTAGACCTTTGTAGGCGCTTCTCCTTTTTATAAATTTGTTCAATTCAGATGCACTCATCTTCAATGCAAACAACAATTGGGCTCAATGCCAAATAAGCTGAATTGGCAGAAATACTTAACCGAACTGATCAAACGCAAATTTTACTTTCAAATAAACTGAATTGCTAGGTGGGGTACTAACCAACACCAGTATGGAATACCAATTTTTCCACCCAAGTAACTGGCACACTGGTCTGCAACCTTCGCCTACGAATAATAACCAAATTAACCAAACTGGTAAATGTAGGCCAAAAACAACGACAGACAAGTGGCCAAGTTTCGCAATTGGGCAACCAAACTTTCTACCCTGGGACCTTAATTCAATAATAACCCAAAATTAACCAAACCGGTAAAATGTAGGCCAAAACAACGACAGACGACTGGCCAAGTTTCGCAATTGGGCAACCAAACTTTCTACCCTGGGACCTTAATTCAATAATAACCCAAAATTAACCAAACCGGTAAAATGTAGGCCAAAACAACGACAGACGACTGGCCAAGTTTCGCAATTGGGCGACCAAACTTTTTACCCTGGGACCTTAATTCAATAATACTCAACCCGTCTAGGCCTAACTTGGGCTACAATTTGCACAATCAGAACTTTGCCGAAAAATAGTCACTGACTCAGTCTTGGGGTAGAATCCGGTTCTGAAGGACCATGTTATTTTATTTATTTGTTGGGTTCAAAATCCCAGCTGAGCCGTGAACGGCCAAATTCTAAAGGGCCAGTTCTATCTGAAGCCCAAGTTAAGCTAAATTAAAAGTTACGGATTTGAGATCCTATTAGGTCCTACCTCAGGGTAACCTCAGGGTTGCTGACTCGATGCGGGCCTACCTTAGACCTTTGTTACATGAATTTAATATAAACAAAAGGGGTACTATTTATGGTCTTCTTTCTCAACCTTGCAACAACAACAACGCAACTGGACTATTGCACGATGCAACAATCTTGTATCTACACAACCAAACTGAATTGCAAGAGAGCTCTCTAATCTCTATCAGACCACACCCTGTACGTACGACATCCCACAAACGAGTAGAAAAGACGCGCAGCGCCCCAAAATGATGCCACCAGCGTCCCAAACACTGATGCCACAAGAGCCCAAAAATGCTAGCTCTTATTAAGTGAATTTTTCACTAACCTTACAATTATGAGATGGATATACTGTATATACACCTTAACTTAATATATACAAGCAATGCTGCATCAATCAGCTTAGTCATCATATCGCTTGGGACAACAATGGTTCTTCCTCTTCTAGATTTTCTAACAATCGGACGCGGAAGCAACAAAAGACCTTGGCCAGCGAGATCACCAGATTTAACCCCTTTAGATTTCTTTGCATGGGGCTTTATCAAATCGCACGTCTATCAGACGAAGATTACGAGTCTTGAAAACTTACGTACACGTATACGAACTGCTGCAGATAACATAACCCCGCAAATGCTCCAGAATGTGTTTAGAAATGCTGCGGAACGATTTGAGCTGTGCAGGGATACTGATGGGCGTCACGTCGAATCCTACTCTTAATTATTTAATAAATGTTACCACTTTATCATTTTATGACTGAATTCCATATAATTTCCAAGTGCTTCACAAAAATAGATCCTGACTTTATGTACACCCTGTATAGTACAGTTTAAACACTATTTTGCGGTAATATATAGACATTCTATATACAGTTGCCCCTCACCATTTGTGGGTATTTTGTTCTGAGGAGACCCAGCAAATCATGAAATATACAAACTGCGATACAAAGGTTGAATGGGAAAAGGGGGTGTTATGTGTCTGGGGACCCCAAGACAATGGGGTAAATGGCGTTAGAAAATGGTTTTCTACTAATACCGTATTAGAGAAAATGTATCACCAGAGGGTTTGTGAGGGGTGATGCAAGTACTGTAGTAAGAGCACCCTCAAATTGGAAACAGATGCTAAGTGATCAGGGATAGTACAGGACTTGCTTCCAGTTGTGGCTGTAAAGTTTTGGCATTGCTCTGATATATTCATTTTGTATACGAGTATAAATGTACAGTAATTCCTTGTTTTATGCGGGGGTTCCATGCTTGCACGACCTCCTGCGTATAACAAAAAATCACGTATATGAGACACGCTATATTTACATTCAATTTACCCCAATACATCTGTTTACAAGTTACATGAGCTTATATATAGCCTGATTTAACCTTATTAACAAATATTAAGCTATAAATACAGTTAGTAAATAATATATAATATAATAATAATATAATAATATGTAAATAATACGTAATATAATAAAAGAAATAAAATTTTACTTACCAAAAATAATGATGATGATGATGATGATGATGATGATGGTGAGGATTACTCTACAGTACTCTTTATGAGTGATATTGTGGAGAGAAAATCTTTTCTTGAAATTTTCAAACTCAGCACTAACAGTCTCACGTGGGACAAAATGGCCATAGATCTGCTTGACCTTCTCACGGATAATTGCACTGCTTAATGGCACATGTTTTCGATCCATATCCTCAATCAAATATTCAAAGCCTTTTCCATTTTCACTAGCGCAGGATCTCTAACAATTTGTGCAATTTTAGCACTTATGGGATCAGATGATTTAACTGAATCTCTTATTTTCTACTCATTTTTCCTGATTGTTCGCACTGTTGATTCATTCACCCCAAACAACCTACCTGCGAAAAATGCTCTGTATGAATTGGTCCACAATTAACCCACCCCTTATATCTCCAGTCTAACTATAGAGTAGATCAAGTCTAGCCTAGAGGGGTCAGCCTAGAGATTCCGGAAATGGTCCAGAGCGGGCAGATAAATTGAGGTCCACAGTAGGATTCCTCACAAGAATTAGGTTAGGGCAATCTACCTTCACCTTTGTTAAGCTATGAGTTGATGCTGGGTCTTAGGCCACAATGTAGGCCTAACTTGTCTGACCCAGCTTAATTTAATGAGATTAACTTTGGTGTAAAAACTCAATTAGTCACTTACTTTTTGTTATCGGAGTGTCTCCCTTCTCCGGTTATGTTTTCGAGAGCGCACTTTGCTGGTACGTCCTCTCGCCCCGTTCTTCGTTTTCGTTCTCCTTTTGTTCTCCTCTTCGCGGGGCTTCTCGTACCAGCGTTGTCTTGGTTTATTCCTCGGTTGGTTGAGCGGTAATGTATCCTTATTACCGAGCACGCTCCTCCCACACAGTATATAAATACTAGTGTGGAGAATAACTCTGGTGAGCAACCAATTGGTTTCATCCACCCAGTTATTGACATAAAAGGAATTTAATGATTGTTAGATTAACTACCTACCTACTCAGTGAACCATTTTCGTTACCTCCCAACTACCCACTCATCAGTTTTCCATATACTGGGGGCCCCGGGAGATAAAAATTTTGGTGTCAATGTCACCAATTTTTGTCTGAGTGTAGACTAGCTAACTATTTAACTGTAAATGCCTGTTAATCTGATTAACAGTGCCTATCCTCACCTTCTCATGGAGAAGGTGTAGCATTTAATTAGAAGATAAAATATACATCCATAGGATGAAACTGTCTATGGTCTTTACCATAAGAAAAGAAAAAATGAAAGTTAGAAGATAAAATTACAATTCCCCAGCATCTATTTTTTGTTGTAAAAATAGTCGCGCTTTTAATGCTGTTTGTCGCTGAGGTCTTGTGTCTGTCAATGTTGTAGTAGGATGCGTCACCACTCCTACTGTCAAAGGAATAGTTACTGGAAGTTCAGTGTCTCCAGTTGTTACTGTCAGTGGAGAAGGTTCTCCAAAGTCCATTGTTTTGGGTCCAGACTCTAAAGGGTACAAAAGAGAAATGTCTCTTGTTGTGTCACCCGTTGAAGTCCTTAATTTGACCACTCTTGTTACCCCGTCTGCCCCTGGTCTGAGTTCTGAAACTCTAGCCAGAGGCCAGTATTGTCTTGGAGTACTGTCATGTATGAGAACAAGGTCCCCTACCTTAATTGTGTCAGACCAATCCTTCTTAGTCATTTGTTTATGTCTCTCCCTTAGACCCATCAAGTACTCATTTTTCCACTGTTTAATGAAATGAGCTTTAACTCTAGTTAAATGTTGTAACTTAGTCTGGAGCTCATCATGTCGTTGAGTCCAGTTTGGGTCTTCTGAAGAGTCTATATTGTAGTCCGGCAGGAGACTAACTTGTTCTCCCCGAATCAAATGATTTGGAGTTAATGGTTCTGGGTCATTAATGTTGTCACTCACATAAGTGAGTGGTCTATTGTTAATGATGTTCTCAATCTCAGCCAGGAGAGTGAGTAACCCAAATAAGTGTATCTGTTTTTTGCCAATTGCTTTCTTCAAGCAATTCTTTACTGTTTGTATATTCCTCTCCCAGATAGAACCATACCAAGGAGAGGCAACCGGAATATACTTCCACTTTATGTTTGTATTTTGTATATATAATTGTGTGATTTCATTGCTTAACAAGTCATGGATGACTTGTTCACCAGCTTTGAAATATGTAGCATTGTCAGTCCAAACTGTCTTGGGTACTGAATGTCGTGCACAGAATCTCTTAAAGACAGCAACAAAAGATTCTGCTGTTAGGTCCTCCACAACATCCAAATAAACAGCTCGTGAGGCTGCACATGTAAACGGTACAATGTACATTTTTTGTTCAGTGTCACCCACCCCTACAGTCAATGCTCCTGTATAGTCAATGCCTACAGTCTCAAAGGGTCTGTTGAGAGTAACTCTCTCCTCTGGCAAAGCAGGAGGATTTGGTTTCCTATAGGGCCTAGCATTAATACGCCTACATGTAACACACTCACTCAGGACTGTTTTAACAGTGATCCTTCCCTTGGGTATCCCATAAGTTTTTCTTAATGTAGTTAGTGTCTGTGGTACCCCCATATGATATACATCATTGTGTGTTTTCCTGATTATTAATGTTGTCAAATAGCTAAATCTAGGTAAAAGGATTGGATTTTTGCTTTTGTATGACAGTTTTGATTTGTCTAATCTCCCTTTACACCTTAGAAGGCCTTCCTCATCCCTGAACAAGTTTAGATCCACAACTACTGATGGTACAGGTTCTTTTGTTTGTTTCCCATTAGTTAAGAATTCTAACTCTTTATTGTACTCTTTTTGTTGGGCTTGGCCTATCCAGTATTGGGTTGCAACCTCTGTATAATTATGATTATTTTTATTTAGCTGTTTGTTAATTGTAGCTAAACAGTTGTGAGCAAACCTCAAACAGTAGGCTGTCACCCTAACAAGTTTGTTGAAATCAGAATACTTTTCATAATTAGTGATTGGTTCAACCTTTTCATTTGAAAAGATTAAATTTAATGTCAAGTTAACTTGTTCCACAGGCCATTGGTCTGTATTACAGAGCCACTTAGGTCCCATAAACCAAGTTTTGTTTGACTTCAACAACTTGTAGGATAAACCTCTGGTCAGAAAGTCTGCTGGATTCTGTTTAGTTGGAACATAGTGAAAGTTTACTTGTAGGCTTTCATTAGCGTCAGCTATTTCTTTTAGCCTATTTCTTACAAAGATATTCTTACTATTAATGCTATCATTCCGTATCCATGCAAGACAAATCTGACTGTCAAGCCAGACGTGGATATTAGTTATGAACACATCATAGTAAGCATCCTTAAGCAATGAAATGGTTTTAATGGCTAATGTAGCAGCCAATAGTTCCAATTGAGGTATGGTTCGGGTAGGTTTGAGAGGTGCAACTTTCCCTTTTGCATAAATTAGATGACTTTCTGTAGGGCTTACAAGATACGCACAGCACCCATAAGCTTGTGTGCTTGCATCAGCAAACACATGAAGCCTCTGGGGCTTATCCCTAAACCCACAGCACCTTTGAATTTTAATGTTCTGCACTTTTGTTAAATCAGTAGCTAACTTCTTCCAAGATTTTTGATTTTCATTTGTTATTGGATCATCCCACCCAACATTTGTCCTCCAAATTTCTTGGAGGAGAATTTTGATTTTATTGTTGAGGGCAGGAATAGACCCATAGGATCAAAAATTTTGGAAGCCTCTGATAATATTTGTCTTTTAGTATTTGCTTCCTCATCAAGTTTAAAACCTTTAGTACAGATTGAATCATGACTGTTAGAAGTTGCATCCAAATACCAGTTCATACCTAAAGTTTTAACTCTGTCTGATGGCTCAGTAAGACCATTATTATCTTTTAAAATCTTTTTGTTTAAATCCTCATTATTTGAAATCCACTCTCTAAGTTCAAAGTTACCTTGTTGCATAATGTTTTGAGAGTGTTCATAGACTTCAGATAATTCAGATTTTGTTGTCGTTGAGCCTATTAGATTGTCTACGTAAAAATGTTCCTTAAGGAAGTTCAATGTTAGAGAGTTATTAAACTGGTTTAAATGATGTTTAATTGTCAATGCTAATAGGCTAGGTGAGCAATTGGCTCCAAACAACACAACATTAAATCTATAGGTTATGAACCCTTTATTCAAATCAAATGGATCCTTGAACCATAAGAACCTAAGTTGGTTCTTATCATATTCATTTTTAAGATTTATTCTCAAAAATGCCTTCGAAATGTCACTTTGTACAGCATATTTGTCTAACCTGAACCTCAGTAAGATCTTCACAAGGTCAGAAATGAGATTAGGACCCTCATTCAAGCAATCATTCAAGCTGTGTTTATCACTGTCTTTGAGGCTACAATTATATACTACTCTAAGTTTTGTTGTTGGGGCATCTTGTCGATAAACCCCCCTGTGGGTTAAATAATGACAACCATCTTTTTTAAAAGGGTTATTTGTTACTTCTTCAATGAAGCCTTTCTGTAGCTGTTCTTTGAAGACATCACTGTACTTTACAATAGTGTCTTCAAATCTTTCTACCATTAACTGATCTTCTGAAGTTTGATTTGTGTCATATATACCCACAGATTCTAGCAACCATAAAGTTTGAATTGCCTCATCCAAAGTTTCATTTGATAATGATGAATTAATGTTCTCAGTTGAGATAATATTATTCAAAGTGTTGCTATTCTTACAGGTGTTATGTAGGACTGAGTTGAGGCACATAGTATTTGTTGGTCATGAACTGTTTTGGTTTAGGTCTAGGTTGTAGTCTGATAGGTCACCCAAAGGGGCTATCCCTGATGGAGTCTGAATAGCTATACCATTACCTATCTCTACTATGCCCTTATGAATAAGATTAATATCTGCCCCTATTAGCATTTCAATGTTAGCTACTGTGTTGTTAGTGATATGTCTATCAGCTATTTTGTAGTGTTTTCCCAAATGATTTATGGTTTGTTCTAGTTTGGGTATAACCAGTTTGTTTTGTCCTACTTTAGAAATAATAACTGCTTCAATTTTCTTGAATTTACTTCCTAAATGTAGTTCCAGGTCAATTGTCTTATAGCTATTTTTGTCCGAGTTATCCTTAACAAAGGATGCAATATTGAGATTTTGTTCATTCGGGTTTGGTGTCAAACCCAATTTATTAACTACATTTTTTGAAACAAATGTTTGTTGAGAACAACAGTCTATAAGACATCTCACTGGAGTGGTACTACCCTCACTATTCACTAAGTCCAAAGTAATAGTTGGTAAAAGAATCTGTGTTTCTTGTACATTGTTTGAACAAGCAGAATGTCCCATGAAAGTGGCATTTTCTTGATTACCTTTGTTTGGGGGAGGTATCTTTTGAGTTTGAGTACTATTGTTTGGACACTTTGGTGAATCACACATTGATGAGACATGTCGTAAACTTTTACAAAACTTACACTTGAATCTTAACCTAGATTTACAGTCTTTCTTATAATGTTCCTGGCCAGTACACTTTTTACACAGGTTCAACTGTTCACATCTTTTAACCCTTTGGTTAAAATCTGAATATTTGTCACACCCAGTACTACTGTGTTCATTACTTGCACAAAATTTGCAATATGGTGTATAAGTTTAGGCAGCAGTTACATTAAAGTTCTGTAATGTAGGTGTTCGTGTTTTATAGTTGGTCACATTTGATTCTACAGTATCAAGTTTTGTCTGTTTGGCTGTAGCTAGTTGGTCTCTGGGAACAGTCTTTGGTTTATCCAGTCTGGGTCTTATTTTGTATTGTTTGGTCTCTGGCCAAGGGAGGCCATAAGACCCTTGTAATAGTTTTCCTTATGGCCAAGGTAGGCCATAAGACCCTTGTAATAGTTTTCCCTATGGCCAAGGTAGGCCATAAGACAATGTTTAGCCCATGGCCAAGGTAGGCCATAAGACATTTAATGTTTGGCCCATGGCCACAATAAGCCACAAGACCAAGGTTCAATTGTTTTGGCCCATGGCTGAGGTAGGCCATAAGACCTTTATTGTTTGGCCCATGGCCAAGGTAGGCCACAAGACCAAGGCTCATTGTTTGGCCCATGGCCAAGGTAGGCCACAAGACCAAGGCTCATTGTTTGGCCCATGGCCAAGGTAGGCCACAAGACCAAGGCTCATTGTTTGGCCCATGGCCAAGGTAGGCCACAAGACCAAGGCTCATTGTTTGGCCCATGGCCAAGGTAGGCCACAAGACCAAGGCTCATTGTTTGGCCCATGGCCAAGGTAGGCCACAAGACCAAGGCTCATTGTTTGGCCCATGGCCAAGATAGGCCATAAGACCCTCATTGAGTAACCCATGCAATCCTTGCTTATGTTCAGATAGGTTGAGTGTATTTGTGGCACATGTAAAGAGTACAGTGTATATATACATATATATACACACAGATTGCAAGGAATGCATGTGCCTGTTGAAAAAATCTGTTGAGTGATTCTTCCTTAAAAGAAGAATTGGATGCTTGGAGTTGTATGCATTTTAAATGCTTGTTCACTAATGTTGTTTAACTGGGGATCGTAATGAAATATAGGACAAGAAGAAATTACCAGAGAAGAGAGAGCACAGACAAAACAGTCAAGTTTAAATTTGGTTTAATCCCCTCCAAGTACTTATGTGTCACTCAGGTCTAAGCTTATAAGAGAATGAGACTCCTTTAATGTAAATGTTTCCTAGTTAGGCCCTAGGTTAGACCTAATTAGGCTTGATTAGCTTAGGCTTAGGCTAGACTTAGGCTATTTAGCCTAATTCTGCAATTTTTTGTTAAGTAAGGTTAAGGTTTGTAAATTCCCCACACACGGACCACCAATGCGAAAAATGCTCTGTATGAATTGGTCCACAATTAACCCACCCCTTATATCTCCAGTCTAACTATAGAGTAGATCAAGTCTAGCCTAGAGGGGTCAGCCTAGAGATTCCGGAAATGGTCCAGAGCGGGCAGATAAATTGAGGTCCACAGTAGGATTCCTCACAAGAATTAGGTTAGGGCAATCTACCTTCACCTTTGTTAAGCTATGAGTTGATGCTGGGTCTTAGGCCACAATGTAGGCCTAACTTGTCTGACCCAGCTTAATTTAATGAGATTAACTTTGGTGTAAAAACTCAATTAGTCACTTACTTTTTGTTATCGGAGTGTCTCCCTTCTCCGGTTATGTTTTCGAGAGCGCACTTTGCTGGTACGTCCTCTCGCCCCGTTCTTCGTTTTCGTTCTCCTTTTGTTCTCCTCTTCGCGGGGCTTCTCGTACCAGCGTTGTCTTGGTTTATTCCTCGGTTGGTTGAGCGGTAATGTATCCTTATTACCGAGCACGCTCCTCCCACACAGTATATAAATACTAGTGTGGAGAATAACTCTGGTGAGCAACCAATTGGTTTCATCCACCCAGTTATTGACATAAAAGGAATTTAATGATTGTTAGATTAACTACCTACCTACTCAGTGAACCATTTTCGTTACCTCCCAACTACCCACTCATCAGTTTTCCATACTACCAATTGCTGCTGCTGACATGCCTGACTTTAATTTATCTAACAACTCCACTCTTTTCACTAAAGTCATTACTTTTCTTGATCTTTTAACCTCACCCTTTGCAGGAGAATTGGCTGGGTGTTTTGGAGCCATATTAATCAAAAAAGTAAAGTGTTTTCAATGAAAAACAAAGTTATAATCCTGGAGATATAACAAACTGGGTAACCAGCCATGGTGCATCACTAGCAACTGCATGGTGGCTGACTCACTAAGTGCGCTGCACAGTAGGGTGGGGTGAAAATTTTTTCACCTATTGCTTCACTGGTAATAAGGTGGATTGAAGGGTGATAAAAAAGAATATGAGAATTTACAAATTTTCAATTCATCCTAAATACCCCATTTTTCGCCCCAAAAAAATGGGCGCCAGACAGTCATTATACGCTTCATAACTCGAAAAGTATTCTTTTTACAAACAGGTTTGCTGAAGCAAAAATTGTTTATTTCACATTTTCTACCTCATATAAATGTTTCAGATGTTTAACATTTTTTTTATTTTTTAGGTTTTTGTTGGATTTGGAATTGATAATTTCTGATAATTAGTAACAAATATGGCTTTTGCTTCAAACATTAGAGCTACGAGTCAATCAAAACCACGTTTTATATTTGGAACCGCACAAGAGCTTCCTCTTACAACATTGCCAACAAATAAACAGGTGGGCCAATACCATGTTCTTTTAAAAGAAGCCACTTCAGTGACTTCACATAACTCTGATATTTTCAACAAAATTACTGAAGATATACTCTGTATTTGGAGAAAAGCTTCAATTCCTACAATAGCTGACAAATCAGTTTATATCAAATTAAAGCGGTTCATCGGCAAAGCAAACGATCTTAGTAGATCAAAAAGTAGTGTCAAAATGAGAGAAAATTTTAATGACACCTTGGAAGAATTATTCGATATCAGTACCTGTAAATGCCCTTTTATCTCCCATCAAAACTTTGGCTGTCCTGAGAGCTGCGAAGATGTTCACATAAGATGCACCTGTCGAAGAGAACTGAAGGTACCAAAAGAAGAGCTTCTGTTTTTACAGGATCAGCGATCGACGTGTACAGTGAAAATAGGGAACGTTGATAGTCATGACAAAAAGAATTAAAAAAATGCAGTCTAGGAAATTGTGGACAGAAGAAGGAATGGTTAAAAGAAGAAGAGAAATGAAGGACTCTCATATTTTAACCGAAATAGAGTGTTTTTCAGATGTAGAGAGTACTTCCACACAATATGAATTAGACCCACATCAGAGTGAATCAGACTATGAGTCAGTTGCCATACAAGATCAAATGAGACTTCCATTGCCTACTGTAGCGATGGAAGTCGATAGATTTGGAATTTCAGATCGAGCAGCAGCTGATTTGGCTTCAGCTGCTTTAGTTGATTATGGAGCAATCACTAAAGAAGATAGTACGTTTTTGATTGACAAGAACAAAATCCGACGGGAAAGAGAGAAAATGAGAAAAAGTTTGGTGATGGAGAGTAAAGCTAATCCTGCTGTCAGATCTGCTATATTTTTTGACGGAAGAAAGGACAAGACTTTGGTGAAGGTGAAGAAAGAAAACAAATGGTACGGAGACCCCATTAGAGAGGAACACTATGTTTTGGTGTCTGAGCCAGGAAATGAATATTTAACCCATGTAGTTCCTTCTTCTGGTAAAGCTCAAGATATAGCTGATAGTTTGTTCTCCTTCTTTCAAGAGTCAGCTATTAATGAGAGCATTCGTCTCATAGGATGTGACAGTACAAATACCAACACAGGTGCCAAAGATGGGATCATCCACCTCATAGAAGAAAAACTAAAGAAACCGTTACAATGGAGCATTTGTATGCTGCATTCAAATGAACTTCCCCTTCGACACTTATTTGAACATTTTGATGGTAAAACAAAAGGTCCAACATGTTTCACTGGAAAAATCGGAGTAGCACTGAAAGAATGTGAAAAAAATGCCTGCAGTCAATTTCAAACCAGTTAGAGAAGGCATTGATTTAATACACATATCAGAAGAGGTTATCGATGATCTTCGCCAAGATCAACAGTATTTGTACAAAATTATTGTGGCTATAAGAAGTGGGAATGTCCCAAAAGATTTGGAAAATACAAAACCCGGACCACTGAACCATTCTCGATGGCTGACATTAGCAAATCGTGTCTGCCGCCTATACATTGCAGAGAAAACTCCTTCATTGGCTCTTTATTCAATAATTTTCTTCATTGTTACAAATTATGGACCAAGCTGGTTCGATATCAAGAGTAGACCATATATATATATGGAATGGACCACATTACATATTTGGAGCAATTAAAAGATTTCATCTTCTTCCAAAGGATGTTCAGAATGTAGTGAAGCCTTACATTGCTAGAAACGCATATTTTGCTCGTTGCGAAAATGTACTGATAGCAATGTTATCAGATACGTCAGAACAAAAACGAAACAGAGCAGGTGATTTCATCATGAACATTAGAACAAAAACGGAAAATGTGTCCAAAATCAGAGAATTTAAAGTTCCTGAGATAAATTTCAACGCAAACGCATGGGATGCAGGGCCGTAGCCAGACCAAATCAGTAGGAGGGGCGGAGAAATTGACAGGGGGGACAATGAAAACATTTAATGTCATTTTTTGTGAATATCGAAATATACTGCAGAAAATTACATTCAAAACTATAACAAGTAAAACACCGTAGGCTAAATAAAAAAATGATCAAACCGATACATATAGATAGGCATATTGGGTTATAGAATACAATATTTAGTCTAAATTTAGTGTAAATAAAAGTCTTTGTAAGTTTTTAAAATTTTAGAATAACTGTATGCGGCGAGTTTTTTTAGCGAAATTCTTTAGGAATTCAAACATGTCTATTTGCTTCGTTCTCTTATTTTCAAAGGCAAGTAAAACAAGTTGGCTTTGGCTTTTTTGTAGCATGGAACGCCGTTGCGGTTGGTTTTTCCAGGGGGGCATATTATTTTCCAGGCGGGGCTTTGACCCCCCTGGCCCCCCCTTGGCTACGGGCCTGATGGGATGATATTATTTACTGGTCAAAAGTAATGCTGACTGAACCTCCCCTCACTATGGAGCTCATATATATTGAACTCAATGCACTTAGGGCTAAAAAACTGTGCCTACCCAATTATCCACTTCATTCACAAAGTGTCGAGAGGGCAATAAAACTTGTCACCGATGCGGCCTCATCTGTATATTCCCAGGAATCCCGTGATGGATTTATAAGAGCAAGAATTAGGTCTCGTTCATTGCTGCCATGTTTGGAAACCAAGAAAGAAATGACTTCACTTTTTGACAATTAGCTTTTAATTAGAGACTGAAATAATTCACCAAAATTTCATAAAAGCAAACACTTCACGATTTTTGAAAAGGGATCTTTTTGGAAGTGTATTGATTATATGTTTCTGCAATTGCGGTAATAAAATGTCAATAATTTCTCTCGTTGATTAGTGTTGTTGTAGATTATAGTTTGAATATTCAAAATTATATAAGGTTATTAACTATTATCAAAGTAATATATGTAGGATAATGTCGGATATGATGTTGTTATGTTTCGTTACACCACATCCGACTGTTTCACAGGTGTTCTCAGTATGTTACTTCCTCGCACCAACAAGGAAGTTTATACCGTTTAATTAGTCTGACTGATATCCACGGTTCTTCTTTTCAACTTTACATTATCTGACTGCGAGTTACGATGACAACAATTTATACCTTCGGTTGATGGCGTACCCTCTCTCTCTCGGCCCGTTGAGAGAAAGAAATGCTTCTTCTTGGAAGGCTATAAAATGACGCATCACACTTTTGTCCTTCTTTATTTAACACAGAATATTAGAAATGAATGAAAACCTTTTCACTACACTTGTTTAGAGAGTTACAACAACTGATTACATTTAAATAAGCTGAGGGGTCCAGCCAAACTGGGCTGGCCCACGGGCGGAGCACTCTACTCCCTCTGTCGGAAGCTGAGGCGAGCGTTAGACTGCCAAGGCATGTTGCCTTCCTCAAGGGGCTGCCTTTTGTCCTGGAGAAACACCCATTGGTGCCACGTGTTACAGAAGACTATTAAACTTGCAAAATCTTACTCTAATAATGATATTAACAAGAGAATTGGTATAATTGGATATTAGCAAAAGAATTTATACAATTGTAGTTTTACACTTAACTCTTTTATGTGATTTATAATAATTGAAAAGAACATTTACAATTTGGAAATCTCTGTTTGGGATTAGACGTGGCACACTGTTTTCGTTAGGCTTAAGAAAAAGGGCGCCAAGCTTTCCACTGGCAATGAGACACTTTATACAAAATTAAGAATGTAACGGAATCATATTTTAATTTAGATGAACAGAATAATATCTTTTAAAGGATTAATATGTTAATTTATACAAACAGAATGATAATCTTTAAATTTTAACATAAATTTATTTTCTCGTGGAAACACTTTTCCACATATACTTCGGTCATCAAAGAATTTTTCATTTACAGTATTTAGAAAAAAAGTGATTTATTTGTGATATTTACCGAGGTAAATTTTGATAAAATTTAAAATTGAGAAAATAATTTATAAAAGGGCACTTTCAAATGTATTTCTTTTTTTTTTAATCATTTTTATTCTATAGTGTCTTTTAATTGGATGCATATTTTTCAAGTTATAAGCATTTATATGTTTGACTAACGGCCATTTTGTTTTTCTAAAAAATGCGCTAGTAGGGCAAAATTGATTTTTCTTTTATATCACTTTGTCATCTATAGAACCCAATACAGTAAATTATAGGTGAAGCAAATAAATATTCCACAAAGAATTGCGTTTCACCCCACCCTACTGCACAGTATGTAATTGTACTACACATGGAACTGGCGCGCAATATTTATCTGTTCAAATTTAGCATTTTAGGTATGGTGTGGCTTACCCGCGTATATGCAAAACTACTTAAAACAAGGGATTACTGTATATAAATAATAATGCATGTGAAATAATATACAGGGGGTCCTCATTATTTTAGTATTCATCATCCGAGTCCCCGCATTTACGTGGCCAAATAACTGTATCATAGAACCATACAGATAAATTCCCTGCACTACACTGAAGAGGTTTCTGCGGATAATGTACGTGGAACGTGGCGCAATGGATGGAAAACCATTTAAATTTCCTTCAGACTCGCTGTCTTGCTTGATTTCCCCTACCTCCAACACTCCACCACGGCACCACCAACCATGCTCCACCCCCAACCCTGACGCCGCGCACTCACAGACTCACAGTCTCTCGCTAACTGTTGCCAGTGTTGAATTCATCCGCGGTTTTTTGTTTCATTGATTTTTTTTGCACTATTGTTGCTGTTTAACATACTTTATTAACCTATTTTATAAGGTAAAGTACATAAAAGGGTTTAAAAAGTGTATTTTACAAATGTTTTACCATAATTTTGAGTGTCATTTATTGTGTTAAGGTCCCAATTAAACCTTATTCTCATTTCTTATGGGTTTTAGGTCCCCGCTTTAAGTGGATTCACTTAAAGTGGTGATTTCTTGATCCCCATTATCCTCGGATAATGAGAACCTCCTGTATAACAGGTATAAATATATAAACTTGTAAAAAACAAGTTTTGAAAACATCACAATAGAAATAATGTAATAGTCCAGAGGAGTGCAAGAAAGACAATTTGATATAAATTAGCCAGTCATACAAGAGACACACTACTGGGCATGTTGCTGCCAGCTGCAAATGCTAAAGTATCATACATATATCATATCATATATCATAAGTATTGTACTGCAAATGTGAAAAAGTGTTGTCATCATTTTTTAGTATTTACACAATTTTTAAAAATTCATGCTGATCTATCTTTGAATCTTGGCTCGTGCAGATTGAAAGAAGGCTAGTGAAAATGGCCTTGTCCTATCTCTGAATTTGTGCATGTCAGACCTCATGCAGGTTGGGGGATCACTGTATAGTGTTTAACAACTGAACAGTACTGAGAAAGAAATAATGAAAATAGTATTTTAGACCCAGACATTGTACATAATTTCAGTAATGACAGAAGGGGTGTGTCTGTGTGTGTGGGCACTAAGGTGGCTAGAAGTCCATAAATGGTCAGCTGAGTGAGGTTAGTTGCCATTTCACACCTCTGTGGCCATGTGTGTGAAATTTCATCATGTTAATCCATGGATACTCAAAATTTGGGAAATGGTTCAGAATACGGGTACCACTTAAGCAAAATTTCGAAAAATACCATAGAGACAAAGTTGCTTCTCTTATTAAAATACGTTGATTGCATGTGTCGCATAGTCAAAAAAACGAAGTTAGAAAATTATGAAAAATATATTTTTGGGTATGAATCTAGGAAATTTTGAGTTGGCACTTGGCAACCCTACTATCGTATCGTTCATTCACTTCAGTTTGAAAATGGCTTCGGTCTGTGATTGGTGTGTGGTGATGCTAGTAGAACTCGCATGGTGTTCTCCCTTTAAATGTAGTGTGTCCAATTTGTATAATTTAGGTCTCAGGGGTATGGGGGTGGAGCCCCCGTAAAGATCGTGTCACAAATTGATCAGTATAGGGTTTTATATTTTTTAGGTTAGGTTAGGTTTTCCATGAAACCTAGGTTTTTCTCATGGTTTTTGATGTTTCATGACTGTTTTTTTCCTCCAAAACATGCTAAAACCATTGATTTCCTGTTGTTTAGGATAAATCTGACCATCACTATTACAGTAAATTATTGCTTGTGCTATGTTCCCCCACCCAAAACTCCCTGTTCCCATGGTGGTCCCCCCAGATTGTAGGAGTTGGGGGGGTGAAATCACTTCAAGCAATAATTTACTGTAATGGCGATGGTCACATTCATCCTAAACAATAGGAAACCAATGGTTTTAGCATGTTTTGGTGGAAAAAAACACAAAAATTGAGGTGGCGCCCCTATTCTGAACTGTTACCAAAATTTGCACCCATGAATTGCAAAAAGGGTCACAAATGGTCAACTGCCAATAAGTGAAATGCATGAACCCATGAATGGCAAGGGGTGACTTTATTATAATATATAGAACAATATTTCATGGTAATTCTCAGTCCCAATCTTGCAAAATAATTTTATTATAAAATATAGTTGGGTCATTCCAGGACAAATCAGGCATTGCCTAAAACCACACCCACTTAGAATTTGCTTAAAATTGCTATACAGAATTCTTTATGCTGAAAAACACGAAATTTCAAGTTTCAGAGTAACGGTTCAAAAGTTGCTTAAAATATTGGGTGATTTGTATTCAATGTGTGTCTGCATGAGATTGAGTCTAGCATTTGCTTTATTTCTGATTACCATACAGTGATATGAGGGTTTAAGTTCATTAGTCACAGTGACACCCAAGTCTTTCTCTTTATCATCATTTTTAATCCAAATTCCATTCATATTGTATTCAAATTCTGGATTTTTTGGCCCAATATGCATAACCTTGCCTGTTTTACTTATCAAGCTCTCTTATAAGATGTTTTCCTTGACTTACAAGTGGATTAAGTATAGCTATAAGATAAACTTATTAGTGTTTTCCTAAAACTTAATAATAATAACTCTCTCTCAACTTTGTCGATCTTCAAAGGCAAAAAAAATACTGCTAATATTGTTATGTTTTATTGAACAAATTAAGACATTACTTGAATAAAAATAATTGCTATACAATATATTAAATCTGAAACATTTTTGGTACCTAGCCTAATTCTCAGTACGGTATCATGTATTTCAAAGATATGCATAACTCTGGTGCCAGATTGAGTATTAGGAGTTGACATTTCATGAAGGATGTTTTTGGCTTCTACCCAACAAACATCATCTTTATTAGTTGGGAAATAGTATCTATTGTTTTTGTTGGAAATAGGAGTTAGAAACTTTATTTTATAATCTTGAAATTCTTCTGCATAATCTAAAATGATTCCTAGATATTTTCTACCATCACAAATACATGCAACATACTTTCCCACAGGAAATATTTGCTCATTTGATAAATCTGGACTCGTGTCTGAGTCACCTTGTTCCAGAGGTCATAGCCCTAACAACATTGTAGTCATTGGAGTCTGAAACTAAATAAGCTTTAACACTAGAACAGCGAAGCGGTCATTTTGACTGCTTTTTCCAAATTTAATTAGCATATCTTGCTTAATTCGGATTAGTTCGCCGTCATATTCCATGAATGCCTTCACTATGCCAATAGCCTTTTTGTGGTATAATATGATTCAATATATCTAATTATTTCACAAGATATTCAGCGATATTACTATAACAGCGAAACGGTCACTTTGACCGTTTCTCATAAAAGCAATACAGGAGTGCTGTAAAGACTTGTCATAACATGTTCAATCTCGCTGTATGTTGTTGACAACAACACACGGTGGTTCAGTGTGTGTTGCGCTTCCAAGCTGCAAGCATGTGCGCAAACCCCTCTCTTTCAAATGAAGAAATTCTTCGATGTTTGCAAGCAATTTCAGAATCAAACTCAGAAGGAAGTGATATATCATTGGACAGTGATGATGGTGAAGATGATTATATTCCTCAGGCAGAAAGTTCATCATCTGAGTCAAATGAAGAAAGTGATGACCAGGCACAAACTGATTCAGCTAATAAAACGTTCAATGCTGGTCATGTTGCGGGTGAGTACAATAAATATTTATATCTTTGTCAGTTTCAGTATGTCGATTCGTGCATAAGTTTATTGATGATAATTAGCAATGATTTTGTGTCATATTGTAGAACCATTATGGTTATATATATAAATATTATAATAGCACAGGCCTGTAGCCATGGGGGGGGGGCGGCAAGAGGGGGCAAAGCCCACCCTGGAAAAACTCGGCACTTTTCACCACTGTTTGCCGAATTGAATTAGAACTATATATATATATATATATATATATATATATATATATATATATATATATATATATTCCTTCATTGTCCCCCCTATCAATTTCTCCGCCCCTCCTACTCATTTGGTCTGGCTACGGGCCTGTAATAGCAACTTACCATTGTGCTTCATTACTTGCAGGAAAGATGGGAGGCTTTATGGGAAGAAAAAAGCGATGCGAAACTCCTGCTTTGATTGAAGTTGGTTCAGTTTTAACGGCGAAGGATGGCACAGAATGGGAGGTTATTGAACAAGGCAACAGAAATGAGGGAAAAACCCGATCACAGAATATTGTACGTGAAGAACCTGGCCCCACAGTTTATGCCAAATGACAAATTGCTGAAAATGATTTTTTGAGTGCTTTTAGATTGCTAATTGATGATTTTATTTTGAAACATATACAAAAATGTACTCAAGCAGAGCTCATAGACGATTGAAAACTACTTCATGGACTGTGTCACTGGAAGAAATTATGGCTACTATTGGCATCATGTTTGCTCGAGGAATATTGGCCAAGGGGCAACCTGCTGATGATCTCTGGTCAAAAGAGTGGGGACCTCCTTTCTTTCGTGAAACAATGGCACGAGATCGCTTTCGAGAAATTATGAGATACCTCCGTTTTGACATGAAGTCTAACAGATCTGAAAGGCTGAAAACGGACAAATTTGCACTGACATCTCAAGTTTGGAATCGGTTCACCCAAAATTGCATTGCTTGCTACAGACCAAGCGAATATATAACTTGATGAACAGTTATTCCCCACTAAAGCAAGGTGCCCTTTTACCCAGTACATTGCCACTAAGCCAGACAAATTTGGTATAAAATTTTGGATAGCTGCTGATACCAAGTCAAAATACTTCTTGAACGGATTCCCATACCTTGGTAAAGATGCAAAGTGCCCATCAAACCAACTGCTTTCAGAATATGTAGTTCTTCAACTTGTCGAACCATACCTTGGCAAAGGAAGAAACATTACGACTGACAACTTTTTTACTTCAGTGAGTTTGTCGTAAATTACAACACAAAAATACTACCCTTGTTGGGACAATGAATCGTGCCCGAAATGAAGTGCCAATTGCCATCAAGAATTTGCGAGACAAAAGGTTCAACACATGTTTTGAAAAATGACCAAGCAACGCTAACTGTCTATCAATGCAAACCAAATAAAAATGTGATTCTTCTGAGCAGCGTGCATAGCTGTATTCAAGTTGAAGATAATGCAAAAAGAACCCCTGAAACTGTGACTTACTACAATTCAACAAAATATGGAGTAGATATAGTTGATCAGATGGCTCGCAAATACAGCACTAAAGCTGGTTCAAGAAGGTGGCCCGTTCATGTTTTCTATAATATGTTGGACCTCGCTGGAATCAATGCAGCTGTTCTCTATAGGGAAGTTACTGGTAAGAACATTACTCGTCGCAACTTTCTTCTGCAGCTAGCATTACAATTACGACAGGGTTTTAAAAAGAGTGACGCAGAGCAGGATATCAGTGAAGACGACACTGCAGAGACAGATGTGATATTGTCCCGGAAAAGAAAACAATGCCAAGTGCGAATGTGCAAGCAAAATAAAACTTGTGAAATTTGTCACAAATGTAAAAAAAAGGTATGTGGATCATGCACAAGCCACGTAATCAAGAAAATCATTTGCAAGAAGTGTTCTTCAACATACAGGGTGTCCCGTAAGTCTGGACCCATAGGGATTTATAATATATTTTTTTATTATGTTATTATTATTATTTTATTATTATTATTTTTTTATTATTTTTTATTATGATTTTTATTTGTGGGGCCACTTGAAAGCCAAAGTGTAGGAGGTCAAACTTCAGAACATTTTCCACCTTAAAGCACGCATTGTGGAGGCGTGTCAAGAAATTTCTGCGACTGTGATTCAGAAAGTGCTGTCGCAGTGGAGATTGCGTCTTCAACTATGTGTGCGACACAACGGCGGACACTTTGAACAGATTATGTAATAAATTTTTGGACTATTTTGTAATTTTATTATTTTTCCCTATGGGTCCAGACTTACGGGACACCCTGTAGAAAAGCACAGAAATAAAAACTAGGATTTATTAGTAAGATGAAAAAAGGATTATTATTTTGCGAAGTTAACCCTAAAGTTTTATTAATTTATAAGCGTAATTGGTTTTATCGTATATGGTTATAAATAAATACCGTTTATTTACTTCAAATAAAATTAAATACCTGTAAAAAGTATAATTTTCCTTCGATAAATACAAATGTAAACGTAAATTTAAAATAATATTAGGTGGCGGTCAATTTGACCGCCTCTCGCTGTTATGGGTATGCAAAAATTTCCGCTGTTCTAGTGTTAATGTGACTCTGAGACATTGGCACAATTCTGTGAAAACCTTGTGTGCCCTTCACTGTCACTGCTTTTTCAAACCTACTACCGAGTTCTGTTTTATTATGATTTATTTGTTCTTTTGTAATGAATTTAAACTTGGACTAAAAATTTTGTGTACAAAAGTCGTAGAAACTCTGTGGAGACAAGATGTGTCCTGTTGTTGTTCTTTGCAAACTAGCTTTAGCTGCTACTCTCTTCACACTTCTGGGGCCATTTCCTGGCATAAGCAGACTAAGTGGCTGCTTAGGGCCCCGCTGCTACTAAAGGCCCCCTAGACAGGCTCCCAGGTCATAGATCAGTAGGCAAGAATAGGAATATAGCTGAAGTTGTTATTATTATTATTATTATCCTTATTATTATTAATATTATTATTGTCATATTAATTAAAGTTTTTGTATGAGACAAATGAAACATTTTGGTCATTATGTGTAAATAACTATTGTGAGATCTTATTTCTATATTATTTAACTGTATTCTTACTATATGTTTATACTTTCCTAAATGCTTAATTTTTCTAGTATTGTAAAACATTATTATTATCATCATCATCATTATTATATGTCTAATTCTCTTTACTTGCATGTCTGTAGTTTGCATGGTATGACTGTGAGTTAAGACTGTGTTTGCATGGTTTGTAAGTGTTCTTATTTTACTTCTTTTCGTCTTTCACCCCTTTCCTATTCTCTCTGACTATTTTTCTGACTTGTCGGCAGTGGCTGGTGGATGATGATGGTGAGTCTTTTTTCTCTTTTTCTGAATGAATGTTAACCCATGAGTGATAAGTGTTGCTACTTACTTAACCCCTTATTTTCTTCTCTTAACCCCTACTCTTTCCTTTCGGGCTAACCTTAGAGTGGATCTTAGGGTCTTTGTTAGCCCTAGCTTCTGTAGATCATGATTATTATTATTTAGCAGATTAGTTGTGGTTAACTAGATGTGACTTCATGCATCTTGGAAAATGAAATGACATTATCCATCAGGAGCTGAAAAATGGAAAAAGAAGAAAATAGAGGAGGAGAAGCTTTCCAGTAGCACAGGTGAGATGTGCCACTTGTATATTCTTATGATTACAGTTGAGGCAACTAGGTTAGGTAGACCATCAAGCTAGGCAAGCGCTCAGGAATCATGTAGAGTAAGCTAGTCTGTAATATTTATAATATTTTGAAATGTGAAATTTAATGGATCATGTCACCTCAAATTCTGTTCACACAGATCAATTATCAAACAAGATAAGAAAGAGTATTTCAGCAAAATCTAACAGAATATGTAATGTTATGTTCTTCTCAGGAGCACTACTGAAATATTTGGAAAAGCCATCCTCAGCAAAGCCTGATGAGCATCATGAGCCAACAGCAGGACCATCGAGCCTGATGAACCAACAAGTGGCCCATTGTCTGTTCAGCTTCAAACACCACACACAGGCATTTCTAATGACCAACAAGAACCAAGATCTGCTCCACTGCTTGATCCATATGACTGGCCAGTTGTCCTGTCAGATGCCTTGAAGACAGATTTGGTGTCTCGAGGACCATTTCAAATCAGTCCAGATGTCACATTGCCTAAAAGAGAGGATGGTAGAAGCTTTCATCACCATTACATGTACAGAACATTAATTAATGGGTTAAAAATAAAGCGAAGCTGGCTGATATACTCTAGAAGGAATGATGCTCTTTATTGCTTCTGCTGCAAGTTGTTTTCAAGGAAGTCGTACAAACTAATTATGGATGGACTTTGACTGGATAAACATTGGTTTGTCTCTGAAAGGCCATGAAAATAGTTCAGAACATGCAGATAACATGGCAGCATGGAAGGATCTGGAACTGCGACTAAAAACTGGGAGGACCATTGACCAAACTGAAATGTCATTAATGGAGTAGATCGAAGACACTGTGAGTTGTTCTACCGTCTGTAAGTATATCCAATCACTGGAGAGAGAAACTTGCTTCAGGGGTTCTCTACATGTATAATCAGACAATGGCAACTTCTTGAAGGAGGTTGAGCTGCTTGCCAAATTTGATGCAGTGATGAAACAACACATCAGCAGAGTCGAAAGTGGCCAATATAGTCATTCAAGTTACCTAGGAAACATCATTCAAAATGAGCTCATTGGGTCCATTAGTGGGAAGATCTTGGATGCCATTGTTGCAGAAATAAAACAAGCTAAATATTACTCTCATTTTAGACTGCACTCCAGACATAAGCCACCAAGAACAGATGTCAATTATTATCAGAACTGTTAAAATGGGTGAAGTACCAGAAATAAAAGAATACTTCTTGGGCTTTCTTGAGGCTTCAGAAAGTACAGGCCTGGGTTTATCAGTTCTGATTCTGAAGAGACTAGATGAACTGAATATTCACTTTGACTGCAGAGGACAGTCATATGACAATGGAGCGAACATGAAGGGCAAGAACAAAGGTGTTCAGGCAAGGTTATTAGAGAAGAACTGTTGTGCACTCTATGTTCCATGTGGGGCTCACACTCTGAATTTTGTAGTGGCTGATGCAGCTAAAGCTTCCACAGATGCTATCAGCTTCTTTGGCAATGTATAAAAATTGTACAACTTTTTGCAGCAGCTACACAGAGATGGACAATCCTAAAGAAGCACGTGAACATAACACTGCAGTCTTGGAGGAGTGAAACCAGGTGGGAGAGCTGGCTTTCTTCATGCAGTTAACCATGTGAGCAAACTTTAGCAGTCTCCAGGGGTGGAACTACCTAGGGGCAGGTGGGGCAGTGCCCCAGGGCCTGGGCCTTTGGGGGGGCCCTGGTTGTTTCAACAAGTGATGAGAAGTTATTTGAGAGAGCAACAAAGCTAGTAAATAAATATAAAAATCTTTCCTCTGGATTTCCAAGTCAGTTACTCTTTTCGAATGTGCTTAAAAACAGACATTGAAAAAATGACGACAATCCATGAGCTATATTAATTTTTAAAGACAACAGTACTTTGTGCTCAAGTTTTCCCGAAGTTGTGACTGTCATAACATTGTTCCTCACAATTCTTTTGACAGTTTCAAGTGCAGAGAGATCATTTTCAAAACTTAAACTAATAAAGAACTATCTTCAGAATTCTATGAATGAAAAAAGATTAAGTGGACTTTTAATTATATCAATTGAAAACAAGAAAGCTAGAAATATTAACTTGGAGGATTTAATTAATGAATTTCCTGAAAGAAAGGCAAGAAAAGTAAAGTTCTGATGTTGTCGTAAGTAAACTTTTATTTCATGGTATCCTTTTTAAAGCTCAATATTTTGCATAATGTTTTGCTTTCTATGCCTCCATGCGTACAAGTAGTATCATAATTCTTAAATATATGCTAAATAAATAATGCAAAGAAAAGCAATATAAATGTATAATAAAAATTTTGTTAGGGGGCCTGTAAATAAGTTTTGCTCCCAGGGTGTGTGACACTCTTGCTCCATTACTGGCAGTCTCCTACAATGCAGTTTGATGTGACAGTCAACCTCCTCACAAAAACAAAAGACTCACTCACCAGCTACAGAAACACAGGTTTTGTTGCAGCACAAGTCGTAGCTAGGGACATATGTGAGGAAATGAATGTGGAGGCTGTGCTGAAGGAGAAGAGGCTCAGATCCACAAAAAAGCATTTTGCTTATGAAGCTCCTGATGAACCATTTACAGAAGCCTTAAAGAGGCTGGAAGTCAATTTTTTCAATGTGGTGGATTGTGTCATTGGGTCAATAAATGAGAGATTCAAGACATTAGATGATGTGAGGGACATATTTGGGGTTCTCCTAACTTCACCACAATGAACAAGGAAGACTTGTCCTGCAAGTGTGAAAAGCTCTCTAAGATGCTGACTGACTGATGAAAGAGAACTGGCCCTCGAAATTAAGAACTTGCTGACTTTACCTTCACACAACATGACTGCATTGGAGCTTCTCTCCTTCATTCATCAGAAGCAACTGGAGGAACTATACCCCAATCTCTGGGTTGCACTAAGAATTACCTGCACTCTACCTGTGACAGTAGCATCAGCCGAGAGGAGCTTAGAACATAAGAAATTTTTATAGTGGGCACACTAGGGGCCACTTCAGCCCATCGAGGTGGCTCCACTATGTAAAAACTGCCTGTACATTGGCAACAACCAATTTTTACAAAACTAAATAATTATCAATTTAAAACTAAAGATAGAATATCTGGATCCAGAGGATCAAAGTCATAATAGACTACTATCCACAAATATGTTACACTATATATTTATTTATAACTGACATGCAAATATATCAAATCCAAAGAATCCAGTCAATTTCATTACGGTATCCATCAATACCGGTACTAGTACCTTGCCAACCAAAAATGTCACAATTTACAACCATATACATTACAATATATATACTTAGGAGGAAAAGTGTAGGTGTGGCTGTAAAGACTGTACAGTAATGTAGAAATGTGTGTGCACCCATTTTAGGTCTCCCATTTAAAGGTGTTTGTGGGGCAAGTGAAGATCATGAGTTTTTCAATACCTCACAGTACTATGGGGGGCACCACTTGGCAGAGGAATCTCTTTAAATGGGGTGTGTAAGGACAGAGAGTATCCCCTAACCCAAGATGCTGCCTCCCTATATCCCACAACACTTGTGTTGAGCTGTGGGATCTATCACCTAAATGCACATAACACTGCCCAACACCAATTTTGCTGATTTAATTCTAACACCTGTTTTTAGGTAACTTTGGTGTGCTGATTTAAAAAATCACCTTAGTTTTTGCCTATCACGTCAGGTTTTCGAGCAATCAAATACAGATATTTTGGAGATATCGCATTTTGGCAGGGTTATGCCCAATTTTTTTTCTTTTCAAAAAATAAATTTTTACATACTCAGAATCAGCATGGAAAAGTAAACAATTGTGCAGGGAGTGAACTTTAATATACAATGGTAATATTGACACAAAGTGATTAAGTGTTTAAATAAGCAAAAAATGAATCCATATTAAAGCAAGCACGAGACCAGTTTTCTTAACATTGTCTTTTTCTTGTTTTCTTACTTTTCAGTGGTGATAAATTTTCTCTTATAGGACTTCCTAGAATGAGAGATGTCAAGACAATCTCTTTGCAGGCTCCAGCAGTAGTCAGCCATCATATGGGTATCCCATCTTCATTGGTATCGTTCTTCCATCACTTTGATATCTTGGTGGAACCTTTCACCTTGCTCTTCACTAACATCACCAAGATTTTCTGGAAATTTATCCAGATGACTGTTGAGATAGTGAACTTTAATGCTCATGTTGCAACCCAACTGCTGAAAGTTTACAAGTAACATCACTAGCGGAACCAGCTGCTCTCACTCCGCCAATGGGAAATCTCTCTCAGATCATGATGTCACACTCACACCTGGGGAAATCACAGATACCCAAGATTTTAATATGTTGCACATGACCTTTAGATTTAATGCACAGATTTGCGTATTCCACAGATAAAATTTTAACAGCAAAACAGCTGTTAACAGGTCTCAAAAATCATCAATTTTGATAAGCGCCCTTCATGGATCACCCAAAGTAGGCATATTGCATTGCACGAAAACCTGATGTGATGGACAAAATCTAAGGTGATTTTTGAAATCAACACATCAGTATTATCCAGAAACAGGTCTTAGAATTAAATCAGCAGCAAAAAAATTTTTTTTTGTTGGGCAGTGTAATATATATGAAATAAACTAGTACCATTCATGCAATAAAAATGGGCTTAAACACTATCACCAGATGTCCCTTGCAGACATCAAACTATCCAACCTTCTTTTGAAAGAATAAGTTGTATTTGAAGCCACCACTTCTGCTGTCAGATTGTTCCAAAACTTAATTACTCTGTTTGTAAAACTATGTTTTCTTAAATTTGTTCTACATCTTGGCTTAAATAATTTCATACTATGACCTCTAGTCTGGTTATTATGATCTTTAATGAAAAGAGAATCAAAATCTATCTTACCTCAGATCATTAATGGGGCAGGATCGCCTCAGTGGCCTTGGCATCATAAACATCAACCAGGACATTGGCAGGGAGATTTTATACGATGATGTTATTGATGATTTCACCCAGAAAAATTCTAGGAGGCAAAAATTTTGAAGATACAAACTCTTCTGTATAAATGCAAAAACTTCACTTTTTTCTACGTGAAGGTCAAAATATGAAAATAAAAACCCACTCTAATAGACAGAGTTTATTTCCACAACAGTTTCAACGCTCACTGGCATCCTCCTTGGGTCGATACAGAAAAATGAATGAACCAAATCAAGAGGGAAAAACAGTCCAGGGACCGACCGTTAAGAAATTTGCACCTAGGTTAGATCCCATTCTCCTGACACCAGAAGGGCATTTTCATTAAGTACCTTCGCACAAATTAAAATTATCTACTTTTTCTATACACACAGATTCTATTATTTTTCTTTTGACATAATTATTACATTTATAAAGTACCTTACTTGATTCCCAATCTATAGCATGATTATTTTGGCTGGTGTGACATTGAGTCCTTGTTTACGAAAGTTCCCATTGATGATGTACTTAGTTTTTTAGATAGAAAATTGCCAACATGTAACGTAGAACTAGGCATGCCCACATCTGTATTTTTAGAACTGATAAAACTCTGTGTCACCAATAATGCCTTCTCCTTCGGTGAAGAATTTTATTTGCAACGTTTTGGTATGGGAATGGGGTCCCCTTTATCCCCAATACTGAGTACATTATACATGGAATATTATGAGTCGGAATTGTTGCAAACAATATGTCACAGGAATCTAATTTGGTTTCGTTATGTAGATGATATTTTCTCATTTTGGCCTGACCACTGGAACAACTTTGACACTTTCTTTCAGTCATTAAATAATCTTGTTCCCTCTATTAAATTTAAATATGAATGGGAGAACGACAAACAATTACCTTTTCTAGATGTTTTGGTCATTAACGAAAGTGGAAAGCCCAATTTCACGGTCTATAGAAAACCTACTCATTGTAATTCGTACATTCATTATTTTTCATATCATGATGAAGGGGTTAAAAGCTCAATTATTTCTTCCATGTTTCTAAGAGCACTCAGGATTTGTAGCCCACATTTGCTGGACCCGGAAAATTCAAAGATTTGGAACATTTTTAAGGATTTAAAATATCCCGAGTGGTTTATCAGAAAGGCGTATTCTAAAGCCAAAAAATCTTTTTATGCCCCTCAGGAACCTTCAGTTAACCAAAAACAATATGTGAGTTTGCCTTACATTGCTGGCTTAGAAAGAGTAAAACCATTGATGAAAGATTTTAAGTTTGCTTTGGCGTTCAGATATTCGTCTACTGTGAAAAGTAAATTGGTTAGGAATAACGTTGCAAAGGAGGAACAAGCCTGTGTCTACAGCATTCCCTGTAAAAGTTGTGATTTAGTATACGTGGGAGAAACTGGAAGAAATATTGAAACCTGTATTAAAGAACACAAATATGCCTTCAGAAGTTGTAATACTAATAATGCCATTTTTTATCACGCCAGCCAAAATAATCATGCTATAGATTGGGAATCAAGTAAGGTACTTTATAAATGTAATAATTATGTCAAAAGAAAAATAATAGAATCTGTGTGTATAGAAAAAGTAGATAATTTTAATTTGTGCGAAGGTACTTATAAGTTAGACCCTTTAATGAGATTCTTGGTCAAAAAATCCCTTACGGAGTCGTGGGAATATGTGTGAACCTAAGTGTGAATTTCTTAAAGGTCTCTTGATTGTTTCCTTACTCGCTTTTAGTAAATGTAATAATGGAAGTAATAAATGTGGAAATAAATATAAATGCCAACAGATGTAATAATAAAGGTAATATTATAAATTTAATAATTAGGGTAAAGGTAATAATAATAAATGTTAAAAAAATGTAAATGCAATAATAAATGCAGTAATTATGTCAAAATATTAGAATCTGTGGTGCTCTTCCAATATGTGCTCTACCTTAAAATTTACATTCCAATACGTGATCTACCTTAGATTATTTGGATTAGCAGCAGGTACGTTAGTTAGCCTTATAAGGCTAACTAACGAAAATATCATGACTTAACCTAACCAATCATCAAGGGCGTATAGTTGACCTAACGATTGGTTAGGTTAAGTCATGATATTTTCGTTAGCCTTATAAGGCTAGTTTCACAGTAGAGCACGTATTGGAATATGGTAGATCACAGTTTCGCGGTAGAGCACATATTGGAAGAGCACCGAATCTGTATGTATAGAACAAGAAGATAGTTTTAATTTGTGGGCATGTACTTATAAGCGGACCCTGTAATAAAATGCCCTTCCGGTGTCAGGAGAACGGTATCTAACCTAGGTGCAAATTTCTCAATGGTCTCTGGATTGTTTCCTAATTGCCTTTTTCATTCATTTTTCAGTTTATAAGTTCTGTATAATAAACAACAATGTAATAATAAATTTATAATTTCTGTAATAAATAATTATGCAATATTAAATATAATAAATTTAATAATAAATGTAATAATTATATAAAAAAATAATAGAATCTGTATGTTTAGAACAGGAAGATAGTTTTAAATTTGTGCGAATGTACTTAATGAAAATGCCCTTCCGGTGTCGGGAGAATGGGATCTAACCAGGGCCGGATTAAGACCTTTAGAGGCCCTAAGCACTTAAAAGATTTTGGTGCCCCATATATATGTAATTCAAAATATAAACAAAAATAAACCATAAAATAAAATTTTATTTTTTGAAATGAAACAAAACTTACAGTAAGATGGAAAATAATGTTTATTTTTATATACTTCCACTTCATTTATATTTGAAAAGTTTTCTCCTACTTTTTTTAATTGCAAAGTCTTTGATCAGATCCTCAAAACTAATCTTACGTAACACATCTGCTTCTATACTTAGTAGAGATTTATAAGGCATCCAGCCTGCCTTGTTGCATAGTTGTTCTATTGGTATTTTTAATATACTTCAACTGAGAAAATGAACGCTCAGCTGAGCAATTTGTGACCATTAATGTTAAAAATATACGAAAGGCAATTTCTACATTTGGGAAGGCACACTCAATATTGTCTTCTACAATTATTTTATAAAGTTCAGCATGACTGAATCTTGTTTTTACATTTTTTTTTGCACTGAACTTATGGCACACACATGAGTGAAACTGCTGAAGCTCAGCAGAGAAATTAGTGTTCAAGTCCTGTGGGTAAGCATCAATCATCTTTTTACAACCCTGAGAATACCTTTCAATTTCAGTAGATGATGAAGTGGTGACATTATGTGGCACATCACTTAGAAAAGAAAATATCTCTGCTATTTCTTTGTATATCTCTCCTCTTCTTCTCATCTCAGTTTCAAGTTTGTCAACAATTGTGTAAAAGGTGGTGATAAGAAATTTATCTCTGGCATTCAGATTTACTTCTGGTGCATCTCCGTCATTGGGTACCTTCTTTCTGATATGTTTGCGAGTTTGAGCTGCCTTGTAATCAACATCTGGTAGCATTTCCTTTGTAGCTGCTTCATATCTTTCAAATTCATCTCGTGAAGTGCACAGTTGGTCAGCTAATGATCCATACAGATCTGCACATGTTTTTAAGTTCACATCCTTATTCTGTAGAACTTTGCTTACTCTATGAAAATTTTGCAAAATCTCATCCCAAAAATTCAACATAAAAACGAATTCTAGCTCTTGCATCTTATTTGCAATATTATTTGCTTCTCTTCTAGTGTCTCCCTTTTGTGACTGGTCTTCAGCTATACATTCTAATGCTTCTAAAATTTTAAGGAAAGATTTCAAAATTGCTGTTGTTGCCATAGCATGTGCCTCCCATCTGGTATCAGAGAGGGATTTTAAGACACTTTCATTTCCAATACAACCTTTAAGAATTTCCCACCTGCTGGTTGAGGCTAAAAAAAAGGTATAGAGCAACTGCACTGTAGAGAAGAAATTAACCGCTTCTTGACAGCAGTCAACAGCACTTCGGCCTACCAGATTTAGTGAATGGGCTGCACAGGGCACATATATAGCAAACTTGTTTGTTTCTAAAATTTTTTGCTGCATCCCCTATAATGCCCAGACATGTTGGCAGCATTGTTGTAAGATTGACCCCTACATTTTGAAAAGTTTAGCTTACAAACTTCACGTAAGTACTGCAACACCTGATTTGCCATTTCCTTACCAGTATGGCTTTTCATTTTCAGAAAGGTTAAAAAGCGTTCAATAGGCTGTCCATCTTTTTAAGTACCTAAGTACACTTACTGCGATGTAAGATTTGTTGAATCAACTGATCGATATGTTAATAGATTCTGGGTTTAGTCAACTGAACAATGAGTGCGTGGACCTTTTGAGCCATTAGTTGAATGAGTTCCTCACAGGTGGTTTTGGACAGGTAAGAAGGATTTCCTTTGCCAGAATTTCCATATTTCAAAATGTGACCTGCTAAAAATGGATCAAACCGGCTTATGAGCTCAAGCAGCCCTAAAAAATTCCCATTCTGCAATGATCCAAATCTTTCTTCTGTTCCTCGAAAAGACAAGCCACGTTCAGCTAACGTACAAATAACAGCTATGACACGCCTCAAGACATGTTCCCAGTAATCACACTCTTCCTGAATTTGTTTTTCCAACTGTTGTCCCAACCCCGCACCTTGTCTGCGAGTTAAGTATGTTAGCATAGAGTCTCGGTGAGTAGTGCTTTTTTCATGATGATCAATTACAATAGTATTTCGCCAGTCACTGAACCCTTCTCTTATAACAAAATGTGAGACATTTTTAGGAGCAAACAGTTTACAAACATAACAGTAAACTGATCCTGTTGATGGTGAATACAATAACCACTCTCTCTTGTATTTCTCACCATTGGCTTTTGTCCCAACGAAAAGTTTTTGTGAACAGTATCTTGCTGGTTTGCCACTACTGAAATGCCGGTAAGACTTGTCAAATGGCCCATTGTGGTGTTGACAGTCACTGGGTCCACAAGCAATCCAATAAGCCACATCATCAGCAGAGAAATCAAGCCACAACCCTGGATCTTTTGCTATATTTACTTCATCTTCTGCAGACTGATTCATTTCACCACCATCACCATGGTCCACTAAACTTTCATTTTCAGCAATTATTTCAACCCCAGAATGTCTTGTAAAGCAACTTGAATCAACATTTGCAGTAGAGGTATCAAGAGAATTTACAGGCAAAGTGAGATCAGTAGTGAGACATGTGGTAGATGAACCTGCTTGTGACACCTCGGTGATTCCAACGTCATCATATTTTGATTTTGAAGTGATCAAAGTGGTATTTGTGTCCACTTCTGATGACGGAGATTGGTTTTGATTCAGAATCGGTATATCATGTTGACGTTGTGGTCGTGGAACTTGTGTGAAGAAATCAGTCAGCTTTGCAGTCTTGGACTCTAAATCCAAAGTCTTCTCTTGTTTCTCTTTTGATAGTTTTCGCTTTTGTGCACCACTTAACTGAACACGTTTCATCTTGGTTCTTGGGGTCTGTAAAATACAGAAATAAAAAGAATATTTTATTTGTATATTATGTGGCAATCAACACAGTTACACATATCACAATCTTGGCTTTGTTCTTTTATTCTCAGAAAGACAAAATGGGAACCGTACACAACCAAAGTGGCAATTTAAATATAAGTGGCAATTAAATATAACTCAACCGAAATATCAACTCGAAATGTTGAATACAAATCAAATCGAAAGAAGGAACCAAAAGAAGGAACCGAAAAAAACCTATAAAATAAAAATACTTAACATTAGAATTAATAATACGCAATCTATAAAAATATCAATATTAACATTTCACTATTAACGAGCCACATTTTATATTTACATTTATTTATTTATTTAAAACAATATTTAATTATAGGAAATATGAACATTTGCTTAGGGCCTAAATTGTCCTAACTACGTTTGATGTTATATATACATTACAAATTATTCACTCTGGTTATTACAATCTAAATTCTTTTATACTGTTATGACAATAGATAAATAAATTATAAAATAAAGATACGTGTATGATAAAATATTGTTATATATACAAATAAAGTACACTTCATAGACTTACCCTAGAGAAGAAGAGAGAGCAACAGATAAACTTCTTCAACGCTAATTAACTTAGGTCAGTATATCTTATTATTATAATGGCCGTGATAAACATCACTTGATACAACAGCAATATAGAGAGTTTATAGTTTCTTTTATTTTAATATTAATTTATATTACAATTCTATAAACCTAAATCTTTCTGTAAAACAATACCAAATGATTATGTAAAATATATATTTAATATTATATGCACAAATCACACGTTCAGAATAACTTCCTATAGCACACGAAAATATTTAATCTATATGTATTTTTAATATGGCGCTCAAAGATTTGATATAAACAAAATAATAACGCAAAGCGTAAAGTGTGTGATTACAACGAAATATATTTATTCTCTCAAAAGGGTTGTTGTTCACTCCAAATTCAAACAATGAAAAAAAATAAATACTATATATGAATATATATAATTCAGTTTTCAACAGCTTATAGGCTATAAGCCGCGATTATAATAGTATAATAAATCCATGGTAAATCCGACAATGGAAAATTTCTGTGGTGCCCCCCTTCCCTTGATGCCCTAAGCACGGGCTTATTTTGCTTAATGGTTAATCCGGCCCTGGATCTAACCTAGGTGTGAATTTCTTAACGGTCGGTCCCTGGACTGTTTTTCCCTCTTGTTTTGGTTCATTCGTTTTTCTGTATCCACCCGAGGAGGATGCCAGTGGGCATCGAAACTGTTGTGGAAATAAACTCTGTCTATTAGAGTGGGTTTTTATATTCATCTTCTGTATAACTGTTTGCTATTACATGATTGTATTGTAGAGTTAGTAATTGTTTGGTAGTTGATAATTGCATTATTTTTTTATATATAGTTCTGTGTCATTTATTGTAAATAATGTATAAGCTAATTTTCAGGAATTTTATGAGTACTTTTTCTGTTTGTCTTCTGAAAGTACATATTTGTTGTTTTGAACATGAATGTTTCATTAAAATTGTTTCATAATTGTTTTTTATTAACACAGCCGTTTTTTGTATGTGTGTGCTGAGGTGATGTAGTCATGACTCCAGATTCCTGGGATCTTGGGAGCATTGCTCCAGTAAATTTGACCATGAGAAAAAGTAAATTTGGGTTTGGGTTTTGTTCATCCGCTAGATGTTATGCAATTTTTTTGCGTATACGTTCTTGTACAAACCAATTTTTTTAAATTACAAATTTAGTTATTTTAAGTTTAGTTGGTAATTCCATATTTAAGAATTATTTTTATTTTTTGTTAAGCTTCACTGTTTTGATAATTAAAATTTTATTAAAACGTATATTTTTTTAATATAAAATTATCAGGATTGGACTATGTTCCATTGATCTCGGCCAGGTTTGATAAATTGGCCAGATAATTACTTGTGCGGTTTTAAGTAATCCACCATGACTCTAGAATTGGAAAGTTTAGTTAAGTTTAAACTTACTTTTACTTACTTTAACTTACCTACTTTTACTTACTCTTCCTTACTTTTACTAAGTTTAAAGCACTTACTTTTACTTACTTTCATTGTACTATTTACTTACTTTTACTCACTTTTACCATACTATATTTACTAACTTTTACTTATTTTGTATTTTTTCAGGTAGTCAATAATCAATAATGGATCCTAATATTGATGAAGTTGGAGAGAAAAGTGAGGGTGTTAAAAGGGGTTACTTTTGTGGTCAATGCAAGAACAAATATTCAAAGAAGCAAAACTGGGAGGAACATTTTAATTCCAAAAAAAATATTTGTTACAATACAAGAGGTCCCAGAGTTTGGGCCCACAGCTTAGATATTGCAGTAAAGAAATACCAGGATGAAGTGCAGCAAAGAGATATGGCAAAGCAGTCATTTAGTTTGTTCACAAAATGTGCTAGTGCTAGACCTCAGAAAAATGAACCAACTTCATCAACTGCTAATCTAGAAAACTTTTTCACTAGATGTTTCACAGACTGAAGAAAGTGCTTCTCCTCCACCTAAGAAACAAAAGGTAAGTGAGGAATCTGCGCATCAGACTAACAAAACTGCTTTAGAGGAATTTGAAAATTCCCAAATCCAGAAGACATTGAATGCAATTTTGCGCCTAACAAAAGAAACTCACCAAGCTGTTGTGGTTAATAAAAAGGAGTCAAAATATGCCTTCAAGTTCAAGTGTTGCATCCAAATCTAATAAAGCAAAAAGCAACAAATTTGACATTTCCATAGCCCATTTAAACAAGTGTAAATCAATACAAGAAATCCTGAACAATGATTTGATCAAATCTACATTCAAATTGGTGGAAAAGAAGGATCTAGGGCATGCTGATGATTCATTTTCAGTACCAAGTGATATAATGGAAAACATTGCAAATAGTGACACTAATATGCCTGATGTAGATATATCTGTTGAGGATGATGATGATGATGATGATAATAATAATAATCAAGAAGATATTGATGATGCTTCTGATGATAAAATGTTTACATTATATTGCATAGCTTGCACAGACCCCAAAGCAAGTGCTTCAGACAAACATTCTAACATAAAAGGTTACTTCAATGTTAAAGATTTAACCTATGTATGCAAACAAGGAGAAAATCAAGAGAGATGGTTTAGAAATCTGAAAACCCACCTGAAGAGACATTTAATTAAACTTCAGCATCATCAAAGAGCTGCTGTTTATGAAGTGATGAAAACATCTTCTCGGAACACTACTAAACGCATAGAAGACTTATGTGGCAACATCTTATACTACATAATGAAAACAAACACTGCATGGGCTCTATATCCAGTACTTCTAGCTGTATTACATAGGTCAGGTTGTGAGGTTGGAAATTTGAATCATGTAGCACACATGCGTGCGAGACAATTTGTGAGCTATTAGATAATCAACTTAAAGAACAAACTGTAAAGTGGTTCTTAGAACAAACTTCAGTAACAATAACAGCTGACATTGGAACAATTTTGGGATTAAGCATGCTAGTTGTATTAGTTATGAGTGAAGAAGATAAGACTGTAAAACTTGCTGGGATAAATTTAGTACGCAGCAAATCAGGAGTTTATTTGGCCAATGAAATTTTTGATGTGTTGAAGTCTCCTAATCACTTGAAACTATCTGAAGAAGCAATTAAATCCAAGGTATCTGGAATGGTTGGAGATGGGGCTTTTTGTAAGGACAATGAGCCATTTAAAAATGAAATGAAAAAGTTGTTTGGAGAAAATTTCAAATTTCGATGGGACTTAATGCATCTTGTGAACAGAGCCCACGTTGATGCATTGAAGAAAATTTGTAAACTAAGTGAGCTTTTAGACTTTATTCAGAATCACTCTTCAAATCTGAGATCAGGCCTTGACTATACCAATATGGTTCTTGACAATATCATTGGTTTTAAGAGACCAAAACTCAAATCTGATACTCACATGGTTAATTACGAATTTGATCAATTTGACAGATTTGTGGAAAATTGTGTGTTTTTTGATCATCCACAAGAGAAAGAAATTAGTGCCAAGTTCTATGTATTGATTTCCTATGTAACAAAGATTATGTTGCAAGTAGCTCAAAAAACCACAGTTAGTGCAGAATTTGTAGAAAATATATTTTATAACGAAGGAGGGAAAACTGTTATGTTAAGAGTGATGGAAACAATTTCCAAATTAGCTAATGGAGGAAATGCAAATGATGTAGTTTCTGAATTTAAGCACGATACCACAGGGCAGCAAAAGGAACTAACAGCTGAGGATTACATCCTAAATGAAGTTTACAAATACATCAAGAAACATTCTGATTACTACCAGGTTGCTGAAGTTGCTAGACCATCCAGAACCAGATCTGAAAGTAGTTTTACAAAAGACTCAGTGATAAATTGGCTGACAGAATATATAGAACAGCTGTGGAAAGGAATCACAGAGAGATTAAAGCATTTTCATAAAGATGGATCAACTGCCTGGAGTGAAGCACCAGCTGAAGGGACATTCTCCATTCTTGGTTACATTGTTGAACACAAAGGATCCATTAAGCCATCTCATTTGACTAAGCTGTGCAGAATTGTGAAGGAGGGTCCAGCTCCAGGCACTAGATCTGCTGTAATGATCACACAGAAAGCCATTGATCAGTGGCCAAGCATACATGGCGGTAAATTCACAACAAATGCCTACATGCAAGGTCTAACATCGTCCACTGTTGCTGCTACAATGAATAAATAAACTTAAGGTGAGTTATAAACTGTACATTATTGTATTATTATGTTTAGCTAAAACAATTTGTAATTGGTATGTCATCAATTCAAGAGTTTACTATCATTAACCTATCTAGTGGTGTAAGGGGAAAAAAGTAAATTCAGAGCTGTGCTCCAGTAAATTTTTTCAAATCTGGAGTCATGGATGTAGTAAGGCATGAGTTGGTGGATGGAGGGGTGTGGCCTCAAATGGGTATACTGCTTAGGCCCCCTAATGGCTAGAAACGGCCCTGACACTTCCTCCAATGCCATCATAGGCATTTTTGCCATGCCTGGGGCAAAAAAGTTCCACTCTGTCTTTATACCAAAATCTGTTTCATGATGGCATAAATTGCTAAAATTAAAATGGTTTTTGTATTGTCCAGCACAACCATCAGAAAAATATTTAATTGTTTTCACATTAGGGAATCTCACTTTAATGTCTTGAACTAAAAATTGTTGAAATGTATACACTGCTGTGGAGCCTGTGGTGGTATGATCTAAACTATCACTAATGATACAATAGCTGGTGTGGCTCAATTTACCATCTCCCATTTTATCTACAACCATTGGGTGTAATGTAACTTGTTCATTTGTCCAATGGAAGCTCTGTGGTGCATCTTGAGTGGTGAAAGAATAGTTCTCAGAAAAGTCTCCCAGTACTAGAACTTTATCTTCACTGAGATTTTGCTTAAGGGTCTTCATGTAGAGGCTTTGACTCTTGGCTATATAATGATGATGAGTAAGAGAATAAATTGATTCTGAAAGTTTTTCAGTGAATTCCTCCACTCTAACAGTTACATTTGACAAAGTTGCCCTGTCAGTGCTGGTCCACTGGTCATATTCAATTGAATCCCTGGAAGTCAGTACATTTAATGTGTTCAAATAGTTATCTACACCAGCAACACCAGGACATTCTCTACACTGGTGTAACGTACATTTAATGTTGTCTACATCGCAGACACTTTTTTGAATCAATGAATGATAAGTGAAGTCCTTGTCACCAATTGCTGAAACTATTAATTTGGGGTTCTGGTGATAGGTACAAATACAAACTGAGTGTGTACCTATACCTCCAGCAATAACACACCATTTGGGTCTAAGAGCTGCAAATGTTGTACTTGTCAGTTTCTTTATACCTAAGATACAGTTCTTTCAAATTACTGAGTAAGAGATGCTTTTGTTTGTGAATTTTGTTTCCATCTTTGTCTCTGACACTAACACAGTCCTTTTTTCCTGGATACACCCGACTAAATTCTGGGTCCTCATAAAAAGCTGTCCCATTAGAAATAATTTTCACTTTTTCCCTTTACTGTATTTAGGAACATTTGGCAATATTTCATACTGTTGCTTCATGCTCCTGGCTTTATCAACAAGATATCTATTAGCCCCAAAGAACTCTTGAGTTTTTGGGATTGTGTATGGGGATAGAGTAAGAATCTGCAACCTTCTTTGGTACGAAGTTGTAGAGTTGAATACTTCAGCAAGCTCCCTCATCATAGTTTTGTACCTATCAGATAAATAAAAGGTAGGTGATATCAGAATTTTCTTAAATTGAAATTATTAATTTAATGTACTCTAAGATCAAGACCTAAATAGAATTATATAAGAATATCTACCTTCCATGGATATTTTTTAGACATTGTTAAATTGTGTGATTGTGTTCTGTACATAAGAATGACATTGAAGAAAAGTTAGGCTATTGAAATTTAAAACATTTAAAATTATATATGTCAAGAGTCTTTAATTGCGACCATGAGTTGCTAATTTAGTTGAATTTGAGCAATCCTTACCTTTCCAATTCTTTTTCCATGCATAATCTCTTGGATGTAGATGCTCCCTCATCCACAGATGCTGAGAAAGATGGTTCAAAATTCTTTTTCAAAGTAGATACACACTTGTCGTATTTGTCTGATGCTTTTTTAGATATCCTGTCAGTGTCATACCATCTGAAATTATGGTAGATATCATCCAAAATTTAGAATTACTGTAAGTTACAGCAACAAATTTTCATAATTTAATAACTAATCAGAATTCATTTATTGTACATAACTATTTTTTTGCAATTCCTTAAATTGTTAAAAAATGTTGTGTTTACAAGTTTGATAAAACTGCATTGTTTTGATAATGTATGAAATAATGTATACACAAAGATAAAGAGTTTAGACGATTTTTAAAAATCATATGATGCATTTTCTGATAACTACTTTTCAAAAATAAGTCCCAAAATTATAATTCATACACTACTTATGGAATTTTATTGGTGAAATCTCCATTTCTTGAAGAATTTTCTTGGTTTGTTCTCTACAGATTTCAATATCACTGATCTCACCAGGATTGTCAGTTTGCAAATGTGTACTTCCTGGACTGCTTTGAAATGAAGAGGTATTTGTAGATGACTCAGTTTCAAAAACATCATTAAATAACACAGGCCTACGATGGAAAAACGTTTTTCATAATTTTAGCTGTTTACAATGTATTTTTGTGTGCTGAATTCGAAAAACACAATAAAAATGTCATACGCACAAAGTTATTTCACAAATTCGATTTTTTTTTGTGAAGCAACTTCGAGAAAATGCCAGATTTCTGGAAAGCCTTATTTAGCCTTTATTAAATTAAATTCAAGACTCTTATTGTGTTCTGGGTACTGTAGTAAGTTGTGAATCATGGCTAGCCGTGGATGTGTCAACAGTCCTGACAGCTTCTGCAACATATGCGGGGAATTTGTGATCAAGACAACTCAAAGAAACGTAACAATTTTATTAGGCAAGTGTACCATGCCTACTTGGAATGAAACTAGGAGACCAAGACAAACCATGGGCACCACACAAGTTTGTTTTATTTGTGTAGAGGATCTAAGGAAATGGTGTAAAGGCAAAAAGAAAGCATTCAATTTGGTGTGCCAATGGTATGGAGAGAGCCAAAAATCACTGTGATGACTGCTATTTTTTGCTCTTGTGATGTTAAAGGCTATAACTCAAAAAATATAGAAAGCCATATTCTATCCAAATATTCCATCAGCTTTTCAACCTGTTCCTCATGGGTCAGAAGTTCCAGTTCCGCTTCCCACCAGAAACATTGGAAGATTTGCCTAGTAATTCTGGTTCAGATACTGATCATGAAGAATTTCAGTGTGATATAGGAAGTAAGACCCCCAGTTGTTCACTTCATCTGAACTAAACGATTTAGTGAGAGATTTGGATTATCCAAGGAATCTGCTGAACTCTTAGCTCCAGATTAAAAAGAAGAAATTTATATCAGCTGGAACATCGATATATTTGTAGAGAAGAAGAGAAAGGAGTTTATTCACTACTTTTCACATGAGGGCAATTTAGTTTACTGTAGTGATATTGATGGTTTGGTACAGGCATTTGGCATTGAGTACAAAGTGGATGAATGGAGACTTTTCATCGACTCTTCTAAAAGAAGTCTAAAGCTGTTCTTTTGCACAATGGGAACAAGTATGCCTCTGTACCTGTTGGTCACTTCGGTAACTCTCCAAGAAAGTTATGAGAATTTGGAATTGTTCTTACAAAGATAAAATATTATGATCATCACATGGTGATTTGTGGAACCTTAAGGTATTGTGCATGCTTCTGGGGCAGCAGGGAGGATAACTAAGTTCCCATGTTTCCTTTGTGAATGGGGATGCAGAGCAGAGAGTCAACACTGGAGCAAAAGTGGCCACAAAGATGATCTCTAGAACCTGGAAGCAAGAATATTTTGCATAAAATCTTGTTGAACCAAAGAAAGTACTTCTACCACCTCTTCATATAAAACTAAGGCCTTATGAAACAGTTTTGTTAAGGCATTAGAAAAAAGTGGAGAATGCTTTAAGTACCTCTGCAAGAAGTTCCCTAACCTATCAGGCAAAATTAAGAGAAGGTATTTTTGTAGGCCCAGACATTAGAAGACTGCTGTCAGATGAAAACTTCTTGTCTACGATGACTGAAGTAGAAAAAGAGCTTGGAATTCCTTCAAAAGTGTGCTACTAAGTTCCTTGGGAATAATAAGGACCCTGAATATGCACTCATTGTTGAAAAACTGCTGGAGAAATTCAAGCTTTGGATGCTCATGACGTATCAAAATTCATTTCTGAATGCACACTTGGACTTTTTCCCAGAAAATCTAGGTGCAGTAAGTGAGGAACAGGGAGAACGTTTCCATCAAGACTTAAGGAGAATGGAAAAGAGATACCAAGCCGGGTGGAACATTGATATGATGGGGGATTATTGCTGGATGCTGCATCGTGAAAATCCGGAAGCAGCACACAAAAGGAAATGCAACAGGCGCAGCTTCACTGGCAAAAGAAAACGGGACTAAAACTAACAAAAATATCACGACTTAACCTAACCAATCATTAGGTCAACTGTATACCCTTGATGATTGGTTAGGTTAAGTTAGGTCAGGTCATGATATTTTCATTAGTTAGCCTTATAAAGCTAACTAAAAGAGGCTGAGGTGACAGATCTTCAGGTGATCCCAAAATTTAAGGTAAAATGATGCTGAAATTATGAGGGATATTAATCATTTCCCATCATTTTCTAAATATTTTTTGATTAATTAATGATTAAATTCAAAACAATGATTAACTAATTAATCAGAACCATGCCCTATTACAGACAACACTTGTTTTGCTTTTTTTTTTTTATCTTAAACTGATGTCTCACCAGCAAGTGGTACTGTATGGAGAAGTCCAGACCATGCAACATCTGGACCACCAGGGTCTGAAATATTGAGGGTTTACTGTATTACATTTGGAAAGCATGAAGCCACTCACCTATCTGCAAGTTTGGCAGATTCTACCATCCTTTCATTGAATGGATTAAGTATCCACTTATTACCAAGCTTTCCATTGTCATGGGAGAAATAGTTTGGAACCCTTTTTTGCATTTGTAGTACCCTACGTATGTGCTGTATCATCATCTAAGGAAGAGGGTGGGTTGCAAATTATTTTTGTCAAAAGGATGTTGCCAACATGAAAAAGATTGCGAAATACCACTCAGGGCCTAGGCCAAACATTAATGATATAAAATCTTTTTACAATTTTTATACACATGCTAGATATTTTTGTTTTATAACATTTACTAGTTTATTATTTTAACTATATACAGGGTGTTTAAAAAGAAATGCAACCTGGAATGAAGAAAAGGGTTGGCTTACAATCAGGGTTGGCACTAGTGGGCCCAGCCCGAAAAAACCCACCTGGGTTTTTTTTTTAAAAAAACCCACTTGAAAAAACCCACTATTTTGGGTTTTTTCATGAAACTTAAGAAGTGCATATGCAATTATTTTTAAAAATTGTCATATAGGCGCCTATAATGATTTTACATGCAAAGCAAGCAAACATGAGTCAACAAATAGACCAGGTATAACTCTTTGGGTGAGGTAGCAGGTTATAGAGTGTAGACATCAGCCAATCAGGGTGTTATACATCCTGATTCTTCAGTCAACTGCATCTTCAAGGAATTTTCTACTTCTTCATGGATTGTATTTAAAAGTCTCTATCATTTCAATAAAACTCTTAGACTCTGCACATAGAAATGGAATATTATTTGCATAAAAGAATTTGGCTATTTTGTTATCAATGACATTTTTCTGCAAAGTTGTTGTTGTCATGCCAAAATCGCTTACTTTCTTTTGAATTTTTCTTTTTTCATCTGTAATTGTGTCAGTGGTGGTGAGGATGAGTCTGGATCATCTGAGAGGTCTATGTCATGGCAGTATGAAGATGATGTACTGGCAGTATTGTCAGTCTTGTTTCTTGATTCCATGTGTTTCAAACATTTCATTAAATGCATTTTTATTCGCTCTATTTTATTACTTATTTCATTACTGCAATGTTTGCATCTAACTTTACTAGTCCCATCAAATATATTGACTTCACTCCATTCATGCCCTGATTTTCTTCCTGATCCAAAGGTCTTTGGCATTATTTAATGCAGTTATAACTTCAAACAGACTAATTCTGTAGGCTAGCAGTAAAGATAAATATGCTGTTGCCAGTTTGTTTTTATTTAACTGTGAAATAAAAAAAAAATATTCAGTAATATGAATTAAATAGATATAACTAGCTGAATTAAGTTCCCTTTGGGAGCTGTAATTCATCTACTTCCAGCAGAAGACACAGGGGCCTGTCTTCCATAGAAAGTATGCCTAACAAATAGGATAATTTACCACACCAAATTTAGTTCAAATTGGTCCATGTTTTCCAAATTTTGTTGTGAAGCTCAATCTGAGAAAATAATAACTTTTTATGCTTAATTGCCTGGAAGGCAACCTTTTTGCTAAAAACAAGACAAATGTTATATTAATAGTGTACGGTACAGTACAGTATTATTATAAAAATAAGAATAGGTAGGTCTAATGTGAACTACCATATGGACATATGAAAAAACCCAATTTTACCCGGTTTTTTTCGGGTTTTAGGTGAAAAAACCCGAAAAAAACCACCTGGGGTGGGCTTTTTCAAAAAAAGTGGGTTTCTTGCCAACCCTGCTTACAATGATATATGCATTCTCCAATGGGTTGCATCTCTTTTTGAATACCTTGTACTTATCTATGTTTGGTTTAAAATTGAAAAACTGAAGGAAGTTAAGCCAATACAGCTTATTCTTTTAATTTTACATTATAAATATTTAAATAACTTATTGAAATTATATTTATTTTCTATGTAAATGGATTTTCATTTGGATAATTTGTCTTTCTCTAGTTATATCCTCCAATCAATTTCCACTCATAAGGCTAAGAAAGCGTTAATTATCAATAGTAATGTTAGTAATAAAAGTAAAGAACTAATTTGCAACTCAACTTATCCAAGGACAAAAACTTATTGAGACTGCAAAACCTACTTAAATTTTTTTGATATGGCATAGAAGGGTTTTTTCCTTAAAATCAGGTGAGTTTAAATTGAAATTACTTATGCCCAATGCATAGGGTGAGAACTTCCAAAGAAGTTACTTGCCTGCACCAAATTTAGTAGGGTACCATTCTTAGCCAGACTGCAAAGTCTGCTTGAAGCATAGTAACTCGCGAGGCAGTAAGCTCAATCTATGGTGGGTGGACTTTGTTGTCCTCTGGGATAGCATAGGTGAGGAGTGTGGAGTGCATTCTGAGACCAGTTTATGGTGGTGCAGTCTGCTGCCATACCCTCAAAACTGGTCACCCCTGCTTCAATGCAGCCTAAGTGGTTTATTCTGGACATTGCTTCAGCTTCCGAAGTAGGAAAGCTGTGTATAGGAAGGTAAAGGCCAATCATTCCCACGAGAACACTGCTCATGAAGGCATATATCTGCCTATGCAGGGAAGTCAAGGCGAAAGTTAGGCTAGCCAAATGTAATGAGCTCCAGGTGGCAAGCCTCTGCAAGGCAAACCCTAAGGAATTCTTCAGTTACGTTAATAGTAGACAGCCCATTAAAGGATCCCAGCAGTGTACTGTGAACTTCCAACATGGACATCGCTAATGTGCTGAATGAGTACTTTGTGGGAGTGTTCACCAGTGAGTCCAGGTAAGGGCCACAAAGTTTAATCCCTTCTGATAGGCATATGGGCTACGATTGATGCTTACACACCCTGAATTTGTTTTTGCTAGAAACTCAGAGGCTGCCCAGTCAATTCATTGAGGTTTTCAAGCTCTTACATGGGTTTGATGATGATGATTTTAGAAGCATGTTTAGTTTAAATGATAACTCAACTTGTAACAACCACTGGTTGGAAGTTGGATTTGAAATGGTTTAGCACTATGTGTGGGAATTACTTTACCTATAAGATCGGTGACACATGGAACAGGCTACCTTCAGAAGTTGTGAACAGTTCCTCTGTGGATCAGTTCAAGAAAAGGTTAGACCAAATCTTGCACACTATTTGAAGGCGTAGGAGTTTTTTCCTGGCACCCATTGCCATTGGTACCTCCTTGGTATGGGCCACAAGGCCTTTTGAGGTACTTCTCTCTCTCTCGGTTAATCTTGGTGTACAGACTTCCGCATCTCCTCCTCAAGGAGGATACAGCCCTGTACACCGAACTCTGTACCCTGTTAGGGGATAGGGTGTGTAGTTTTAGGAGACTTCAACTGTCGCGGCATAAAGTGGGAAGACAGGACTGCTGATGCTGAAGGGAGGAGGCTAGTTGACTTTGCTGATGAGAACTTCCTCACTCAGTGGGTCAATGAGCCTACATGAGGCAAAAGCGTTCTAGACTTAGTATTCACAACTGAAGACAACCTCGTCACTGGCCTCACTGTTGATGAATCGTTGGGTGGGAGTGATCATGGTCTGATTAGGTTCCGTGTGTGTGTGTCCCTTGGGTGAAGCGTAATAACTTGACAGGCAGTAAGCTCAATCTCCGGCAGGCGAACTTTGTTAGCCTCCGGGATAGCGTAGGTGAGATGGGGTTAGAGGTTGGCGGCGATGTTGAGTGAGTGTGGAATGCATTCCGGGATGAGTTTATGGTGCTGCAGTCTGCTGTCATACCCCCAAAACCAGTCACCCCTGCTTCAACGCAGCCTAAGTGGTTCAATCGTGACATCGCTTTGGCTATCTGAAATAGGAAAGTAGCGTATAGGAGGGCGAAGGCCAATCGTTCCCATGAGAACACTGAAGTGTATGTCCACCTGTGTAGGGAAGTGAAGGCGAAGGTTAGGCTAGCAAAATGTAATGCAGAACTACGGGTGGCAAGCCTCTGCAAGGGGAACCCTAAGGAGTTCTTCAGTTATGTTAATAGTAGAAAGCCCATTAGAAGCATAATAGGTCCGTTAAAGGACTGAAGCGGCGTTCTGTGAACCTCTGACGCGGACATCACCAATGTGCTTAATGAGTACTTTGCGGGAGTGTTCACCAGGGAGGACATCCGCATCATCCCTGAGCCAGGCATGAGGCACGAAGGTGCTGGCCTGGATAGTGTTCGATGTACCGCGACAGTCGTTGCTGATAGAATAGACAAACTGAGTGTGTTTAAGGCTCCTGGGCCAGACCAGTTTCTCCCCAGAGTGTTGCGGGAGGTGCGCAACCATGTGGCCCCCCACCTGGCTACAGTCTTCAACAAATCGTTGGAGATGGGCCAGGTGCCTGGTGACTGGAGGGAAGCCAACGTGACCCCTATCTTTAAGAAAGGGGGTCGCGAAAGTCCAGGGAACTATCGTCCCATTAGTCTCACTTCAGTTGTAGGTAAATTATTAGAGGGGATAATAGCGGATAGGATCGTTGACCATTTGGATTCATACAAGCTGCTTGGGGATTCCCAACATGGGTTTAGATGGCATAGGTCGTGTCTCACCAACTTGCTCGAGTTTTTCCACATCATGTTGAGTGAGTATGATAAGAGTAGGGCAATTGATATACTTTATCTCGACTTTCAGAAAGCCTTTGATAAGGTACCTCGCTAATGGCGAAAGTGCACACGCTGGGTATCGGTGGGGAAGTAGGTAGGTGGATTGAAAACTGGCTGAAGAATAGGCGGCAGAGGGTTGTAATTAAAGGGGCTAGTTCGGGTTGGGCCTCGGTCACGAGCGGGGTTCCTCAGGGTTCCGTTTTGGGGCCACTGTTATTTATCATTTACATAAATGATATCGACGGTGGCATTGTCAGTCGGATCGCCGAATTCGCTGATGACACCAAGTTTGGGGCCAATGTTGTGACACCGGAGACGATCGAGCAACTGCGTGCGGACCTAGGTAGGATAGGAGAGTGGTCCAAAAAATGGCAAATGCCATTTAACTTGGGTAAATGCAAGGTGATGCACATTGGCTACGCCAATCCCAAGTCGGACTACTCGATGTTGGGGAGTAATATCGAGGTGACTGATTTGGAAAAGGACTTGGGTGTGTTAATTAGCAGCGACCTTAAGTTTATGAAACAGTGCATAGAGGTGGAAAAGAAAGCCCAGAAGCTGTTGGGTTATATCAGGAGGCAATTTCAGTTTCGGAACAAGGAGATTGTGCTCGCTCTGTACAATTCCCTGGTTCGGCCACACCTGCAGTATGCTGTGCAGTTCTGGTCGCCCACCCTTTGAAGATATTGAGAGGCTGGAGTGAGTGCAGGTGAAGGCCACAAAGTTAGTCCCTTCCGTTAGGCACATGGGCTACAATCGACGGTTACGCGCTCTGAACTTGTTTTCGCTGGAAACTCAGAGGCTCCGCGGTCAACTGATTGAGGTTTTCAAGCTCTTATGCGGGTTCAACGATGTCGATTTTAGAAGCATGTTTAGTTTAAATGATAACCCAACTCACAACAATGGTTGGAAGTTGGATTTGAAATGGTTTAGGACTAGTGTGTGTGGGAATTACTTTACATATAAGATCTGTGACACGTGGAACAGGTTACCTTCAGAAGTTGTGAACAGTTCCTTTGTGGATCATTTCACGAAAAGGTTAGACCAAATCCTGCACACTATTTAAGTGTGTAGAAAATTTTCCCTGGCACCCATTGCCATTGGTACTTCCTTGGTATGGGCCGCAAGGCCTTTTGAGGTACTTCTTTTCCTTGTAACTCCCCTCTCTCTCTCTCTCTCTTATTTGTAGGTTCCATTATTCATTTATCATAGTTGAAGAAATGGGTGGGCTTGTTAATAGTATGACTAAGATAGATTGAATTTGAGCACTCTCAGTGAGTTAGCTTCATTTTGTAAATTGATGTGTCACCCACAACTATGGTATATGATTTATTGGAAACTACATAGAATGTCATTTAAATGACAGCAAAATATTAAATTTATAAGTTGGTAGTCTGTATGTTACTGAACAGAATAAATTGTTTTTCTTTTGTTAATTATTTTTTCCATTTCACTAATACATAAAGAAAATGTGTTGCTAGGTTTATAAGTAAAAGATGTACATAGATTGATCAAATTAGTAACATTAAATCCTTAAACTCCAAAGTTGAAACTGGACAATCACTTATAATTGAGTCAGTGTTTTGTTTGTTTAACATTTGGTTTGCTTTCATCCAAATTGTTCATCTGATGAAGGCCAAGCTTTTCACTCCACCTTAGACCTACAGTTTAATGTGGAATCCGAACCATGCCCTACCAGCAGCCCAGTGACTTAACCACTAGGCCACCCAGGGTACCCATTTATCTACCAACCAATTTCTTTATTGTGTGGAAGGATGAGCAGCTGGGTTTTGCTGCACACTGACTGCTGTCACCGGGTCTTGATCCTGGGGCTGATGGATTCATAGTCAGCGATGCTAACCACTACACCACCAAGGTGCATTGTTTGATCATAGAATTGTAGGGTTGCAAAAGGATGGAAACTTTCTAGGAATTTTGAAAGGTTTTAGAAATTTTGAATGCCTTGGGAATTTTAAGAATTTTCAATTTTAGGTAATCTTTAAAGTTTATTGAATATTTTTGGCAGTAAACAGTAAAATATAAGATATTAAAGTATTTTCTGGTTCAGGTTCCATTTGTCATTATAGTGTCGTATGACCATAAATACTACACAAATAATGAGAATAAGAATGAGCAGTAAACCCTCATGTAGTCAATCTTTTTCAGAAATTGGTTTACAAATTTGAAATTTTCACACGGATAAAATTTGTTTTTTTACATTGTTGCATATTTGCTTGCTTAGATAAAAATTGTCATGCGATTGCTTACTAGAAACATCATTGTGGCACAACATACACAGTTCAATAGGAAAAATCATTGTATAATAAAATTTGTGTATATTCTGTAATCTGGAAATGTACAAGTATAAAGGTATATTCTAGAAATAGATTCACTAAATTATAGTGAAGTTTAGAAATTGAATTTTGACTGTTTAAAAATATGCTAAGGATTTCTTTATTTTCAGATTTGAGATGAAGAGAGTTGATGTTCTGCTTTGGCAGAAACATCTTCCATCTATTCCAGATAAGAGTAAATGGATGGAAGATGTTTCTGTGGAAGACGACGTGTTGCGCTTCAGTGAATATCAAAATTTGAACTTCAGTTTCAATATTTTAAGATGATTATGTCACAGAATTATAGTGAAGTTTAGAAATTGAATTTTGACTGATTATTTAAAAATATGATAAAGATTTTTTTTATCTTTGGGTTTAGGATGAAGAAAAGTGTTCTGCTTTAGCAGAAACATCTTCCATCCATTCCAGATAAAAGTAAATGGATGGAAGATGTTTCTGTGAAAGAAGACCTACTGAGCTTCAGTGAATACCAAAACTTCAATTTTAGTATTTTAAGGATATTATCTCAACCAAATTATAATGGAAATTTACAAACCAAATTTTTATTAATTTAAAATTACTGTATGTAAAATATGATTTTTATTTTCAGATTTAGGATGGCGATAAATGATGATCTGCTTTGGCAGAAACATCTTCCATCCATTTCAGATAAAAATAAATTGATGGAAGATGTTTCTGTGGAAGAAGATGCATTGAACTTCAGTGACTAAACATTTTAATTTAATTTTAAATACTATTCATAAATTACAGCATTAGGCTCAAAAAAGAGCAATTAGTAGTTATGATTATTTGGAAGTTTTTAGAATATTGTACTTTATTGACATTGATATAAGCAACTAATAAATACTTTCATGGATTAATATTAATTAACCTATCTTGCATAAAATATTTATCTACCATATTTTCATATCTAAAAGTAAATCTGGTGTGCTTTATTTATAATCCATTTTTTTTATGTAAGTATTGGCATAGGGATGTGGTGGCTCTACCATTCACTGACAGGCGCAGCTAGTTCCATCTGCATTACAGGAAGGGAAAGATTGTGCTGGTGACCAATATTTCTTTTTCTCTCCACAGTTGACAATAGTAGTGCCAGTTTGCCTCCAGCTATTTTCTCACCTGAAGTTTGCTGGGACCATTTTTTATAATTTAGCCATGTAAATAGGGCCTAAATCTCATTTTGCAAGTACATTCATAACTATAAATATTCCAAAAAAATATTTAGAATTAATGTTAGTGAAAATTCATAATTATAATATTTTCAAATTAAGTATTTTTTTTGGAACATCTTCATTTGCAGCTTAGTCTAAGAACTACTAGTCTACTGGTAGGTCTGAGGAGCCCCCATTTGATATCACTATACACTGGTGTGAGGAGGGCCTTCCAAGATACTCTTTAGTTGGTATATGTAGCTAAATAGTTGATATGGTAATGTGTGATGGCAACTTGTTAATTTGGATGCATCAAATCAAAATTTTATGAAGTTACAAGATATATGAGAGATGCTTATTTGTTCGATGATCTTCATTCAAGACTAGTTATTGAGTATTCAGAGAACTTATCATCCAGATGCTCTGAAGGAAGTGAATAAAGAGGAACGTGTTGTTTAAAAGATGGTAGTCCCTATTAAATCATGTTTAGGGTGTTGATAGGCCATACCATACTATCTCACTGAATCTTATTAAAAGAAAACCTTAATTAGCTAATTTTTAAGGAGAGTGAGTGAATGTGGGAAAATAAATAGTTCTCTAATATTGGAAGGTTGTAGAATGTCATCTTCAGAGGACATGTTCTAGGAATGTACCGATATCGCTTTTTAGCTGATAACCGATACCAATATCCAGCTAGGGTTTATTAGTGTCATATTTTTGTAACATATTCATAATTTATTTTCAGTGTTGAAAATTTGGCAACAAAGCAATAATCCTTTTCATTAAAGATGGCAACACTGCATTAGATGTCATAGTTTTGTTTGTTATACAATTGGACTGCGGGCCTATGTTGGGCTTAGTAAATGTGTTTTTAACCAGCTACCTGGGTTAATATTGAGAGCTATGACTACAAGATAGTTTTTTGTTTTCTAGGCCTTATACCTATTTTTCAAAGGATTTACGCTTGTAAACAGTGGTGTGCTGCCAACCAATTTCTTAACAACCGGTTCTGATACAGATAGGGGTGTAAATCGGCGAGCACCAATGGCGCGAGTCATTAAGCTAGGAGGTCTGGGGTGAGCGGTAGCTCCCCCAGCGGGGTCCTGGGCGGAGTCCCCAAAGTCAACGCATTTTAGCTTTTCCAAACCGCATTTTGTAACAGTTTGGCAGAAATTATTAACATTCTTTATATTCACTAATGACATAATTATCTAAAAATAAACTAATTTTTCATCAAAAAATAAATAAATATTGAAACTACTACTGCTTGTGATACTACCTATATTTTTCTATAAAATCCTGAAAAAATTTAAAAATTTAGATATAAATAAATTTCTACTGACTTAAATATGTTAAAAACAAACAAACAAACGGTTCGGTAATCCAATCAAAATTTAACAACTGGTTCGGGCGAACCGGACCGAACCGGTCCCAGCACACCCCTGCTTGTAAACATTACCAGTGCTGCTAGAAATCGGCTCCTGAACATACAGAGCAGCTGCTATTTTTACACGAGAACTTAACCCTTGTGAAAAAACGTTGTAAAGTGATAAAACAAAATATTGGAAATTTCATCATCGAAATATTTTATTCATAATTTTGGAAAAATCGTACTTTTGAAATATCGGCCGACATTTTTAAAAAACTCTGATACCGATGTGCCTGTGATGGTTTTGTTTGGAATATTTTATCACTTGTACAGTAATTTTTGCACGCTGATTCCGAAAATAATAATTTTTCGCCGTTACGTAGTGTTTTCACAAAATGTCATATTACATATGTAAGTAATTTTCATTAAAATTGACTTTATTAAATTTTGATTAAAAACTACTACCTATAAATGCTTCCAGATCAGAAGTGACATCATAGCGTCTTGTAGAACATTCGAGAAACGCGCCGCTAGTACATAAGTGATTGACAACCCACGAGATGAGTCGGTCTGTTTAGTGCGTGCGAGGTTATAGTTCTTTATTATTCAAAGGTGTTCGGTGACTGTATTTCTCTGGAAATTTGTTTATTTGTCGCTATGGCAACCAGAGGGTATGTAAATAGCCCAAACATTTTATATTTGTGGAAAATTTACTGTGAAAAAAAAAAATAGTCGATATATTACAGACATCAAGAAAGCATACTATGTGTACTTCGGAATGAAACTTGAGGATCAAGACAAATTATGGGCTTCACAATAAAGTTTGCAGTGTTTGTGTTGAACATCTTACTGCTATTTTTGTTCATGTAACGTGCAAGGCTACAATACTAAAAAAAAAGGAAATTTCTTATCCAAACTTTGTCTGCTATAAGACCTCATGGACCTGGTATACCTGTGCCTACTAAACCAAATACGCTTGATATGACTTCATTTGATTCGGTGTCTGATGACGATGGAAACGATATTGATTGTTTTCAAACCGAAACATCTGGTGAACCCCAATTGTTTATACAAAGTGAACTTAATGATTTGGTAAGAAATTTGTCTCCCGAAGGATTCCTGAGAGATTTTGGGATCCAGACTTCGTGCAAAGAACTTGCTTTCTCTCGGGATGCCATTTTACTGCTACAGAAATTGAGGAAAAGAATTCGTCCAACATTTTTCTCAAGAAAATTCACTGGGCTATTGCAACAATGTTTCGGAACTAATACTTAAGCTAGGCGCTGCAGTCTATGACCCAAATGGGTGGAGACTTTTCATTGATTCCTCCAAAAGAAGTCTAAAAGGCGTCGTCCTCCACAACGGTAACTTGTATGCATCCATTCTTGTGGCTTATTCGGTTCACTTGAAAGAAACTTACGAAAATCTTGCTGCTTCTAGCTAAGGTTAAAAACAAAGAACACAGTTGGCTACTTTGTGGAAACTTAAAAGTGATTTGTATGTTGTTAGGTCAACAACCAGGTTATACTAAGTTTCCATGTTTATTTGTAGCCGAGCAAGAACTTGGCACTGAATAAAAAAGGAATGGCCACGCAGAGTCAACCTGACACCTGGTTCTAAAAACATTCAACGTGAAAGTTTGGTTGGCATGAAGAAAGTCCTTTTACCTCCGCTTCACATAAGATTGGGCTTGATGACCCAGTTTGTTAAGGACTTGGACGAAGATGGAGATTGTTTTAAGTATCTTGTGTGGTAAATTCCCAACTCTTTCGGAAGCAAAAGTGAAAGGAATTTTCGTTGGTCCCCAGATTTGAAAACTGATTTTGTTCATCCAATCTTGAAAAAGAAGCGTGGATTGCTTTAAAGGATGTTATCAGCAAATTTTTTGGGAAGAACAAGGACCCAACTTACCAAAACATTGTGAACAACATGCTAAATAAGTTTAAAAGAGTTAGGTTGTAATACGAGTTTAAAATTACAGTTCTTAATTCACACGGATTACTTCCATGAGAATCTTGGAGCACTCGGCAAAGAAAAGGAGAACGGTTTCACCAAGACATCAAAGAAATGGAGAAGAGATATCATGGAAGGTGGGACATCAGCATGATGGCTGATTACTGCTGGATCTTGAAACGGGATACTCCAGAATTATTATTATTATTCAGCTCCCAAGTAGGCTAGTCAGCCTGTCAGTGGAGCCAGCCTCCTTTTCCACTCCGCCTTGTCCAGCAACACTCCCGTTTCTTCGAGCTCTTGCATATTGGGCAAGTCGTATTTTCGCAAGCTCTCCTCCACTTCGTCCCTCCATCTCCTTCTCGGTCTCCCTTGCTGTCTTCTGCCATTCGCTGGTTTCCACTCCCAGCACCGCCTCGTAGTTCTCCCCTCCTCCATTCTCTTCAAGTGGCCGAACCATCTCAATTTGGCAACGTCGATTTTTCTCAAAATCGGCGTTACTCCCACAGTGGCTCTTATTTGTTCATTCCTTATCCTCTCTTTTCGCGTCTTTCCCAGAATAGTCCTCAGCGGTCTCATTTCTGCCGCGTGAATTCTACTTCGATCTGTCATGCGCATTTTCCAGTGTTTCGACCCATAAATTAGTATTGGTGTTAAAACTGTTTCGAAGATTATTTTCTTAGTCCCAAGGGGCATTTGTTCATCTCAGTAGCGGGTATAACATTCCGACATTTTTACGAGACTTTGCAATTCTTTCAGTTATTGCTTGTATATTACTGCTTTCTTTAGTAAACATGCTCCCTAGATACTTAAATTTTTCCACATTTCTTATTTCCTTATCTCCTATTTGAACTCCGAATTCTCCTTCTTCTCTTCGACATACACTTAATATTTCTGTCTTTTCTACATTCATTTCCATGCCCCCTTCCTTCAAACATTCATTCCAATTAATTAAAGCTTGGTCTATATCTTCTCTCTCTGTCGTCCAGACTCCTATGTCATCTGCATATGCCATTATTCCATTATTATTATTATTCATTTCATGACGTCGTTTGAAACTTGCAATTACTGTGTCCATGTAGGCTATAAACAGGAGTGGTGATATAACACTGCCCTGCTTCACCCTGTTCTTACTTCAAACCACTCATCATTTTTGTGTCCAGTCCTTACTTTGCATTCGCTAACTTGATACAAACTTTTCAAAGCCCTAAGAAGTGTCCTTACCCGATAAATCTCCTCCAAACATCTCCACATTCTTCCTCTGGGCACTGTATCGAATGCTTTTTTAGAGATCTATGAATATTACATAGATGTTAGTAATAAATTCCATGCCTTTTCTATAACAGAATTGAGGCCAAAAATAAGATCTATCGTACTTCTATCTTTCCGATAACCATGCTGTTCCTCTCCCAACCTTACTTCAATTATTTGCCTTGCTCTTTTTTCTATTCTTTCATAAAGAATAATAATTAATAAGCAATATTCCCCTATAATTCTCACATCTACCGGAGTCGCCCTTTCCTTTATATATTGGAACGATGATTATTTTTCCCCAATGACAGGGGACTTAACCTTCTCTCCAATATTTATTCAACAGGTTTCGAATTTTTCCATTCATGGCTTCGCCTCCCTCCTTTATAAGTTCAATCAGAAATTCGTCCACTCCCGTTGACTTTCCATTCTTCATTTTATTAACAGCCTCTTCCAGTTCTTCTCTGGTAATAATTACCTGTTCTGCTAATTCCTGGTATATTCCATCTGCTTCCTCCACTTCTTCTGGATCTCCATTCAATAGATCTTTAAAAATCTGACCATCTTCTATTAATTGCTCCAGGTTCCACTATCATATTTCCCGCTTCATTTTTAATGCTGTATACTTTTTCTTTTTTCTTTTCCTTCCTAAAGATTTTGCAAGGCTGTAAATCAGTTTTTTGTTTTCCTTTTCTTCTCTCAACTTTTCTCCCAATTCCCTCACTGCCATTTGTTTTGACTTTTTCTTCTCCCTCTCAGCTTCATTTCTTGCTTGTACATATTCCCGTCTTGATTCCTGTGTACGTTGCTTCAACCATTTATTATGTTTTATAGTTTTCTGTTTTACTGTGCCTCTCACTGTGTCTGTCCACCATGGTGTATGTCTTCTTCTTCCCCCAACCCACTCAGTTCCCAAAATCTCCTCTGCAACCCTCTTAGCACAATCTCACGGTTTACCATTCACTGTTTTCCTCCATCTCAGCTATGTTTCTTTCAAGTTCTTCTCTGAATCTGACTCTAATGTTCTCATCCCGCAGTTTCTTTGTCTTAATTACCTTCCTCTTCTCCACTTTTGTTGCTACTATTTTCTTCATTTTCAAATCTGCTATCAATAATCTGTGGTCAGAGTCTAACGTAACCCTTGGTATCACTTTGACATCTCCAATAATTCTCTTATCGGAGCATATAAAGTAATATATGATGGATTTTTGATCAAAGTTTGCTGTCACTTGGTTCCACCTATATCTCGTAAACTTATGGGTCTCCTGGTGTTTAAAGAATCAGTTCATGATCTTTTGTTGTTCCTTACACAGAAATCTACTAGTTTCTCTCCCTCTGCATTTCGGTTTTGTTCTCCGAAAGGTCCAATTACCTGCTCCACTCCCTCCCTCTCCATTCCCACTCTGCCATTGAAATCTCCCATAAGCAATCCCACCTCCTCTCCTCCCACTTCATAATTGTCATCTAGTAGTTCCATGAAGTTGGCCTTCACTTCACTATGCCCCTGTTGTGGCGCATAAACCTGGTAGAGAATATATGTTTTATTCCTGATTCTCAACTTGCATTTCATTAGTCTTTCCACTTATTAATTCTACGGTCTGTATGTTTTGGGACAGTCTCGGTCCAATAATCATTGCCACTCCGTGCATCCTCCTCCGATCCTCCTTCACTCCTCTGTACATGAGCACATATCCATCCCCAAGTCCCTTCCCAGTTCTCCACCCATATGCCTTGTTTCTGCCATTCCTAAGATGTCGATTTTCCTTTCTTTCATGATGTCCAGAATTTTATCTTCTTTTCCCCTATAAGTTGCTATGTTAATCGTTCGGCATCTAATCCCGAGGGTGTCCATTTTTTTGTGTCGTTTCGTTTCCTTGTCCGTGATCTGTTTATCAATCCTGGTTCCGAGGCTGGTTCTTGAGTTTCTCGAGCGATAAGGTTTTTACACCACTGGCTTGCTAGGCCTGTCGTAGCAACCCTCCTCTTTTATCCGGGCTTGGGACCGGCATGGGATTCCAGGTGTCATTCCCCATGGCAGAGTTACTCCAGAATTATTACATAAAAAGAAAAGGAACAGCACGTATATTCGAGACTAAAAGGCATAGATCTTGCAAGAAAACTCAGGACAAATAAAGATGAATATGTAATTGACGATAATAGTCTTCTTTTTAAAGTTGTTTGCATTTGTAATTAGTATAACAAAGTGAAATAGGCACCTAATGTAAAATTAAAATAAATATTTATTTATGTTGTTTTTTCCCTTCCAGTTTGCAAAAAATCCTAACGTGATAGAAAAAATGGACACCTTATTCGAAATCAGCGTAGTTGAATTATATAAAATCAGTTATCAGTAAGAAAACAACTCTTACAAAGTTCTCATTCGTAGGCTTGTCTGTGTAATCAGTAATGATTAGGGTTTTGTTTCTGAAATTTTATTGTCTCCCCCGAAAATAAAATGTCGAGAGACCATAAACAATTGATAATTTTTATGCTTTTTAGAAATTATTTGTAGGATATATATATATATATATATATGCATATATAACTGCAATGACCGCGCAGTATATAAATGAATAGAAACGACATAAGTGTTAAGGAACGTCTCTGCACACGAGGAGGAGAGATAACGAATAATGAAAAATGAGGCGAACCGCCCGGGAATCGAACCCAGGGCCTTCCAATTGCCGGTCGGACGCTCTACCATTATGCTACGGACCTCACTCAATCACAAATCGAAATTCTCCCACATAGGGCAGAAACCAATACCCTGAGAGGGCACCCTCGCAAATCGTGAATATGCGCATTCGTTATCTCTCCTCCTCGTGTGCAGAGACGTTCCTTAACACTTATGTCGTTTCTATTCATTTATATACTGCGCGGTCATTGCAGTTATATGCGCATATTCACGATTTGCGAGGGTGCCCTCTCAGGGTATTGGTTTCTGCCCTATGTGGGAGAATTTCGATTTGTGATTGAGTGAGGTCCGTAGCATAATGGTAGAGCGTCCGACCGGCAATTGGAAGGCCCTGGGTTCGATTCCCGGGCGGTTCGCCTCATTTTTCATTATTCGTTATCTCTCCTCCTCGTGTGCAGAGACGTTCCTTAACACTTATGTCGTTTCTATTCATATATATATATATATTTATGATGAATAAAACCACGAAGGAAAGGAAACACAAAATGGTGCTCAAGCGCTTTCGTCTAATGACATCCTCAGGAAAGCGCTTGAGCACCATTTTGTGTTTCCTTTCCTTCGTGGTTTTATTCATCATAAATATTTTTCACGTGTTACTTTCGTGAAATAATTTTCATATATATATATATATATATATTAGTGGTGGATCGGATATCCGCATCATTTTTAACATCCGCATTTCTGACTGCGGATGTTATGCGGATATTACCTCTAATAAATTATGCAATTTACAATTAAATTAGCTTATAAAGTAGCTTATAAGGCCCAGTCATGCACATTTCATGTAAAGTATTAATTATTAATGAACAAACAAAAATATATAAACCTCAAAATATAAATACCTGGTAACACAGAAAATTGAATGAAACTTGTTTCATTGAATTTTCTGTGGCTGAAATTCTTGAGAAAGTTATTATTTTTATCATAATGAAAACATTAATATTAATTTTAATTCTTATGCATTGCCTGCCGTAATAGTAACATCACGAAACTTGAAAAATTATGTCATATATTCATAATTCTATGTTATATTGATAGATTAACTAAATATCCGCATCCGTGAGTATTGAAATTAAAGATCGGCATCCGCAGATGTTGAAAAACTGACCCGGTCCACCACTAATATATATATATATATATATATATATATATATATATATATATATATAGGGTGTCCCAAAAAAACTATATACTCTTTATAGCATCATATATTTTATAATTAAAAAAAAAACAAATAATATATTGTTATAGCAATTGCCAATGAAAGGTAAATTAGTAATCTAAGTGATCAAAATGTTATAGCGAGTTGTTTGCATATAAAATTTAATTAACTACGCCAAGTGCTCAAAATGTTCTCCGGCGGCATGAATGCACTTTCAATACAACAAAATCGTGTGGTCTGATGAAGCTACCTTCAAGCTGAATGGCACAGTAAATCGACACAACTGCAGGTACTGATCACTTGATAATCCACACGTTTATGTGGATAAACATGTTAATTTACCAGGATTAACAGCATGGTGTGGTTTATCATCCAGGGGTTTGGTTGGACCATTTTTCTTTAATGGGACAGTTACCGGTGCCGCATATCTCGACATACTGCGGACAGAAATTATACCTGCAGTCCACATTAGTCCATGTCTGCGAATCAGTTAGTCGACGCATTCAAAAGTGCATTCATGCCGCCGGAGAACATTTTGAGCACTTGGCGTAAATTTATATGCAAACAACTCGCTATAACATTTTGATAACTTAGATTACTAATTTACCTTCCATTAGCAATTGCTATAACAATATGTTTTTTTTTTTTTTTTTTAAATTGTAAATTATCTGATGCTATAAAGAGTATATAGTTTTTTTTGGGACACCCTGTATTACACTACAGGTGGCGCAAAAGTCGCGCATCATAAGAATTTTCAATATTGACTATAATATATTTTTTTTCTTTTAGGTAGGGGATTTGTTGTACCTGGTATTCCATACATTAAAACCAAGTTCACCCTTTCGTCTATTGTTAATTTCGCAGCCATCCCCTACCTAAAAGAAAAAAAAATAATATATAACAAATCGATGAATCGGTACAGAATTTAAATTCTGTACCGATTCATCAATTTGTTGTACCTGGTATTCCATACATTAAAACCAAGCTCACCCTTTCGTCTATTGTTAATTTCGCAGCCATCCCCTACCTAAAAGAAAAAAAATATATTGTTATGGAAAACTGATGAGTGGGTAGTTGGGAGGTAACGAAAATGGTTCACTGAGTAGGTAGGTAGTTAATCTAACAATCATTAAATTCCTTTTATGTCAATAACTGGGTGGATGAAACCAATTGGTTGCTCACCAGAGTTATTCTCCACACTAGTATTTATATACTGTGTGGGAGGAGCGTGCTCGGTAATAAGGATACATTACCGCTCAACCAACCGAGGAATAAACCAAGACAACGCTGGTACAAGAAGCCCCGCGAAGAGGAGAACAAAAGGAGAACAAAGGGAGAACGAAAACGAAGAACGGGGCGAGAGGACGTACCAGAAAAGTGCGCTCTCGAAAACATAACCGGAGAAGGGAGACACTCCGATAACAAAAAGTAAGTGACTAATTGAGTTTTTACACCAGTAAGTTATAAGCATTAAATTAAGCTGGGTCAGACAAGTTAGGCCTACATTGTGGCCTAAGACCCAGCATCAACTCATAGCTTAACAAAGGTGAAGGTAGATTGCCCTAACCTAATTCTTGTGAGGAATCCTACTGTGGACCTCAATTTATCTGCCCGCTCTGGACCATTTCCGGAATCTCTAGGCTGACCCCTCTAGGCTAGACTTGATCTACTCTATAGTTAGACTGGAGATATAAGGGGTGGGTTAATTGTGGACCAATTCATACAGAGCATTTTTCGCAATTGTAGTCAACATTGAAAATTCCTATGATGCGCGACTTTTGCGCCACCTGTAGTGTGTGTTATATATATATATATATATATATATATTATATATATATATATAATATACAGTATATATGGAATGAATTTCACACTTAACACAAGAAATGAATGAATGATGCAAACCTACAAGGAAAAAAAATTCCAAAGCCTTTCGTGTATTCAACAATACACAAAAAGCCTTGGAATAGTTTTTTCCTTGTGGGATTGCACTATATATATATATATATATATATATATTATATATATATATATATATATATATATATATATATAGAAGAGCCAAGGGCGAGTACCTGCAAAAACGCTCCCAGCCCCGTACGAGGAGGAGAAGAGAGCCGAAGTGAAGTTCTAAAGTTTTCAAGATGCCCAGACAATTCTGCGTTTGAAAGGCTGGAGGTCACAGACAGGAGAAGGAAAGAGAGGGAGTGAAGACAGTCAGTAAGAGGCGGGGAATTGATGAGACGAAAAGCTTTTGATTCCATCCGGCTAAGTGGAGCTGTAGAGGTTGAACCACCCCACACATAAAAAGCGTATTCCATACAGGGGCGGATAAAACCCTTGTACAGAGACAGCAACTGACTGGGGTGAAGAAACTGAGGAGCCGGCACAGCACACCTAACCTCTTGGAAGCTCTTTTCAAAAGAGAGTATATGCAGGGCCGTTTCTAGCCATTAGGGGGCCCTAAGCAGTATACCCACTTGAGGCCCCACCCCTCCATCCACCAACTCACGCCTTACTACATCACCTCAGCACACACATACAAAAAGTGGCTGTGTTATTAAAAAACAATTATGAAACAATTTTAATGAAACATTTGTCCAAAACAACAAATATGTACTTTCAGAAGACAAACAGAAAAAATACTCATGAAATTCCTGAAAATTAGCTTATAGGGGGCCTACATTATTTAGAATAAATGACACAGAACTATGTATAAAAAAATAATGCAATTATCAACTACCAAACAATTACTAACTCTACGATACAATCGTGTAATAGCTAACAGTTATACAGAACAGTTTGTATCTTCAAAATTTTTGCCTCCTAGATTTTTTCTGGGCGAAATCGTCAATAACATCATATGAAATCTCCCTGCCAACGTCCTGGTTGATACTTATGATGCCAAGACCACTGAGGCGATCCTGCCCCATTGATGATCTGAGGTACTTCTCAGAGGCGTACCAATACTTTAAAAACAATACCTTTACAAAAATACACTTCTAAACAAAACTTTTATTGGAAGAAAAACTTAAATAAAGCAACTTCAATTTTAACAATACTACATAATGTACCGTGCATATGTGGGGCCGCGCAGTTAATTTTCCGCATTTATATTATTTTTATATTAGTTACCGACAAACCAATTTTGCGCGTACCAAATTGTATATATTTTATCATTGTGTAATTTTAAGAATCATATATAATCTTTATAAATAAGTATTGTACATAAATTTATATATATATATTTAATTAATTCAGCTGTATATAGAATAACAAAATCTTTTGTAAAATAATCTCAGCCAACCAAGAACTCAATAAAGTCTGAAAGCGACCGGCTTTTCCTTCAAAACGCCAACCTTCCAAACGACAGGGAGAGAAGAGGACACGAGAGGCCCCTAAAAGAGATAGCCTGCCTCTCGTATCCTTCATTCTTCCCGGCAAATACAAGTAGCACCAAGAAGGAACCAGCTACAATTGGTGACCCCGAAGCAGCATCCTTCAGTCGCCGGGCGCAACAAACCGAAGCAACGCCTCTTCGCCGCCCACCCGCAGTAGCCGGTCGGAACCGAAGCAGCAGCAGACCCGAATTACATTCCCGCAAGATGGAATCAGGAGTGCACCATGTCACCATCAAGCCACCCACGTTCTCCGAAGCGTCGGCCGCAGGATGGTTCTCCATCATGGAGGCACAATTCCACATTTCCAGAATAACATCCGAAGAAACCAAACTTTAAGCCGCTTCAATCAACCAAACCAAACTTTAAGCCGCTTCAATCAACCAAACCAAACTTTAAGCCGCTTCAATCAACCAAACCAAACTTTAAGCCACTTCAATCAATCAAACCAAACTTTAAATCGGCTTATATAGTTTCAGGTCCCACACAGGTACCGGGCGCACAATCGGACGGCATCGGATCGGAGAAAAAGCACACAAGGAAAAAGGACGATGGAAGACGCACCTCGGAGGTAGCAAATACAGACCTCAGGACGAGCGCGCAGGACAACGCAACAACCGGAAACGAGGCCGACCGAGGATCAACGCGAGCTGGACGAAGGATCCGATTCAAATCAAGACCCGAATATTTCTACTTTTGATATACGTGCTCCGCTTCTCGGGGTGGGCAGTAGTGTGGGGCCGCGCAGTTAATTTTCCGCATTTATATTATTTTTATATTAGTTCCCGACTGTTATTTTATTTATTTGTCGGGTTCGAAATCCCAGCTGAGCCGTGAACGGCCAAATTCTAAAGGGCAAGTTCTACCTAAAGCCCAAGTTAAGCTAAATTAAAACTTACGGATTTGAGATCCTATTAGGTCCTACCTCAGGGTAACCTCAGGGTTGCTGACTCGATGCGGGCCTAACTTAGATCTTAAATTACATGAACTTAAAAAGTAAACAAAAGGGTACTATTTGTGGTCTTCTTTCTGAACCTTGCAACAACAACGCAACCTGGACTATTGCACGATGCAACAATCATGTATCTAAACAACCAAACTGAATTGCAAGAGAGCTCTCTATCAAACCACACCTTTACGTACGACCTTCCACAAACGAGTAGAAAAGACGCGCAGCATCTCAAAATGATGCCAACAGTGTGACCAAACAATGATGCCACAAGAGCTCAAAAATGCTAGCTCTAAATTAATTTAATTTTTCACTAACCTTACAATTATGAGATGGATATATATACACACCTTAACTTAATATATATACAAGCAATGCTGCATCAATCAGCTTAGTCATCGTATCGCCTTGGGACAACAATGGTTCTTCCTCTTCTAGATTTTCTAACACTCCCCACCGAAGAGGCATTGTTGTCATTACCTTCTGCAAGGTTAGCCAAGCCTTCTTCATGAGGCTGTAACTCAAATGTTTCATCTTGACTATCTGGGTTTTTGCTGATTTCTAAAGCATAGAGTTTTTGTATAGGTCTCTTTAACTTTCCTCCTGAAGTCTTTACCAGTGCAGACCTAACTAAATTGTCTTTGCCAACAAACAACTCTTCAATTATGCCAAGCTTCCAGCATTGCCTTGGTCTTTCATCCCCAATCATTACCACTTCTCCCACCTTGATACAATTTGCATTGGAGCCCTTTACCTTGCCTGATGGGTAATAATTGAGTTCTGGCAAGTATTCCATCTGCCACCTCTTCCATAACTGATCTTGTAGCTCTTCAAGGTACCTGAACCGTCTGGTTAACTCTCCTTGAGTGCTCTGGATGGGCTGCAAGTCTTCTGGCACACTGGGGTTTGATGTTAATCGTTTACCACAAAGAAAATGATTTGGTGTCAATGGCTCTGCATCCTGCCTACTGTTGTAAACAAAAGTGATAGGCCTACTGTTCACCATTGCTTCTACTTCACATAAAACAGTAGAGAATTCTTCTTTGCTCAAATGAGCATTAGCTAAAAGTTTCTTTAATGGACACTTTACACTTCTCACTAGCCTTTCCCAAAATCCTCCCCACCATGGTGCTCTCTCAACAATAAACTCCCACTGTACCCCTTGGTGTGAAAAGTAGGATTGGAATCCTTCCTCTTTTAGCAAGGACCAAATTTCTTGGAGTTCCTTTGCAGCCTTTTTGAAGGTTTTGCATTATCCGATATGATTTTATTTGGGAAACCCCTTCTGTTCACAAACCGTTTAAAAGCCAAAAGAAATACATCACTACTTAAGTTGCTTACCAACTCCAAATGGATTGCTCTGGTGGTAGCACAGGTGAAAAGACATATATAACTTTTGTTAGACTCCCCTCGCTCATACACATAGACTGGCCCTGCAAAGTCTACTCCCACTACATCAAATGGGGCAGTATAGACACACCGTTCTCTTGGAAGTGGAGCCACCTTTTCATAATAAGGCTTTGCACTCCAACGCTTGCAAACCACACATTTATGCAAGACCTTTTTCACTACTTGTCTAATTTTGAGAATCCAAAATTGTTGTCTAATCTCTATTATCACTTCTCTAACTCCAGCATGTAACAGCTTATGATGAGTATCCAGGATCAAAAGGTCCACAAAGTGCCCCCCAGAAGGTAGCAAAATTGGATGTCTTTTCTCCTCTGGAAGCCCAGAAAACTGTAGTCTACCTCCTACTCTCAATAAATCCTGATCCAAAAACACATCCAAACCTTGAGCGCAGAATGTGTTGGTAGAACCTGTAATGGATGGCTGGTGAGCAATTCTCTCTCTTCACCAAATTTTTTCTTCTGCATATATACCACCCAGTATTTCCTGGCTTGCTGAATCTCATTACTGTTCAGAATTCCTTCCCTTTTTGTTTCTCCCTTAATGTTGTTGGTAAATCTATATACCCATGCTGTCACTCTTAACAATCTTTTCAGACTGCTAATGTCCTCAAGCCTCAATATGGGGTCCTGCTGCATAACTTGACAACTGTTCACAGCGCATTTCTCACCTCACTCACCCATGCTTCTTCAGCCTGGCATTCTCCTACAATAGGCTGATTAGAAGGCCAGTTTTCACTTCCAAGTTTTAGCCACTCTGGCCCATTCCACCACAAACTTGATTGTGAAAGATCTTTCACCGAAATTCCTCGTGTTGGTAAATCAGCGGGGTTTTGGATGCCTGGACAATGCTTCCATTGCTTGGGATCTGTGTGCGCTTGAATTTCCTCCACCCTATTGGCAACAAATGGTTTCCATTTCCTTGCCTGACTTCTTAACCAGTGCCAAACTATAGTGGAGTCTGTCCAATAATAGCTTGGAATTTCATAGAGGGCCAAAGACTTTCGCACTGTAATTGCAAGCCGACTAGCAATAACGGCACCCATCAATTCCAACCTTGGAACAGAAAGCCTTTTCAAAGGTGCTACTCTACTCTTTGCCGCAACCAACCTGCAACTTACTTCTTCTTGCAATGCGCCTCTTATATAAATACAAGTTGCATAGGCTTCCTCACTTGCATCACAAAAGATGTGCAGCTCCAAATTGTCTGGACTATTGTTCAACTCTCCAAAGTACCATCTTGGGATTTCAATGTCTCCAAGATGTGCCAATTCTTTGAACCAATATTTCCACCTTACCACGATATGATCAGGTAACTCTTGGTCCCAACCAAGTCCAATTTCCCAGAGGCTCTGAAACCAAATTTTTGACTTTATCACAAATGGAGCCAGGAATCCAAGAGGATCAAAGACCTTCGAAGCCAAACTAAGAGCTGTACGTTTTGTCCACCTTGTCTCATTCTCGGCCAGCTCTACTAAAGATTTCCCATTGAAGGTAAACAAATCATCATCTTGCTGCCAAACGATGCCTAGCACCTTTGCGTCTATTGCCCACAACTCCTTAATACCAGAATCCTCAATACTCTCTGCTGCATCAGGTAACAGAGGAATGACTCATAAACTCTTGTAATTGCGAATGATGGTCTGCCATTTTCTGAGCTCCATGCCAGCCTCCCTCATTATAGCTCTAGCCTCCATGAATATCTTTTAGCCATTTCTGTATTATCCACGGAACATAGCAAATCATCACATAAAAAATTTTTCCTTATGTGTTCAATAGTGTTAGGATAGACTTCAGAATATTTCTTAAAATGGTACTGCATAGTAGCTGCCAACAGAAATGGACTAGAGCTGAGGCCAAACAACACTGACTTCATTCTATATGCTTGAACCTTAGGTTCATTTTCCAACAAGTCTTTCGTATCCACCCACAGATACCTTACTGCATCTCTGTCCTCTGGTTTTAACTTTATCCGCAAAAAGGCTTGCTTCACATCTGCAGTCAATGCTACTCTACCAAACCTGAATCTCAGTAACAAGGAAAATAAATCTGCATTTAAATTTGGCCCAGCATCCAAACAGTCATTCAAGGACACACCACCTTTGTCCTTGGCTGAGCCATCAAAAACTACCCTCAGTTTGGTGGTAGTTTTGTCTCGCCGTACCACTGCATGGTGTGGCAGATAATGTGCCTCCTGGCTCACCAGCTCACCTTGCACCTTTTCAGCATAGCCCTCCCTTACATAACTTAGGATGGCCTCATCGTATTCAATTAACAACTCCTCATTTTTTCTTAGCCTGTACAATGAAGTCTCCAACCTCCGATTAGCTAGCTGAAGGTTTGAACCGGGTTTGCAAGAATCCTTCCATGGTAGGCCAACTTCATAGCAACCATCTCTAAACCCAATCCCTTTTCAAAGTGCTCTAAAACATCATTGTTCACTGTACTTGCCTGGTTGTCCTTTATACCAATAGATTCAAGTTCCAAAACGCTTTCAAATGCCTTTCCAGACCATGGCTGTTCTCTCCTCAATCTTAACAAAGAGAGCCTTAACTTCCATTTCATTGCAATAACTACCATGTAGCATCCAGCCTAGCTTACTTTCAATAGCTACTGGGCCTTGAGATGTACGGACAATATTACCAGTGATGAAGTCCCAATAATAGTCAGCTCCAATCAAAAGACTAATATCTTCTGTTCCCTCAAACTTATTATTGCCCAAATTAATTCCTTTAACTTGCAATTCTTGGACACATGCCATATCTAAAACAAGTAGTGACTGGAGCACAAAGTTCCTCAATCTCTACAGCTTGGACCTTGATAGTGGGACTTTGCGGTAACAACCCTTTAACCAGAACTTCTACCTTCTTAAATTTGGTTCGGTTTTGAACGGAACCCCCAAACCCAGAAATTCTTAAATTTTCCCTCTTAAGTTCTTTAAACTTCAATTTTCTGGAAATTCTGGTCTTAATAAAACTACACTGGCTACCACTATCAAACAACACTCTTACAGTAGCTTCTCCCTCATTCCCAATTAATAAGGCTGCAGTTGTTTGCAATAATCCCCCTTTACTTTTACTCCCTTGCATAGCAGTGGCATGTGCCACTGATGTCTCTACTTCTGGGGTAGGCCTACTAGAGTGTTTTCACACAATAATGGCTGATGCATACCATGACATTTTTTGCACAAAATTTTAAACTTACAAAACCTTGCTCTATGACCTTTCAAAAAACATTTAAAACATGCTGTGGACTTAGTTACCCTGTCCTTCTCTCCTCAAAGGGTTAAGGCCTCAGCCACCTCAATTTATATGACTTGTGGTTGCCTTCGCAAAATATACATTCCTTGATTCCCTTTAATTTATTCTCAGAGGAGGCATGTAGAGCTGACACTGTACCTGGGCTATTCCTTTTTGTGGAAACTTTGGTGCTGTGCCTGCCTTTGTCCTCTTGTTTACCATCCCACTGTGCAAACTCAACTCCCTCTCGTCTTGCTAATTCTGTGCCTAAAAGACTTAACATCTGCTGAAGGGGGATGTACACATGTTCTGCAGAGTGTCCCCTACTTAATTCAAGCAAAATTGAGCTAGGCAATTTAGACTCCAGTGTAGGAACCAACATTATACCATACTTTTCCATTCCTACACCCAAGTTGTCCAGGGACCTAGTTCTAATTTCAAATTCATCATATAACTGCCGTAACTCCTGACACTATTAGGATTATTAACAGGAGGTATAGTTAAAAGTGCACGGAGGTGGCTTTTAATTAAGATCTCTGGCTTACCAAACCGTTTCTTTAATATATCCCAAGCCACATTATAATTAGCCTCTGTTAATGCTAATCCGGCTATAGTCTTTGCTGCCTCCCCTTCCAAGAGGGACCGCAAATAATTAAACTTCTCCACGGCACTTAACACTTGACTAGAATGAACTGCTGATTGAAAACTGTCTGCCCATCCTTGCCATTCCTGAATACTCCAGAAAATGGTTTGAGTACAAGCCTCGGTAATTGAACTACAGCTCTGTTAACCTTAACTTCACAAGCATCATTTGTTGAGTGTTGTGTTTCATTATTAGACCTGGTCTCTAACTGTACTGAGCTGCTAAACTCTTTTGCTCGGAGGCCTACGTTAATCATATCATCAATAATCTCTTCAAAGTAAATTATGTTATTTTCTATTTCATCCTCTTCTATAAGAGCCTCAATTTTAACATTTACCTCACTTAGAGCAACCTTTTTAGTTTCTAATATGGCAAGCTTCGCAGTCACTAAGCGTAAATCCTCTTGCTCTATGGCAGAATCTATAGTGGCAATGACCTTTGTAATTAGACCTTTGTAGGCACTTCTCCTTTTATAAATTTGTTCAATTCAGATGCACTCATCTTCAATGTAAACAACCCTTGGGCTCAATACCAAATGAGCTGAATTGGCAGAAATACTAACCAAACTGATCAAAACGCAAATTGTTACTTTTCAAAAAACTGAATTGCTGAGTGGGGTACTAACCAAACACCAGTATGGAATACCAAATTTTCCACCCCAGGACCTTAATTCAATAATGACCCAAAATTAACCAAACCGGAAAAAAGTAGGCCAAAAAACGACAGACGACTGGCCAAGTTTCGCAATTGGGCGACCAAACTTTACCCTGGGACCTTAATTCAATAATAACCCAAAATTAACCAAACCGGAAAAAGTAGGCCAAAAACGACAGACGACTGGCCAAGTTTCGCAATTGGGCGACCAAACTTTACCCTGGGACCTTAATTCAATAATAACCCAAAATTAACCAAACCGGAAAAAAAGTAGGCCAAAAAACGACAGACGACTGGCCAAGTTTCGCAATTGGGCGACCAAACTTTACCCTGGGACCTTAATTCAATAATACCCAAAATTAACCAAACCGGAAAAAAAGTAGGCCAAAAAACGACAGACGACTGGCCAAGTTTCGCAATTGGGCGACCAAACTTTTTACCCTGGGACCTTAACTCAATAATACTCAACCCGTCTAGCCTAACTTGGGATACAATTTGCACAATCAGAACTTTGCCGAAAAATGGTCACTGACTCAGTCTTGGGGTAGAAATCCGGTTCTGAAGGACCATGTTATTTTATTTATTTGTCGGGTTCGAAATCCCAGCTGAGCCGTGAACGGCCAAATTCTAAAGGGCAAGTTCTACCTAAAGCCCAAGTTAAGCTAAATTAAAACTTACGGATTTGAGATCCTATTAGGTCCTACCTCAGGGTAACCTCAGGGTTGCTGACTCGATGCGGGCCTAACTTAGATCTTAAATTACATGAACTTAAAAAGTAAACAAAAGGGTACTATTTGTGGTCTTCTTTCTGAACCTTGCAACAACAACGCAACCTGGACTATTGCACGATGCAACAATCGTGTATCTAAACAACCAAACTGAATTGCAAGAGAGCTCTCTATCAAACCACACCTTTACGTACGACCTTCCACAAACGAGTAGAAAAGACGCGCAGCATCTCAAAATGATGCCAACAGTGTGACCAAACAATGATGCCACAAGAGCTCAAAAATGCTAGCTCTAAATTAATTTAATTTTTCACTAACCTTACAATTATGAGATGGATATATATACACACCTTAACTTAATATATATACAAGCAATGCTGCATCAATCAGCTTAGTCATCGTATCGCCTTGGGACAACAATGGTTCTTCCTCTTCTAGATTTTCTAACACTCCCCACCGAAGAGGCATTGTTGTCATTACCTTCTGCAAGGTTAGCCAAGCCTTCTTCATGAGGCTGTAACTCAAATGTTTCATCTTGACTATCTGGGTTTTTGCTGATTTCTAAAGCATAGAGTTTTTGTATAGGTCTCTTTAACTTTCCTCCTGAAGTCTTTACCAGTGCAGACCTAACTAAATTGTCTTTGCCAACAAACAACTCTTCAATTATGCCAAGCTTCCAGCATTGCCTTGGTCTTTCATCCCCAATCATTACCACTTCTCCCACCTTGATACAATTTGCATTGGAGCCCTTTACCTTGCCTGATGGGTAATAATTGAGTTCTGGCAAGTATTCCATCTGCCACCTCTTCCATAACTGATCTTGTAGCTCTTCAAGGTACCTGAACCGTCTGGTTAACTCTCCTTGAGTGCTCTGGATGGGCTGCAAGTCTTCTGGCACACTGGGGTTTGATGTTAATCGTTTACCACAAAGAAAATGATTTGGTGTCAATGGCTCTGCATCCTGCCTACTGTTGTAAACAAAAGTGATAGGCCTACTGTTCACCATTGCTTCTACTTCACATAAAACAGTAGAGAATTCTTCTTTGCTCAAATGAGCATTAGCTAAAAGTTTCTTTAATGGACACTTTACACTTCTCACTAGCCTTTCCCAAAATCCTCCCCACCATGGTGCTCTCTCAACAATAAACTCCACTGTACCCCTTGGTGTGAAAAGTAGGATTGGAATCCTTCCTCTTTTAGCAAGGACCAAATTTCTTGGAGTTCCTTTGCAGCCTTTTTGAAGGTTTTTGCATTATCCGATATGATTTTATTTGGGAAACCCCTTCTGTTCACAACCGTTTAAAAGCCAAAAGAAATACATCACTACTTAAGTTGCTTACCAACTCCAAATGGATTGCTCTGGTGGTAGCACAGGTGAAAAGACATATATAACTTTTGTTAGACTCCCCTCGCTCATACACATAGACTGGCCCTGCAAAGTCTACTCCCACTACATCAAATGGGGCAGTATAGACACACCGTTCTCTTGGAAGTGGAGCCACCTTTTCATAATAAGGCTTTGCACTCCAACGCTTGCAAACCACACATTTATGCAAGACCTTTTTCACTACTTGTCTAATTTTGAGAATCCAAAATTGTTGTCTAATCTCTATTATCACTTCTCTAACTCCAGCATGTAACAGCTTATGATGAGTATCCAGGATCAAAAGGTCCACAAAGTGCCCCCCAGAAGGTAGCAAAATTGGATGTCTTTTCTCCTCTGGAAGCCCAGAAAACTGTAGTCTACCTCCTACTCTCAATAAATCCTGATCCAAAAACACATCCAAACCCTTGAGCGCAGAATGTGTTGGTAGAACCTGTAATGGATGGCTGGTGAGCAATTCTCTCTCTTCACCAAATTTTTTCTTCTGCATATATACCACCCAGTATTTCCTGGCTTGCTGAATCTCATTACTGTTCAGAATTCCTTCCCTTTTTGTTTCTCCCTTAATGTTGTTGGTAAATCTATATACCCATGCTGTCACTCTTAACAATCTTTTCAGACTGCTAATGTCCTCAAGCCTCAATATGGGGTCCTGCTGCATAACTTGACAACTGTTCACAGCGCATTTTCTCACCTCACTCACCCATGCTTCTTCAGCCTGGCATTCTCCTACAATAGGCTGATTAGAAGGCCAGTTTTCACTTCCAAGTTTTAGCCACTCTGGCCCATTCCACCACAAACTTGATTGTGAAAGATCTTTCACCGAAATTCCTCGTGTTGGTAAATCAGCGGGGTTTTGGATGCCTGGACAATGCTTCCATTGCTTGGGATCTGTGTGCGCTTGAATTTCCTCCACCCTATTGGCAACAAATGGTTTCCATTTCCTTGCCTGACTTCTTAACCAGTGCCAAACTATAGTGGAGTCTGTCCAATAATAGCTTGGAATTTCATAGAGGGCCAAAGACTTTCGCACTGTAATTGCAAGCCGACTAGCAATAACGGCACCCATCAATTCCAACCTTGGAACAGAAAGCCTTTTCAAAGGTGCTACTCTACTCTTTGCCGCAACCAACCTGCAACTTACTTCTTCTTGCAATGCGCCTCTTATATAAATACAAGTTGCATAGGCTTCCTCACTTGCATCACAAAAGATGTGCAGCTCCAAATTGTCTGGACTATTGTTCAACTCTCCAAAGTACCATCTTGGGATTTCAATGTCTCCAAGATGTGCCAATTCTTTGAACCAATATTTCCACCTTACCACGATATGATCAGGTAACTCTTGGTCCCAACCAAGTCCAATTTCCCAGAGGCTCTGAAACCAAATTTTGACTTTATCACAAATGGAGCCAGGAATCCAAGAGGATCAAAGACCTTCGAAGCCAAACTAAGAGCTGTACGTTTTGTCCACCTTGTCTCATTCTCGGCCAGCTCTACTAAAGATTTCCCATTGAAGGTAAACAAATCATCATCTTGCTGCCAAACGATGCCTAGCACCTTTGCGTCTATTGCCCACAACTCCTTAATACCAGAATCCTCAATACTCTCTGCTGCATCAGGTACTACAGAGGAATGACTCATAAACTCTTGTAATTGCGAATGATTGGTCTGCCATTTTCTGAGCTCCATGCCAGCCTCCCTCATTATAGCTCTAGCCTCCATGAATATCTGTTTAGCCATTTCTGTATTATCCACGGAACATAGCAAATCATCAACATAAAAATTTTTCCTTATGTGTTCAATAGTGTTAGGATAGACTTCAGAATATTTCTTAAAATGGTACTGCATAGTAGCTGCCAACAGAAATGGACTAGAGCTGAGGCCAAACAACACTGACTTCATTCTATATGCTTGAACCTTAGGTTCATTTTCCAACAAGTCTTTCGTATCCACCCACAGATACCTTACTGCATCTCTGTCCTCTGGTTTTAACTTTATCCGCAAAAAGGCTTGCTTCACATCTGCAGTCAATGCTACTCTACCAAACCTGAATCTCAGTAACAAGGAAAATAAATCTGCATTTAAATTTGGCCCAGCATCCAAACAGTCATTCAAGGACACACCACCTTTGTCCTTGGCTGAGCCATCAAAAACTACCCTCAGTTTGGTGGTAGTTTTGTCTCGCCGTACCACTGCATGGTGTGGCAGATAATGTGCCTCCTGGCTCACCAGCTCACCTTGCACCTTTTCAGCATAGCCCTCCCTTACATAACTTAGGATGGCCTCATCGTATTCAATTAACAACTCCTCATTTTTTCTTAGCCTGTACAATGAAGTCTCCAACCTCCGATTAGCTAGCTGAAGGTTTGAACCGGGTTTGCAAGAATCCTTCCATGGTAGGCCAACTTCATAGCAACCATCTCTAAACCCAATCCCTTTTTCAAAGTGCTCTAAAACATCATTGTTCACTGTACTTGCCTGGTTGTCCTTTATACCAATAGATTCAAGTTCCCAAAACGCTTTCAAATGCCTTTCCAGACCATGGCTGTTCTCCTCAATCTTAACAAAGAGAGCCTTAACTTCCATTTCATTGCAATAACTACCATGTAGCATCCAGCCTAGCTTACTTTCAATAGCTACTGGGCCTTGAGATGTACGGACAATATTACCAGTGATGAAGTCCCAATAATAGTCAGCTCCAATCAAAAGACTAATATCTTCTGTTCCCTCAAACTTATTATTGCCCAAATTAATTCCTTTAACTTGCAATTCTTGGACACATGCCATATCTAAACAAGTAGTGACTGGAGCACAAAGTTCCTCAATCTCTACAGCTTGGACCTTGATAGTGGGACTTTGCGGTAACAACCCTTTAACCAGAACTTCTACCTTCTTAAATTTGGTTCGGTTTTGAACGGAACCCCCAAACCCAGAAATTCTTAAATTTTCCCTCTTAAGTTCTTTAAACTTCAATTTTCTGGAAATTCTGGTCTTAATAAAACTACACTGGCTACCACTATCAAACAACACTCTTACAGTAGCTTCTCCCTCATTCCCAATTAATAAGGCTGCAGTTGTTTGCAATAATCCCCCTTTACTTTTACTCCCTTGCATAGCAGTGGCATGTGCCACTGATGTCTCTACTTCTGGGGTAGGCCTACTAAGAGTGTTTTCACACAATAATGGCTGATGCCTACCATGACATTTTTTGCACAAAATTTTAAACTTACAAAACCTTGCTCTATGACCTTTCAAAAAACATTTAAAACATGCTGTGGACTTAGTTACCCTGTCCTTTCTCTCCTCAAAGGGTAAGGCCTCAGCCACCTCACATTTATATGACTTGTGGTTGCCTTCGCAAAATATACATTCCTTGATTCCCTTTAATTTATTCTCAGAGGAGGCATGTAGAGCTGACACTGTACCTGGGCTATTCCTTTTTGTGGAAACTTTGGTGCTGTGCCTGCCTTTGTCCTCTTGTTTACCATCCCACTGTGCAAACTCAACTCCCTCTCGTCTTGCTAATTCTGTGCCTAAAAGACTTAACATCTGCTGAAGGGGGATGTACACATGTTCTGCAGAGTGTCCCCTACTTAATTCAAGCAAAATTGAGCTAGGCAATTTAGACTCCAGTGTAGGAACCAACATTATACCATACTTTTCCATTCCTACACCCAAGTTGTCCAGGGACCTAGTTCTAATTTCAAATTCATCATATAACTGCCGTAACTCCTTGACACTATTAGGATTATTAACAGGAGGTATAGTTAAAAGTGCACGGAGGTGGCTTTTAATTAAGATCTCTGGCTTACCAAACCGTTTCTTTAATATATCCCAAGCCACATTATAATTAGCCTCTGTTAATGCTAATCCGGCTATAGTCTTTGCTGCCTCCCCTTCCAAGAGGGACCGCAAATAATTAAACTTCTCCACGGCACTTAACACTTGACTAGAATGAACTGCTGATTGAAAACTGTCTGCCCATCCTTGCCATTCCTGAATACTCCCAGAAAATGGTTTGAGTACAAGCCTCGGTAATTGAACTACAGCTCTGTTAACCTTAACTTCACAAGCATCATTTGTTGAGTGTTGTGTTTCATTATTAGACCTGGTCTCTAACTGTACTGAGCTGCTAAACTCTTTTGCTCGGAGGCCTACGTTAATCATATCATCAATAATCTCTTCAAAGTAAATTATGTTATTTTCTATTTCATCCTCTTCTATAAGAGCCTCAATTTTAACATTTACCTCACTTAGAGCAACCTTTTTAGTTTCTAATATGGCAAGCTTCGCAGTCACTAAGCGTAAATCCTCTTGCTCTATGGCAGAATCTATAGTGGCAATGACCTTTGTAATTAGACCTTTGTAGGCACTTCTCCTTTTTATAAATTTGTTCAATTCAGATGCACTCATCTTCAATGTAAACAACCCTTGGGCTCAATACCAAATGAGCTGAATTGGCAGAAATACTTAACCAAACTGATCAAACGCAAATTTTACTTTCAAATAAACTGAATTGCTGAGTGGGGTACTAACCAAACACCAGTATGGAATACCAAATTTTCCACCCCAGGACCTTAATTCAATAATGACCCAAAATTAACCAAACCGGAAAAAAAGTAGGCCAAAAAACGACAGACGACTGGCCAAGTTTCGCAATTGGGCGACCAAACTTTACCCTGGGACCTTAATTCAATAATAACCCAAAATTAACCAAACCGGAAAAAGTAGGCCAAAAAACGACAGACGACTGGCCAAGTTTCGCAATTGGGCGACCAAACTTTACCCTGGGACCTTAATTCAATAATAACCCAAAATTAACCAAACCGGAAAAAAAGTAGGCCAAAAAACGACAGACGACTGGCCAAGTTTCGCAATTGGGCGACCAAACTTTACCCTGGGACCTTAATTCAATAATAACCCAAAATTAACCAAACCGGAAAAAAAGTAGGCCAAAAAACGACAGACGACTGGCCAAGTTTCGCAATTGGGCGACCAAACTTTTTACCCTGGGACCTTAACTCAATAATACTCAACCCGTCTAGGCCTAACTTGGGATACAATTTGCACAATCAGAACTTTGCCGAAAAATGGTCACTGACTCAGTCTTGGGGTAGAAATCCGGTTCTGAAGGACCATGTTATTTTATTTATTTGTCGGGTTCGAAATCCCAGCTGAGCCGTGAACGGCCAAATTCTAAAGGGCAAGTTCTACCTAAAGCCCAAGTTAAGCTAAATTAAAACTTACGGATTTGAGATCCTATTAGGTCCTACCTCAGGGTAACCTCAGGGTTGCTGACTCGATGCGGGCCTAACTTAGATCTTAAATTACATGAACTTAAAAAGTAAACAAAAGGGTACTATTTGTGGTCTTCTTTCTGAACCTTGCAACAACAACGCAACCTGGACTATTGCACGATGCAACAATCGTGTATCTAAACAACCAAACTGAATTGCAAGAGAGCTCTCTATCAAACCACACCTTTACGTACGACCTTCCACAAACGAGTAGAAAAGACGCGCAGCATCTCAAAATGATGCCAACAGTGTGACCAAACAATGATGCCACAAGAGCTCAAAAATGCTAGCTCTAAATTAATTTAATTTTTCACTAACCTTACAATTATGAGATGGATATATATACACACCTTAACTTAATATATATACAAGCAATGCTGCATCAATCAGCTTAGTCATCGTATCGCCTTGGGACAACAATGGTTCTTCCTCTTCTAGATTTTCTAACACCGACAAACCAATTTTGCGCGTACCAAATTGTATATATTTTATCATTGTGTAATTTTAAGAATCATATATAATCTTTATAAATAAGTATTGTACATAAATTTATATATATATATATATATTTAATTAATTCAGCTGTATATAGAATAACAAAATCTTCTGTAAAATAACCTCAGCCAACCAAGAACTCAATAAACTCTGAAAGCGACCGGCTTTTTCTTCAAAACGCCAACCTTCCAAACGACAGGGAGAGAAGAGGACACGAGAGGCCCCCCCCCCTAAAAGAGATAGCCTGCCTCTCGTATCCTTCATTCTTCCCGGCAAATACAAGTAGCACCAAGAAGGAACCAGCTACACATAATATACTACATAATTTTAACAATAACTATATAATGTATAATGCCTAGTTAAATTTTCGGACTTTCATAACAGAAAATTCATGAATGATTTTTTCTATGTCCATTGTCTCTGCAACTTCGCGTTCAATTGAAATAATCGCCAAATTACTCAGTCTAGATTGACTTATAGTTGACCTGAGGTAAGTTTTTATAAGTTTCAGTTTCGAGAAACTTCGTTCGCAACTTGCCACGGACATGCATGTAGTTAAACAGATCCGGAGGGCAATTGTTATATGAGGCAAAGATTCCACTAGATCCCATTTAACGATCCACTGAAGTAGTTTTAACATATCCCAGTTCTTTGGATCATCGTCGACGCTTATGCTTTCGAAACTGAGCAAATGTCTGCGCAAACGCTTTATTTCTTCCAGTAGACTTCCTGGATTAATGTCATTGTAGATGGAAGAAAAATTATTGACCTTGGTATTAATTTCTTCATCTTTGGACTGATTCAAAAGGTACGAAGGAGACAGAAATTCAAAGCGATCATTCATGTTTTTAAGACAAACTATGCGTTTTTCAATTTCTGCTAATAAACGATCCATGATTTCAAAAAATTCTCTGCGTACATCCTCTTGCACGGGTTGGAGGGTTGCATTTTAAAACATAAAAACCCAAAATTTTGCATACTACGCCCGCCTGACAGTAACTTCCCGCCCCTCGGGAAGTGCCGCTCGGGGCGGTCGCCCCTCTCGCCCCTCCCTTGATACGCCACTGGTAGTTCTTGATTAGTTTATCTTAGAGAAGCTCCTCTTGGCTGATGCTACTGTCACCAGGGGTTGTAAAAAATTAATTGATGAAAAATTAATTGCAATATATTGATCCAATTAATTGACTGGAACAGTATTGTCAATTAAATAATTGATTGCTACAAAACAATTAATTGCAATTAATTGCAATTAACTGCAATATTACCATAATCAGAAATTTCTACTCATAATGCAGGCTGCAGCTTATTCAATGACATCATCGCTGATGATTCATCAAGTCTAGGTGACTCAAAAACTAAAGTGACTGACTCCGTGACTCAGCAGTCAGCACAGACTCATCAATCGTCATCATCCTTCGACTTATTCGCGCAGTCGTCTGTACTTTTCGGTTAGTCAGCCCCGAGACTCGGCGATAGTAGGCTTTTGATGTGGTGTCGTAATATCAAATCTTTCAATTAACCCTCACCATGCCATCAAAAAATGATCAAATCGTTAGACAATATTTTAACCAAACAGACTGTGAGCACTTATGGAAATGCAAGTGTGGTAAAAAGTTGACCCAGAAAAAAGGTACTGGTTGGACAAATCTTATGAATCATATAAAAAGCCAGCACCCAGAGTATTCTAACATAAAAGAAACTGGACAACGATCAGTATCGAGTTTTCTCTCTTCATCTCCTTCTACACGTGGTTTGGTCAGTCGCTCAGCATTAAAAGTTCATGGTTGGATTGAGTGGGTATGTGTTGGTTTAAAACCATTTTCTTTTGTTGATGACCCACTTACACGCAAGTATACAAATTTGGAGAGTATGACAAATGTGACATTGAAGAAGTGCATGGAGAAACTTACACATGAAGTAGAAAAGAAAATATCAGATGAACTTCCGGATAAATTTTCGTTGGTGATCGATGGCTGGACTAATGGTTCAACGCATTTTATTGGACTTTTTGCATCGTATCCATGCGATCATCAAAATGGATACCGTACTGTTTTGCTGGCATTTTCGCCAATGATGAGTGAAACATCCTTCACTGCTTCTGATCATGTTGAATTTATTGAATGTGTTAAGTGTATACAACAAAAATTTAGAAAATGTTGTTGCTATTACTGGTGATAATGCTGAAGTGAACAAATCTACAGCAAATTTGTGTGGAATGCCACTAATTGGATGTGCCTCTCATAAATTCAATCTAGCAGTTTCTGCTTATCTAGATAGGAAAGAAATTCTGTTAGGTAAAATTAATATGCTGATGGGCAAACTAAAATCATTAAAACTTGCGGGTAGACTTCATGAACACACACCGTTGCAACCTATACAAAGAAATAGAACCCGTTGGTCCAGTACTTATGATATGATTAAGAGGTACATCCAACTCAAACCTTTTTTTGAATTTTTTCAAGACGACCCTAAACTTATTGATTATCTCTTGACTCGACGCGAACACAATGATCTACAGACTCTGGAAGATGATCTATAAAGGTTATTCTCAGTAACAGTTGCCTTGCAAAGAGAAGACATAGACTTGTATGATGTTCGAGTTCTTTTTGACGAAATTCTTGCATTGTATCCTTATGAAGAATTCAAAAAATATCTACCACCATCAGCAGCCATTGTCCACAGCCCAGATTTTGATAATGGTGTTGTAAAAATTTTACAGCACATAGAAGCAGAGCTAAATCCGAATGAAGTTTCTGCTCTACATAAGCTAAAAGTGGTAACGGTAACTGACACATCACATCAGTCTGATACTCTAGCAGAAAATGATGATTTTGCCTCTATTTGTTTGAAAAAGCGCAAAACAAATGAAATTTCATCTCAGCAATATCTAAACTGTACATTTCTGTTACCAACTTCTAACATCGTGGAACGTTTGTTCAGCTCAGCAGGTTACGCTTTAAATGATTTTCGGCAATCTTTGTCTCCAATGAATTTAGAAATGCAATTATTTCTAAAAGTTAATCGCTCTTTCTGGGATGAAGAAGTAGTTTCAGAAATCTGCAATCGTTCATGACTTGTTTGCTACTTCAGAAACTTTTAGTTGTATTACCTTAAGATTTAAGATCTTCAAAAGTTCAATTTATTTTTTACTAAAGCACTATACATTATACAATGCACATGTACATGTTGTCGGCTTGTCGCCATGAAAGTTTTCTGATAGATATTAAAGTGTTTTTGAATTAAGGGATGCCTTTTATTTTTCAGTCATTTTGGCTCTTATCTAAATCAAAACTAATACTCGAACAAATACGGTGTTTTATGTTGGATAATTAATTGCAATTAATTGCAATTAATTGCAATTATTGATTGGCCAATATACCAATTAAAATTAATTGATTGATAAAATAATAATTGATTGGAAAGGTTCCAATCAATTATTTACAAGCCCTGACTGTCACAGGTAGAGTGAAGGCAATTTTTAGTGCAACCCAGAGATTGGGGTATAGTTCCTCCAGTTGCTTCTGATGAATGAAGGAGAGAAGCTCCAATGCTGTCATGTTGTGTGAAGGTATAGTCAGCAAGTTCTTAATTTCGAGGGCCAGTTCTCTTCCATCAATGTCAGAGTCAGCTCCAGAGCTCAGTATCTTAGAGAGCTTTTCACACTTGCAGGACAAGTCTTCCTTGTTCATTGTGGTGAAGTTTAGGAGAACCCCAAATATGTTCCTCACATCATCTAATGTTTTGAATCTCTCATTTATTGACCCAATGACACAATCCACCACATTGAAAAATTTGACTTCCAGCCTCTTTAAGGCTTCTGTAAATGGTTCGTCAGGAGCTTCATAAGCAAAGTGCTTTTTTGTGAATCTCAGCCTCTTCTCCTTCAGCACAGCCTCCACATTCATTTCCTCACATATGTCCCTAGCTACGACTTGTGCTGCAGCAAAACCTGTGTTTCTGTAGCTGGTGAATAAAGTTAAATAATATAGAAATAAGATCTCACAGTAGTTATTTACCCATAACGACCAAAACGTTTCGTTTGTCTCCGTTTTATCACATTTGTCTTATACAAAAACTTTAATTAATACGACAATAATAATAATAATAATAAGGATAATAAAAATAACAATAATGTTAATAATAACTTCAGCTGTATTCCTATTCATGCCCACTGAGCCATGACCTGGGAGCCTGTCTAGGGGCCCCTAGTAGCAGCGGGCCCCTAAGCGGCCGTTTAGTCTGCTTATGCCAGGAAACGGCCCTGAGTATATGTGATCTTTCCACGGAAGATCACGAGAAAATGAAGTGCCAAGAATGTTAAGAGGAGAGGAAGTATGAGTTATATGTTGCTGAAGATAAGGGGATAGTCTTGTGAAAGATTGTGATGAGTAGATAGGCGAGGGTACTGGGTTTTTGAGGTACTGTACTGAAAACCACTTAGTTTTCAGTGCCTCAATCAGAGATAACAGAAAGATCAGGTCAGGTTGTTGTAAATTTAACTTTACTTACTTTTGCTAACTGCTATTATGTTTTCACTGTGTTTAATTATTATTTCTGTTCTGTTTCAGATGTAATCTCGATTATGAATTATGTTTGAATTAGTTGAATAAAGCCTCTAAACGTTGAATTCATTGGCCTTTTCATAACAATTTATTCAACTCATTCATATCATGGAAAAATTTCTGAGGCCTGAAAGATTTAATACAGACTCCAACTGTGCTAACGCAGCTAAGGAATGGAATCACTGGTTCCGCACATTCAATAACTTCCTCATCATTAGCTGACAATACTGTGGACAAATTGGCTCTTCTGGTGAACTATGTTACACCTACTGTCTATGAATTTATAGGTGACTGCAATACCTATGAAGACGCTATAGCTATCCTCGAAGGAATTTACGTAAAGCCTCAGAATGAAATCTATGCTAGACATTTGCTTGCAGTCCGCAAACAGGAGACTGGGGAGTCACTCGATACATTTCTCCAAGCACTGAAACAACTCAGTCGTGACTGCAACTTTCGCGACAGTACTGCAGTGCAATGTTGTGATGACTCCATTCGTGACTCCTTCATCAGTGGACTTCGATCCTCAGCGATTCGCCAGCGATTGTTGGAAAACAGAACTTTAGATCTTCAAACTGCCTACGATCAGGCTCGGGCCTTGGACGCTGCACAGCTACAGGCCAAATCATACCCCACTTATCATTCATCTGTTGTTGCCATGGCCGAATCAGAAAACAAGCCAAAAACGCCTTTATCCAACCGATCAGAATACAGTCCAATTGAGTCGGACGCTCCTGAAGATTCTGCCATGTCAGCTGCTGTAGTGCAGAAGTGCTACTTCTGCGGATTTCCTCGACACCCTCGGAACAAATGCCCTGCTCGAGAGGCTGTTTGTGGCCGGTGCACTAAAAAAGGACACTTCGCTAAAGTCTGCCAATCTGCTGCTGCTAAACCTACCTCTGCGGCAGCTCCATATTTGGCTAGCATTTCTGCATCAGTTCCTGGCAGTTTATCGAAAGCTCTCCTACGAGTAAAGATTAATGGCATAACGGCCGACGCTCTCGTCGACACTGGAAGCTCGGAAAGTTTCATTTGCACAGAGTTTTGTTTGCACAATTCTTTGCAATTGCTTCCCTGCTCCAGTAGCATTTCCATGGCTTCTACAGCATTTTCAGCGAGGGCCGCTGGTGTGTGTCATGCACAACTTGAGTACGATACTCATGTTTTTCAAGACGTCAAATTCACTGCTTTAAAGCATCTATGCGCTAATGTAATACTGGGGCATGATGTTTTGGGTGAGCATGAACGAGTGGAAATAGCGTTCAATGGTGCACATCCTCCACTCAAATTATGTAGTCTTGCTGCCGCGTCGGTGCCTCCACCCTCTCTATTTTCCTACCTCACGCCTGACTGCCGACCAATCGCAGATAAATCTCGACGATATTCGCTATCAGATTCAAAATTCATAGATTCTGAAATCTCTCGTCTTCTCAAGGAGGGGTATCATCGAACCCAGCATTTCTCCATGGCGTTCCCAGGTTCTCGTCACAACGAACGAACGACACAAAAAGAGAATGGTTGTCGATTATTCTCGGACGATAAACAGATTTACTCTTCTCGATGCCTATCCATTGCCCCGCATTGATGAGATGGTTAAAGAGATCTCTCAATATGGATTCTACAGCACTCTAGACCTGAAAAGTGCGTACCATCAGATAGCTCTCAAAGAAGAAGAGAGAATATACACTACATTTGAAGCGAATCAAAGACTGTACCAGTTTCGTAGAATACCTTTTGGAGTCACCAATGGTGTTGCGAGTTTTCAGCTTGTTATTGATGACGTTATTGCTAAGGAAAACCTAAGAGCTACCTATGCCTATATTGATAACGTCACTATTTGTGGCCGTACTCAGCAGGAGCACGACAGGAATCTTGATTGTTTTCTCGCTGCTTCCAAGAAATACAACCTTACATTTAGTACAGATAAAAGCGTGTTCTCTGCCCAATCAATCAATCTTCTTGGTTATTGTGTTAGCCAGGGTTTCGGAGCCGGAGTCGGTAGAGCCAGTGAATTTTGCTTACCTGGAGCCGGAGCCGGAGCCGGAGCCAGAAACCTTGAAAATACGGCTCCATGGTCTGGCTCCGGGCGATATATTGCTACCTAAATTGTTATTTGTTAAATATAGGTTTAGTTGCAAATTATAATTCTTGTAATATATTATGAAAAATGGTACCATAGGATTCTTGGATTTTATGGAGGTGTGGGAGTTGCAGGAATAATCTGCAAATTTCCATTTTTTAACCATTAAATATTTGGGAAGATTTGTCTTAACAACACTTAATTATATAGGTAAATTTTTTTTTTATGGCGGTGGAGACCTTAGGTAGGTAGGTACTAACTATTTATCTAAGTAGGTAACTACCTAGATACATACCTAGTAAGGTTGGTCCTTCTGACTTGGATTGAACTATTTTTATTTTTAGGTCAATTATCTTGTATTGCTAAATTTCTTTTTTTTCAGATTCTTTGTAATTTGTACTTGATTCTTTAATTATAATTATCAGTCTATTACCCTTCATAATGGATAGAGATTCAATAAAGAAGTCTGATATATTCAAGTATTTTACTGAAAGTTCAGATAAGAAACACTATGTTTGTATTTGTGAAGTTTCTGATGCTTCGGGAAATATTTCAACGTGTGGAACTAAAATTACCAAGCCTCAAAGCAAAAAGCCTGATGTCTCCTCAAGAGCATATAATTTGAAAAGACACTTGAGTCGATTACATCCTGAAATATCAAAAATGATGGAAGAAAAGAAGCAAATGCTTGAGCTTTCAAGACCCAGTACTTCTGCCAGTTCAAAAACTAAAGCAAACCAGCAAAACATTACTAAATTGGACAATTAGTTATATAAATCTAGATATTTATTTTATAATTAACAGAATTTACTATAAAAGAGCCGGAGCCAGACTGTAAAAAATTTCTGCTCCGGAGCCGGAGTCGGAGCCAGAAGTTTTTTTACCGGCTCCGAAACCCTGGTGTTAGCAATGGCACTATGAAGCCAGATCCTGAACGAATAAAACCATTGCTGGAGCTACCGCTCCCATCAGACCTTCCGTCGCTCCGTCGAGCATTAGGCATGTTCTCTTACTACTCACAGTGGATCCCTCATTTCTCGGAAAAGATTCATCCTCTCACTCGATCTACAGAATTCCCTCTTTCCAGTGATGCAAATGCTGCATTTCAGTCATTGAAGCAAGACATACAGAATGCAGTGGTGATGGCTATAGACTCTACTTCTCCATTCGTTGTTGAGACTGATGCGTCTGAACATGCGATAGCCGCTACTCTAAATCAAATGGGACGGCCTGTCGCATTCTTCTCTAGAACGCTCTCAAAATCAGAGCAACATCACTCTGCCATAGAAAAAGAAGCTTATGCCATTGTTGAGGCATTGCGGAAATGGAAGCACTATCTCCTTGGGCATCACTTTCAGCTCGTTACAGATCAAAAATCAGTGGCATTTATGTTCAACAACAGAGAGACTGGAAAGATAAAGAATGAAAAGATAATGAGATGGCGCTTGGAACTGTCATCCTACTGCTATGACATCGTTTACCGACCTGGTAGAGATAATGTAGCCGCGGATGCACTGTCACGCAGTCATTGTTCGGCTACGGGAACTGATCTATTATATCAATTGCACGATTCTCTCTGTCACCCTGGAGTAACTAGGATGGCCCATTTCATCCGTTGCCACAATCTTCCTTACTCAATGGATGATATAAAGAAAATGACAGCTTCTTGCTCTCTATGTGCGCAACTCAAGCCTCGATTTTATAAACCACCAGCAGATCATCTAATTAAAGCAACTCAACCATTCGAGAGGCTCAATATTGATTTCAAAGGTCCTCTGCCTTCTTCAACTGGTAACAGGTACCTTCTCGTAATCATTGACGAATTCTCACGGTTTCCTTTTGCTTTCCCTTCCCCCGATCTATCTTCATCTTCGGTCATCAAGTCCTTATGCCAATTCTCCATTTTTGGCATGCCAGCATTCGTGCATAGTGACCGGGGGTCTTCCTTTATGTCACATGAACTACGGAAATTCCTCCATGAGAGGAGAGTGGCTACCAGCCGTACCACTCCATACAACCCACAGGGTAATGGTCAAGTCGAGCGATATAATAGCATTATTTGGAAGGCCGTATCTTTAGCTGTGAAATCCCGAGATTTGGATAGCTCTCAATGGGAAGCTGTACTCCCGGATGCCTTACATTCTGTTCGATCCTTGCTCTCAACTGCCACTAATATGACACCTCACGAACGATTCTTTGGATTTCCTCGTCGATCATCCTATGGCAGTGCTATACCAACATGGTTGGTCTCACCGGGGAGGGCTCTCCTCAAAAGACACGTACGTCATCATAAAGACGACCCATTGGTCGACGAAGTAGAGATATTAGATGCTAATCCACAATATGCGCACGTACGTCTACAGGATGGACGGGAAACCACGGTTTCCGTCAGGCATTTAGCACCAGCCCCGCAAGAAAATGTCCGTTTGGATGCAGAACCTGTGATCTCTACATCCAATGAACAAAGGCAAGAAACTTTGACAAAGAACGATCCCCCGGATCTACCGTCAACTAAAAGCCCGAACTCCCCTGTACACATGGATGTGGAGAAAGGTATGGAAGATGAGCAACGACACATCACCAAAAACAGTAGTCCATCAATTGATGTTCCAGTCAATGCTGGAGACATCCCGTTACGTCGATCTCAGCGTCGCAGGAAAGCGCCGGATATTTTAGATTTGTAAGATATGTACTGTAAATGTAATTCGTCTCATATTTTAGATTTGTAAGATGTGTACTGTAATGTAATTCGTCTTATATTAATTTTTGAGAAAATTTATGTTTTGCCTTTTGGGAGGGGTGAATGTTGTAAATTTAACTTTACTTACTTTTGCTAACTGCTATTATGTTTTCATTGTGTTTAATTATTATTTCTGTTCTGTTTCAGATGTAATCTCGATTATGAATTATGTTTGAATTAGTTGAATAAAGCCTCTAAACGTTGAATTCATTGGCCTTTTCATAACACAGGTGCGCCATATCTGTTTCACGCGAAGCATAGAGTTAACTGTTGAAGTGTACGCTTTGTGAAGCGGTATAGGTATAGGAATGGACTGGACCGAAGTGCAGCATAAAAGATTATTGATTAAATAAAACCCGCTTTCTATGCCATCATATTCTCCAGGATCTTCTCTTTAAATGGATGATGCAACACATGATGCTATTTCGTAACTGGGCCTTGAAAAATTGAATTCTTTCAAAGGGGGGAATACACCACCCGTACAGGGCAGGTTGTGGGTAGGATTCCGCAGGTACGTCTGACGAACTCTGCATGTTTAGCATACCTTGCGGAGTGCAGTCTGTTTATTATTATTACAATAATCTACCATTTCCGATCAAAATATGTCCGTTTTCTCATTTGGCGAAGTTATGGGGAGTTCTAATTTGTAAAACGGGTTTTTGTGCAAAGTCCTTGATCAGCTATGCGTAGCTGGCTACGAATAAAAGAAGTGTGGAAGGCACCTCTCCTCCAAATGCCGCGAATGAGGTGGGATGCTGCAGACGGGTCGACCGTAGGTTAGTCCTGAACCATCGTTGAAAATGCATAAAATATTCAACACTGATGAAGGGGGTTTGTAATTTGACGCCAAAGATACCTTATACAGTATATTACAAAGTGTAAAAGTTATTCGTTACAATACTTGAGTAAATTGTTCAGTAATTTTTACTTGTAATGGAGTAATTCTTTAAGGAAATGCTTTCATATAATGAGAGGCGTCATTTCAAGTTTGCTTTTGGGGGAGGGAGGGGGCGAAGAAGGCAGTAAGAGGCCCCTCGCATGTCAAAATTTAAGTGCTACTCACAATGTACAGGTATACTCCTGTTTTCGCAAGAGTTATGTTCCTCAGACTCATTACGAATAGCGAAACTGCAAATAACTAATCATTTTTTCCCATATAAATACATGTTTATGGGGGGATGCGTTCCAGTGGCCATTTTTCAGAAGGTAAGATGTTTGGATACGTCCCCATACGATACATAAAAGCAAGTATAAAACACAAATACAGACCTGTATTAGCCTATTAAGTTATGAATAACATCGATAAAAGAATAAACATACCTGTACTGTACTTTTATTTCCTCAAACCACCCCGAACCAGCACTGAAAGTTTCACCACCACTGCTTTCATCTTCACCAACGACTCCCTTCCTCACATCTCGACACAAAGACCGTGCATTTTCCTGAATAATGACCTACGATACGGGCATGCTGCGCTGCGTTTGGTAGCAGGAGGAATTGCGAATTATTTTTTCCCTTATCTGGCATTGCGAATAGCGGAATTTGGTATTAAAAAATATATTACGTATGAGCGAAGCTATGAATAACGGGTAGAGTGTGCCACTTTTAACAAAAGTTTGAAATTTTGAGGTGCAATATTCTCATGTGGTGATCCCTGCTACTTTATTGGCGAATATGAAGGTTTAACCCATTCTGAAAATATTTGACCCCGGATGGGGGCATTGAAATTTTGACCCCAGCCTGTGACATCAGACCGATTTTTCATATGTATTTGGCCATAAAATCTCTATTTATTAACCGATTCGAATGATTCTTTAGTTATTAATGTTATTAATGCATTTTAATTATTAGTGTTTTTGTATTTCTTTTCAGATCTTTTATTGTATTTCTTTTCAGACTATGGATAATAATGCTTATTCGCTAAGGCGAAGTGAAGTAAATGTCAGTGATGATTCCAGTGATCTTATTATTGGAAAACTTTTGACTGACATAAAAACTGTTGAAGGCAGTGTGTTGCCATCCAATGGTGATGTGTTGAAGTATTTTATTTAACTAGAGGAGAATACCAAAATGCTTCTCAGGATGAAGTGATTGCGATTGCTTTGAGGAAAGTGAAGGTCGTTTGGGATATGGCAAGCATTCCTACCAAAAATATAATAAAGTTAGAGAAATTATTTGATATCGCGGCCAGTGACGCCTTAGATAAGATAAAAAAAGACAAGCTTAAAGACGAAAATAAAAAAATGATAGATATAACATTTCTCGAAGATCAAAGGACAGAGAGAAGATATTGTCTGGGACATGTTGACAAAAGTTACGAGAAAAAAGTAGTGAAAAACAACACGAAAGGAAAGCTACAAAAAAATTTGAATCCAATCCAAATTTTAGGTGAAGTACCCGCAAAAGGAGTACGTTGGCTCCGTCCAGGAGCAGCTCATCGTGCACGATGGATGTCTGCAATCCTATATACCTATAAAATGTATGCTTTTGGATACCAGGCTGGCTAAGATGAGAATATGATGAAAATGCTTGAGCAGATATGTCTTTAATGCATTGTTCTACGCTAAAGCATGGCTACATTCAGACAACGCCGCAGATTCTTCTTTTAATGATTTAAGCTTATATCACGATCTGAAAACCTATGCCTTGATAGGCAAATGTGGTACTTTGTGGAAGAAGTGATATCACTCTCCTTATTTTCACACAAGGTCAACAATGCAGAGAAGGCTAAGATTGCCAATGCCTTAAAAAAGTCAGAGAAAAAGATTTATGACATGAAAACTGCCCATCCAGTCTTCCCTATACTCAGGGAAGGAACCAAGCTTTCCGACCTTGCTGGTCCAAAATCATGGCATTTTTTGAGGCTCTTTAAATCAAATAGGGATTGGTTGAGAAGACCAGTAGAAGAATGGGAGAAACACGAGGACTATATTCGCTTAGCTTCTTACGTGCGAGACATGAAGGTAACAAACGATACGGCTGAAAGGGGGGTGAAACTTATTGAAGATTATGTTAAGAGCCTCACCATTAATGAACAGCAACGCCATTTCCTCCTTCAACTTGTTGAAAATGAAAGACACCTTCTTTCAGACATCTACAAGAAGAGCAGTTTGCGAAACTACTTGAAAAAATAAAAGGTGAGTGTTCTATATACTTTTTCATGCATTAAAATATTTTCAGTATTTAATCTGGATTAATATTATGAATTATTATTAACAATTTCTTCTTTTTCAGGGTCTTCGACGGCAACCGAATTGGCAATAAACTGGCAAGGAGGGTTCAAAGGAATGTTTTTTATATTTTGTATGCTTTAAAAAAAAAGAAAAAAAGGGGGGTTTTGATCATGTCATTGACAATTTTGACTTTTCATTCCGTTTCTGTGAAAGGTTTATTTCAACTTTGACATGTTAAAAATTGTTCCCACCCATCGGAATAAGCCTAGTTCTTATTATTATGCTTTTCAGATGGGCCCATTGCCGCGAAGCTGATCTGGGATGATGCTGCAGGGTGGCGGTCACACCCACAATGTCTCCTGTATTGCACCAAATTTGTCTAATTTTATAGATTACCTGAGTTTACGACCAAACACCTAGAGTAAAAGCTACTGTTTTGGTATGAAAAAGAAAGTATTTCCAATTCTGCATCAATTGACACAAGAATCATTCGAATCGGTTAAGAAATAAAGATTTTATGGCCAAATACATATGAAAAATCGGTCTGATGACGTCACAGGCTGGGGTCAAAATTTCAATGCCCCCGATCCGGGGTCAAATATTTTCAGAATGGGTTAAAACTTCATATTCGTCAATAAAGTAGCAGGGATCACCACATGAGAATATTGCACCTCAAAATTTCAAACATTTATTAAAAGTGGCACACTCTAATAACGGGGTATACCTGTAGGCCCTACGTTATAATCAAATTAATATAAACAAGAATTATTAAATGGTATCAGCTAGACTGGTTATTTACAGTTAACTATCAAATTATTAAGTTAAGCAATAAATCATGAAATTTATATTACCCAGTGTAATAGAGGATATTATGGAAAACTGATACATGTAGGTAGTTGGAAGGTAACGAAAATGGTCCACTGAGTAGGTAGGTAGTTAATCTAACAATTATTAAACTACTATTATGTCAATAACTGGGTGGATTAAACCAACTGGTTGCTCACCAGAGTTATTCTCCACACTAGTATTTGTATACTGTGTAATAGAGCGTGCTTGGTAGTATTGATACACATACCAACCAACCAACACACAAAAAGGACGCTGGTGGAAAAAGCTAGGGGAAGAACGGCATGGCGGACGAAGGGGCTTGAAGACAATAAAAGATCACCAGCAAGTGCGCTCTCAAAAATTGAGCAAAGAGAAGAGGGACTCCGAGAGGAAGTCGGCACCACTGTCTAATAACACTCGGTAAGTGAACAGTTGAACCCTAGTTTGGAGATAACATATAAATTAGGTCCAGTTAAATTAGGCCTACATTGTGGTCTAAGACCTAGCATCAACTCATAGATTAACAAAGGCTAAGGTAAATTACCCTAACCTAATTTGGTGAGGAATCCTGCTGTGGACCTCAATTTACTCTGCCCGCTCTCTCTGAACCATTTCCGGAATCTCTAGGCTGACCCCTCCAAGGCTAGGCTTAACGTACTCTACAGTTAGACTGGAGATATTAAGGGTAGATTAATTGGGGACAATTCATCCAGAGTATTTTTCACAATATCTTCTAGACTTCATTTTTGCAAAATCATCAACCAAAACATCAAAATTAAGGTTTTTACCACTTCTTTTTCAGATGCTCATTTGTTTTTTGTTTACTGTGACGTCAGACGTTACTTAGCGTTTTCAATTTTTTTGTCATAATTCATTGTCATTATTTTTTTCAAATTATTCTAAAAAGTTTTTAAACTGTAAGCAGTTCATTATATTGGTAATCCACAAAATATTAGGTGCCTTTTTTTTAAGAAACTATCATTTGGAGGGCCTTGGAGGCCCCCTGGTGAGCTTGTGGGGAGCGACCGCCCCTCACGCTCTCCCCCTCAAATAACGCCTCTGCATATAATGCAGTAACTTTTTATTAAGCATTTATGCGTGTGCATTCAGAATTACTGCAAAACTGTTTCCCAGTTTTTAGATCTTATTCAAATTACAAGCATAACTGCTGAAATGTTATATCAATATATTAAAGACTGACTTAGAGGAAATAGAGTTAATCTTAGTTTGTTCTTTGCAACTGACACAGAACCTCAGATTTATGTGGAAATAATCATTCATTCCGTATGTTAATGAAAGATACCAAACTTGTTCTTGTAAAATGCATATGAGTATGTCGTTCACTTCACTTGCCATGCTCTCGCGTATCGGAAGAATTGCCTTTGAATATTGATTACATTTATAGAGAAACTTAAAGCTGGTTTCATTAAATATTATGGGTCTTTTCGGTTTTAGGTCCGGCATTGGATTTTTTCCGTTTTTGGTATAGACGTAGATTCTAACGCTGATTCCATTTCTGCAATCCGTTTCTTGGAGAAATAAACACGAAAGAAGTTATGGCCCAAAACTTGGATTTAAATATCCACCTATACTTAATCTAACCTACCCTACCCTACCCTACCCTACCCTAACCTAACCTAACCTACCCTGCGTATAAACGTATCGAACAGCTCGAAGGGTACAGCTTCAGTCACAAAACAGTGAACCACAGCGAAAACTTCGTGGACCCTTCAACTGGAGCACACACGCAACGGATAAAGTCGACGTGGAACCAACTCAAACGCGGTAACAAGCGCCGGTGTGGTACGCACCGTTCCATGATCGACTCGTATCTCTGCGAGTTTCTCTGGGGTCGCCGAGACGCAGGCAAAGATCTAGTGCGCCAAATGCTGAACGATATTGCGCAGTTTGGCAAGTAGCAAACTTTGGTTTGTGTTCCGTTTTGTGTTCTGGAAACCTGTAAACGTAATAAACTTGCACATAACTTTTTTCGTGTTTATTTCTCCAAGAAACGGATTATGGAAATGGAATCAGCGTAAAAATCTACGTGTATACAAAAAATATGAAAAAAATCCAATGCCCGACCTAAAACCGAAAAGATCCAATATTACGTTAGAAGAGAAGCGTAATAAATGTTTGGAAAGATCTACAACCGAGTCGTCTTAGATACGCATTGATTAACAAAAAGTAGTTATAAAGAGAATTCTCGTTCAATGGATTTTTTTTGCAGACCCCTTTCCACTTCGTTTCACCTTGCGATAATTTTGTTGCCACGCAGCTTCATTTAGTGTACGCTAATGTTTCAAATTACATTTTACATTTATGAAGATTAACCTTGGTGACTGAAAGATTAAACATGCTCTTCAGAAAGAAGATTGATAACACTGGTATGCATCAATTTTGCTGTCAAAGGTTTTGTAAGTGATTCTTATAGAGTTTTTCCTGCTGATTTCGAATCTGCAATCCGTTTTTCTCAATCAGCTCAGGTTATCCGGCTATGGCCTCATAAGTAAAATAGAATATTTCGTGATTTTGTCAAAACGGAATTGGAACAGTAACATCTATCATCACTTGTTTCACTTGTAGAATATCTTTTTTTACTTTTCAGGCATATAGATAAAATATTTCATAATGAATAGAGCGTGTAAAAATGATCCCAATAGATTCTGCTACATATGTGGGACGGTTACCATGCCAAATAACCAGTCCCAAATCACTAAATTTGTGAAGACAATGTATAGAGCATACTTTGGAATTAAGCTAGGGGACCAGGACAAAAATTTGCCCCTCATATGTGCTGCAAGACGTGCATTGAAAATTTGAGAAGATGGAGCAAAGGCAGAGCGAAATCTTTGCCTTTTGGAATTCCCATGATTTGGAGAGAAGGAAAGGATCACGTGACAGATTGCTATTTCTGCATGACAAACCTCCAAGGTGGGCTTATAAATTTATTTTTCTTAAATATTTTGAAATCCTCGTATGAAACTTGACATAATATTCACCATAACGTAATATTCACCATATATAGCATAATATTCACCATAATGGTAATCATACATTTACATATACATATTGTTATAGAAAATACATTTACACATACATATTGTTATACAAGTTACATTTACATATACAATGATTGTATATTTTCTTTCTTTTTCATTCATATTGTCTCCGAAGGGACAATATGAATGAAAAAGAAAGAAAATATACAGACTCCATCGACCTATTTCATACATTACAGACCGCAGCTTTCCCTCACGACCGCCACTGTCTGAATGCTTCTTCTATTTCATATGCAAGTTTTATATCCATGTTTCTGTGTTTCTATTTTCAGGAGTTAACAAGAAGAATAAACACATTGTTGTATACCCTGACATTCCTTCTGCTATGAGACCTGTACCCCATGGTCCTGGAATTCCAATACCCGACCCACCTCAAACCCTGGACTTCGATGATTCTGATGATGAATCAATGACCAATGCCAATGACCAGTCCCAGTCGTATATACCTCAAAATACCGCTTCAAATGAGCCGAGGCCTCTCAACCAGGCCAAACTTAATGATCTTACCAGGGATTTAGGACTTTCCAAATTAGCTGCCGAGATCTTGGGCTCACGACTTCGAGAGGACAACTTGCTGGCTCCGGGAACAACATTCTCCTGGTATAGGAAACGAGAGGAAGAATTCCGCAAGTTTTTTGCAGTGCACGAAAATACCTCTTCCTTAGTGTACTGCTGCAATGTTGAGGGGCTAATCGAATCCTTGGGCCTGCCATATAACGCATCAGAATGGAGGCTATTTATAGACTCGTCTAAACGAAGTTTGAAAGCAGTACTTCTCAACATTGGGAATAGGGTTGCATCAGTCCCTGTAGCACATTCCGTACAACTTACTGAGAGCTACGATAACATGAAAATTTTACTGGATGCTCTCGTATACGACCAACATAACTGGAGGATCTGTGGAGATTTGAAGGTAATACTAATATCATAAGTAAACTATTGCTATTGACTATGTTGTTTTTCCAAAGGTTATTTGAGAGCGTATAAGAACACTTAACTTCCTACTACAGAAGTGATACAGTCCAATGCATAGATTTTTTTATCTGATAGAACAAATTCTCTAAATTCTTTAAATATTTTCATTTTTTTTCAGATTGTGGCATTTGTATTGGGAATGCAAGGGGGATACACGAAATACCTATGTTTCCTCTGCAAATGGGATAGCCGAGCGGATGAGAAGCACTATGCACAGCGTGAATGGGCATCCAGAGAGAATTTTGAACCTGGGTCGCATAATGTCGTTTCAGTGCCCCTTGTACCACCAACAAAAATTTTGCTCCCACCACTTCATATTAAGCTGGGCTTGATGAAAAATTTCATCAAATCAATGAATAAGGAGGGTTCAGCATTCCGATATCTCGAGAGTAAATTTCCTCATATATCTGATGCTAAACTAAATGCTGGGGTTTTTGATGGTCCTCAAATTCGAACTTTGATCAAGGATACTCAGTTCGAAAACGCAATGACTCCAACTGAGAAGAATGCCTGGCAGGCATTCAAATCAGTTGTCACTGATTTTCTTGGCAAGCGTAGAAGTCCAGAATACGAGTCCGTTGTCGAAAACTTGATGGAAGCTTTCAAAGCTCATGGGTCGCGCATGTCCATAAAAATGCACTTTTTGTGGTCCCACTTGGACTATTTTCCTGAAAATTGCGGGGATTATAGTGAGGAACAGGGTGAACGATTTCACCAAGATATCAAAATAATGGAAGAGAGGTACCAGGGAAACTGGGATATCAATATGCTGGCGGACTATTGCTGGTGTTTGAAGCGAGACGTGCCCGAAGAAAAACAGACGGAAAGCCAAAAAAACTTCATTCCTTCCTCACTAAACTTTTTTCCATATTCATTGTATGAATAAAAGTATTTATTCACACAATGTTTTCATTTTTCACGAGTGTTCTTATAATATTACTCGTATCTACAGTGTTTAAGCTAAAAAAATCAATAAATTTGGGGATAAAATTGGACTTATAATAAATGGCCAATAGAGAAAAAACCTGACCTGATTGAGGAAAACCAATGTCATTTTCGAATTCAGCATGGTCGAATTATATAATATGAGTTGAAAAAACCCTCACAGCAGACAAAAAAATTTCATATGCATACCAGTGTAATGTGTATTCCCTATAGCTCATAACATAGAGGTCATTCATGCTATTGGAAAGAGGCGGGTCATTGCAGTCTTCTAAGTAAATTAAAAAGTTTTACTTTCAATGCTTCAAAGAATCGGATCACCTGAAGAACCGTCACCCCAGCCTTTTTTAGTTAGCTTTATAAGACTAACTAACGAAAATATCACGCCCTAACCTAACCAATAGTCAAGGGCGTACAGTTGACCTAACGATTGGTTAGGTTAGGTCGTGATATTTTCGTCAGTTAGCCTTATAAAACTAACTAAAAAAGTGCAAAAAACTTCACTTTTTTCTACGTGAAGGTCAAAATATAATTAAAACCCACTCTAATAGACAGAGTTTATTTCCACAACAGTTTCATGCCCACTGGCATCCTTTTCGGGTGGATACAGAAAAACGAATGAACCAAACACAAGAGGGAAAACAGTCCAGGGACCATTAAGAAATTCGCACCTAGGTTAGATCCCGTTTAAAGCCAGAAAATCTTTTTATGCCCCTCGGGAACCTTCAGTTAACCAAAAATAATATGTGAGTTTGCCTTACATAATCAGTGGCGTATCAAGGGAGGGGCGAGAGGGGCGACCGCCCCGAGCGGCACTTCCCGAGGGGCGGCAAATTACTGTCAGGCGGGCGCAGTATGCAAAATTTTGGGTTTTTATGTTTTAAAATGCAACCCTCCAAAAAATTATATCTCATCATTGTCGCGCGTTATTTGTGTACAAAATATCCATGGTTTTGATGAAAAATCATCATTAAATGCTATATATGCCACCTCAATGCCACTATTTCCACAAATAGTTGCGTTAAATTTTCACATCGGAAAGGTTGCCAGCCCTATTTTTCAGACTTTCCCTATATTATTTATGTTAGGCTTTGCATTCTTTGAGCTTTGATGATGTTAATAATTAATGGTTGTTTTATTTTGCAGATACCCTACTGAATTAGCAAACATGAGCAAACGACAGAGACTGAGTGGTGCTGCATACAAGAATCTTCGCGAAAAAAAAGAGAAGGAAGGCAAGCGTGCTGCTAAGCGATTTCATCAGTTAATGGGATTCTCAGACACACCTTCAGTGCCTTCTGGGAAGCAAGGAGATCAACCGCAATGTGATATATCTTTAGAGATAGATGTTCAAGCGGCAACTTCATGTGAACCCCCAAATAATCAGGATCAACCCTCATCTACATCAAAAAGTCACCCACCCACCCATCACCCACAGAGTCTGTTTAACGATTCTGGCAACTGGCCCGTTCCAATGACGGACAATTTGAGAATCGAACTCATTAAACGTGGACCATCACATTTGAAAAACATGAATGGACCCTTTCCAGCTGATTCAAACAATAGGTCAATGTCAAAAGTTTGGTATTTCAAAACTTTGGAAAATGGCGAAAAAATTGAAAGGTCATGGCTAATCTTCTCACCTTCAAAATGTAGCTTGCATTGCTTTTGCTGTCGTCTCTTCAACAACATCTCCAGTGCATTTGGAAAAGAAGAAGGATTTTTTGCCTGGAGGAAACTGAATCCAAGAGTACCTGAACATGAAAACAGTCCATATCATACCCGATGCTTTGAACAATGGAAAGAGTTGTCTATGCGCCTTCAGTTGAATGCTACAATAGATAATGCACATCAGTTGCAAATAAAACATGCTACTGCTAAGTGGAAAGAAATACTGAGACGAATTTATGACTGCATCATGTTCTTGGAAAAACAAGATCTTGCATTCCGAGGGCACCGAGAGAACTTAAATGAAGAAGCTGGGCTAGCTGGCAATTCTGGAAACTTTTTGGAGTTAATAAAACTAATGGACAAATATGACCCAGTAATTAGGGAACATCTTACAAAAACACGAATGACTGACAAGATATCCACTACGTATTTGTCACCTAACATTCAAAATGAGTTCATCACACTAATCGGCTGTAATGTTCGAAAATGTATAATTGATAATGTGTCTAGTGCAAAGTACTTTGCAATAATTTTCAATAGTACACCAGATATATCGCATATTGATCAGATGTCTCAGGTAATTCGCTATGTGTCGATTAAAGATGGTAATGTAGAGGTGAAGGAATCCTTCGTTGATTTTATTAAATTAGAGGGGAAGACTGCTGAGGCAGTTACTGATCTCATTGTCACTAAGCTCCGTGAGGATGGGCTGGATATCCAGAATTGTTATGGTCAAGGGTATGACAATGCTGCTACGATGGCAGGTATTCATCTTGGAGTTCAACGCAGAATTCTTGATGTTAGCAAACACGCTGTTTTCATTCCTTGCAATAACCACTCGCTGAACTTGGCTGGAGTTCATGCCGCGGGACTGAGTCCTAATGCTGTAACTTTCTTTGAAACAATTGAACGAATTTTCGTCTACTTTTCTTCCTCTACTCATCGTTGGGATGTCTTAACAAAACATTCCAAAATCACTGTCAAGCGAGTCTCTGATACGCGGTGGAGTGCTAAGTATGATGCTGCTTCTAGTCTTAAGAAGAACTTGACTCACGTTGTTAGTGCCTTGGAAGAACTGAGTGAAGGGGTCTCCGAAAATCTGAACACAAAGGGCGATGCTGAAGCTCTGTTGACCTCCATCATGTCATACATATTCATTGTGTACTTATTTTTCTGGGATCCAGTGCTGAAAGAAATCAATGATGCTCAGCTATATTTTCAAAGAAAGGGACTTGCTTTGGACGAGTGTGCATTAAAAATGAACTCTTTATCCGTGTTTTTAACTAATGAACGAGAGGCAGTAGTATCAAACGCTGCAGATGCCGCCGAAGAGTTCTGTAATGAAATGGATATCAATATAGACGGCAGAGTCAGGAGACGGAGAAGAATGCCTGGAGAGCAAGCTCGTGATGCTGGATTGACCGTGCAAGAGGATGTACGCAGAGAATTTTTTGAAATCATGAATCGTTTATTAGCAGAAATTGAAAAACGCACAGTTTGTCTTAAAAACATGAATGATCGTTTTGAATTTCTGTCTCCTTCGTACCTTTTGAATCAGTCCAAAGATGAAGAAATTAATACCAAGGTCAATAATTTTTCTTCCATCTACAATGACATTAATCCAGGAAGTCTACTGGAAGAAATAAAGCGTTTGCGCAGACATTTGCTCAGTTTCGAAAGCATAAGCGTCGACGATGATCCAAAGAACTGGGATATGTTAAAACTACTTCAGTGGATCGTTAAATGGGATCTAGTGGACTCTTTGCCTCATATAACAATTGCCCTCCGGATCTGTCTAACTACATGCATGTCCGTGGCAAGTTGCGAACGAAGTTTCTCGAAACTGAAACTTATAAAAACTTACCTCAGGTCAACTATAAGTCAATCTAGACAGCAATTTGGCGATTATTTCAATTGAACGCGAAGTTGCAGAGACAATGGACATAGAAAAAATCATTCATGAATTTTCTGTTATGAAAGTCCGAAAATTTAACTAGGCATTATACATTATATAGTTATTGTTAAAATTATGTAGTGTATTATGTACGGTACATTATGTAGTATTGTTAAAATTGAGGTTGCTTTATTTAAGTTTTTCTTCCAATAAAAGTTTTGTTTAGAAGTGTATTTTTGTAAAGGAATTGTTTTTAAAATTGAAAATTGTTGCGGGGGGGGGGGCGTTGGCATTATCGCCCCGAGCGACAAAAAGTATTGGTACGCCTCTGCTTACATTGCCGGCTTAGAAAGAGTAAAACCGTTGACGAAAGATTTTAAGTTTGCTTTGGCGTTCAAATATTCGTCTACCGTGAAAAGTAAATTGGTTAGGAATAACGTTGCAAAACAGGAACAAGCCTGTGTCTACAGCATTCCCTGTAAAAGTTGTGATTTAGTATACGTAGGAGAAAGTGGAAGAAATATTGAAACCCGTATTAAAGAACACAAATATGCCTTCAGAAGCTGTAATACTAATAATGCCATTTTTTATCACGCCAGCTAAAATAATCATACTATAGATTGGGAATCAAGTAAGGTACTTTATAAATGTAATAATTATGTCAAAAGAAAAATAATAGAATCTGTATGTATAGAAAAAGTAGATAATTTTAATTTGTGCGAAGGTACTTATAAGTTGGACCCTTTAATGATATTCTTGGTAAAAAAAATCCCTTACGGCGTCGGGTGAACGGGTTCTAACCTAAGTGTGAATTTCTTAAATGTCTCTGGATTGTTTCCTTACTCGCATTTGGTTCATTCGGTTTTTTTTTTTTTCGGTAAAATGTAAATGGAATAATAAACGTAAGTGTAAATGTAATAATGGAAGTAATAAATGTGGAAATAATATAAATGAATAAATATAATAAAGGTAATAAAATAAATGTAATAGTGTAAAGGTAATAATAAATAAATGTTAAAAAACGTAAATGCAATAATAAATGCAGTAATTATGTCAAAATAATAGAATCTGTATGTATAGAACAAGAATATAGTTCTAATTTGTGCGAATGTACTTATAAGCGGGAAAATGCCCTTCTGGGGTCGTGGGAACGGGTTAATGGTCTCTGGATTGTTTCCTTCTCGCCTTTTTCATTCGTTTTTCGGTTTACAATTGCTGTATAATAAACAACAGTGTAATAATCAATGTAATAATAAATTTATAATTTCTGTAATAAATAATAATGCAATATTAAATGTAATAAATTTAATAATTAACCTTTGGTTAGCTTCCGCCCGAATTGTTCATTCTGACGAAGGTCAAGTTTTTCACTCCACCTTAGACCTACAGTTCAACGTGGAATCCGAACCACGCCCCATCAGCAGCCCAGCGTCTTAACCACTAGGCCAGTGATGGCGAACCTTTTTATCCAAGTGTGCCAAAATTCGTGTTTTTTAAATAATGATATTGTTGGCGTGTCACTTGCATACATGCATTTTAAATTTAACTACAAAATCATAGATAGCTGACTTATTAATCGAAAGTACTAGGCTATTCAACTAATAGTATATTGAAATATAATCTATGAATTCATAATATACTTAATTATATAACTAATTTGCACATATGATGGAGTCTCGGGTGGTAATAATGATAGTATAATTAAAAATAGGCTAACTATAAAATAGATTTCTTTCAATGGGACAAAACCGACAATCGCCTTAATTGAAAATGATCGTAGACGATTTATTGCAGTTTTTCATCAGAATACCAAAAATTTTCAACATCCATCGCGTGTCACCTGAAACCCTGCGGCGTGTCACTGCTGACACGCGTGTCATAGGTTCGCCATCACTGCACTAGGCCACCTAGGGTACCCATTTATCTACCAACCACTTTCTTTGTGTGGAAGGATGAACAGCTGGGTTTTGCTGCGCGCCGGCTGCCGTCGGGTCTCGAACCCGGTGCCGATGGATTCGTAGTAAGCGACGCTAACCACTACACCACCGAGGCGCATTATGTAAAAAAATAATAGAATCTGTATGTATAAAACAAAAAGATAGTTTTAAATTTGTGCGAATGTACTTATAAGCGGGTCCCTTTAATAAAAAAAATGCCCCTCCAGTGTCGGAAGAACGGGATCTAACCTAGGTGCGAATTTCTTAATGGTCCCTGGACTGTTTTCCCTCTTGTGTTTGTTCATTCGTTTTTCTCTATCCACCCGAAGAGGATGCCAGTGGGCATCGAAACTGTTGTGGAAATAAACTCTGTCTATTAGAGTAGGTTTTAATTATCATAACTAAAAAAGGCTGGGGAGATGGATCTTCAGGTGACTCAAATAATCTTGTACCCCATACTGTTACGCTTGAAGTGGACCAAAGCTTTACATCTATTTTATTTTCTCTTGCGCAAGAAGGCGTTAATTATAAGATCTCCATGCTGTTGACTAATAAAAGAAGGGCTAATCTAATTTCAGAGGAAACTGCATTTACCATCCACAAAGGGGCCATGATTTTTTGCAGGAAGTTTACGAAAGAGTTTTTTGCTCGATCGTATACCAAACAATACAGAATCTTTTGAAAAGACAAAGAACTTATCGCCTAACATGTGCTGAAGCCACACGCCCTACATTTTCTGAACTTTTAGAATTATCTGACAAGTCTAAAATTGAAAAGCAATGGTCACAAATCCTGCATTTAGACGAGTCTCCTCTTTGCAGGTGATGTTCCTGATACGGTGCCTTTCAATATATCATCATTTTGGAACAAAACAATATTTTGAAGAATGCTGCTCGATATTATGTTATACTATACTATACTATACAGCACAGTATTTATTTTAAAACACCTTGCTGCATTTGCATTAACAAACTACAGCAGGGGTTGGCAACCATAGGCCCGCGTACCAGAGTTGCCACGCGAGGTGGTGGTTCAAGGCACGCCAAGTGATTCCCCCAAAAATTGCAATTTAAAAAATAACTGAAATTATAAAATTTATTAAATTATTATATTTAATATTATTATATATTGAAATTAAAAAATTATAAAGGACAGTATCAAACTGTCTGTGTATTTTTGGATAAAATACAAATCAAAAGCGTTTTGATTTGTTTGCTGGGATTGAAATAGAGTGGACCGTTCTATGAAATATGCATATGAAAATTATAGTTGGCATGCAGGGCCGGAAAAATGTTGGCATTAATTGTAAAGTGGCACACTACGTTCAAAAGGTTGCCGACCCCTGAACTACAGTTTACCTATTGGTACTGCTACAGTTGAACATATATTTTCTAAAGCAACTTCCACAAAAGTAAATTAAGGAATCGAATAGGAGCAGATCTTGTAAGTAGTTAGAATTAAAATGACACCTAATTGATTAGTGAAATGCTGATACTCAAACTTTGAGTTAGTTGCTGCAGTGATAAAATATATATGAACTATAAGCGAAAGTGAAAACAAACTGAAGCAACGGAAGAAGAGTTTGTGATCTTAGTGAAGTTTTAAGCCGGTAACAAAATACGATGTAAGTACTGTGGTACCGTTCATTTTATGTATAACTTACTAAGCACTATATATCTTTGAGTTTTGGTAGTTTTACTATATATTTCTGCACTGCATAGTACCATAGTCTAATTACCAAGTCACCTTATCTCGTTCATGAGGTGTCATACTAAAAGGAAAACACGATAACCTACAACTACTCTTACAACTTTGGATTACCATTATGGAAGACTGATACATGTGGGTAGTTAGGAGATAATGAAAATGGTCCACTGAGTAGGTAGGTAGTTAATCTAACAATTATTAAACTCCTTTTATGTCAATAACTGGGTGAATGAAACCAATTGGGTGCTCACCAGAGTTATTCTCCACACTAGTATTTGTATACTATGTGACAGAGCGTGCTTGGTAGTATTGATACACACTACCAATCAACCAACAAACAAAAAGGATGCTGGTGGAAAAAGCCAGGGAAAGAACAGAAGGTACTTGTGGGAAGAACGGCATGGCGGACGAAGGGGCTTGAATACAATAAAAGATCTCCACCAGCGAGTACGCTCTCAAAAACTGAGCAAAGAGAAGAGGGACTCCAGGAGGAAGAAATTAGCACCATTGTCTAATAACACTCAGTAAGTGAACAGTTGTTTCTGAACCCCAGTTTGGGGATAACATATAAACTAGTTCCAGTTAAATTAGGCCTACATTGTGATCTAAGACCTAGCATCAACTTGTAGATTAACAAAAGCTAAGGTAAATTACCCTAACCTAATTTGGTGAGGAATCCTACTGTGTGGACCTTAGTTTACTCTGTCCGCTCTGGACCATTTCCGGAATCTCTAGGCTGACCCATACAAGGTTAGGCTTAACCTATTCTACAGTTAGACTGTAGATATTAGGGATGAGTTAATTGGGGCCCAATTCATACATTCACAACCATACTTGACACAACTTTTTATCTTTTGGGTAGTAATGGAAAGTTATACTGGCAGTCCACAGATAGCGATGTTAATGCGTTCCTGTAAAAAGCATCGTTATCTGGATTACGTGGTTACATGAGTTAATATTCATTTCAGCACACATCGTTATTTTTCGACGAAAACATATTTTTCTGGTAAATTTTTAGTCATTTTGCATGAATCTGACATCCGTTTCCTGTGCAAACGTGTATTTTTTGAGATATTCACTTGAAAATATGTAGTTTTTATCTAGTGATTTCACCATTTTTTAAAAAAAAAATTTCGCCCCGTTCATTTAGTAGTAGTATTCGCGATATGTTGATTTTTTTCGCTCTTCATTTAGTTATCAGCCGTACGTATTCGCGATATGTTGTGCCCTTCCTGTGATCTTGATTTTGAGCCAGGTTAAGGTTAGGTTATTCACAGAGCTGGGCAATAAATACATTGAATGTATTTAAATACTAAATACTAAATACATGGGAGAAATGTATTTAAATACTAAATACATTTTACGAATGTATTTAGATACTAAATACAAAATACATCAATTGTATTTAAATACATTTGTAAATACATTTTAAATACATACAGATTTGCTTGTTGAAGCCATGACACGCACACGATAAAGAAATCAACCACTTTTGACTAAGAGTGGCACACAACTGATTGAACTGACACGTTGAAACATGAACCATGCCGTACTACACTGTCGACGCGTCGTACTGTGCTAGTACAGAACGTGTATTAAACCAGTAAAAGTATTTACATTTTTATATTTTGAGTATTTAAATACATTGTATTTAAATACTCATTAAAGTATTTAAATACTATATTTAAATACATGAAAAACAATGTATTTATAAATACAGTTCTAAATACACAAATGTATTTAAATACTGCCCAGCTCTGGTTATTCAGTAGGGAAAGATGAAAACATATTTTTCTGGTAAATATTTAGTCGTTTTGCACGAATCTGATATCCGTTTTCTGTGCAAACGCATAGTTTTTGCGATATCTTCACGTGAAGATATTTCAAAAACTACACAGGAAACGGATGTTAGATCCGTGCAAAACGATTAAAAATTAACCAGAAAAATGTTTTCGTCGAAAAACACCGATGTGTGCGAAAACGAATACTTACTGTTACATGTTATAAGTGGGGGGTTACGTTCCTGGACATTGAACAAAATATTTTTTAACCATTATTTACACTAAATGAATAGCTTAATGAATAGTTTCTGAGCTTCATTCTCCATCCAAATTTGCAAAAGTCTTTCCATTTCATCCATCACAACATTCCGTTTCTTTGACATCACTTTCGCTTTTACATTGCCGGTATTCTTTACATGTTCAAGTATTTTTTCCTTCTTATAAATCGTAGCCACTGTCGAACGATTCAAGTTTAGCGACCTCGCTATCGACGCTAACGATTTACCTGAGTCACCAAGCTTTATAATATCCATTTTAAACTCAAAACTGTACCTTTGCCTTTGCCACACTTTCCCCATCACTAATTCTCCTTTTTGGTGCCATGATATTAATCACAAGTCAATATTTATTATAAAAACACCAAAAAAATAAACGTTTGTTATGTAAACTGGAATAACGCTTCCAGAATGGCGACGCTGGCTCAACTGAACGGTTTAAACTTGTTGCCAACCGAAGTTGCCGAAATTTATGTACGGTGCTACTACTTACTCCGACGAAATTCCCCAAATGTCGGTATTGCTAGGAATGGGCATCGGTATCTGGGTTGGAGGTTATAATGTATAAACGTCGTTATTGCGAAAATGTCGTTATCTGAATCATCGTTATGACCACTGCCTGTATTCTTGTTTCCTCCAAGCCAGCGTTTCCCAAACTATGGGTAAATTACCCCATTGGGGTAATTTGGCTTTTTCAGTGGGAAAATTTGATACTCTGGAGTCTGGAAATACTTCTAAAGTACAGAAAGTGCATAAATAAACGACATGGCAATACTGGGACTGCCTTAACGTCGGGTACAGGTAGGGTGGGCAGGGCCGGCCCTAGCTTCTGAGGGGCCCTGTGCAAGATGGTTGGGCCCCCATTCCTTACACAACCATCCTAGGGCCCCACATATGTTTCTGATTTTCTATGACGACATCATGATAAAAGCAAACACCCAAAATTATATATATATATATATATATATATACCGTGGCGCAAGGGTATTTGGCGCCCAAAACAAGCTCTTATATGGGCGCCTCCTTTTATATATATATATATATATATATATCTTTCACAAATATATAACAGGAAGGTAAATCAGTATCAGTGTTCCTCTTTTATTATTTAAAGAATTACAAATATTCAAAATTACATAGTACAGTATAAATTTGAAATGATTTTAATGTGGAGAAAATAACAAGCAATGGCGGAAAATAAAATTGACAATTGTAAATATAGTTTGATAAAATGATAAATAAGAGAAAAAGAAGAAATAAAGGAAAATTGTTGAAGCCAACTGCAACCATGATTAGAAAAATTAACAAAAAACATCAATGTTTGTCAAACCATAAATATCAGTACTCTGAAGTGCTTATAATCTGTACCTCCTTGATTTACTCGAGGCAAAATCTTTAATAACAATATCATAAGACAGCTGCCTGCTAATCTCTTGATTAATACTGATGATAGCGAGTCCACTGAGGCGATCTTGTGCCATTGTGGATCTGAGATAGGTCTTTATGAGCTTTAGTTTTGAAAAGCTTCTTTCTGTTGATACCACTGTCACTGGGAGAGTGCAAGCAATCCGAAGTGCTATCCAAAGATTGAGATAGATTTCTTTCAACTGCTTTTGATGAAGGTACAGTAACTTAGGAATCCAAGTGCTGTCATGTCTTTCAACCCTTTCGGCAAATTTGGAAGGTTCCCAATTTCAGTGGCCAGGTCTCTCCCATCAATATCAGCTTCCTCTCCACAGCTTAATGTTTTCCCAAGTTCGTCACACTCCTCTGTCACTGCCTCATTGATCATATTTGGAAAGTTAAGCAACACTCCAAACTTACTTCTCACTTCCCCTAGTGTTTTGAATCTCTCGTCTAAGGATCCAGTGGTTGAGTCGACCACCACATTGAAAAACGTGACTTTCATCCTCTTCATTGCATCGTTTATGGGTTCATCTCGAGATTCATAAGCAAAGTGTGTCTTTGTGCTTCTTATCCTCTTCTCTTTGAGGACAGCCTTCACATGCATATCTTTGCATATCTCTTTTGCAGTGGCTTGTGCTCCAGCAAAACCATTATCTCTGTATGTTATAAAAAAAATGCTTTATTCTTCTAGTTAGTTCTTATTTCTCCATCTGTAAAAGGGCTCAGCACACTTTTGAAGGTGTGTGAAAGGTATCGGAAGGATAACGACATAAAATATTATCCTGCTAAAAGTCATGCTATGATTATGAGGATCAAGGCCTACAAATATATAAAATTTTCTGAATTTCAATTGAATGATATGGTGCTGTCAGAAGTGATCCAGACTAAATATCTTGACCACATACTAACTGATATTCTTTCAGATGACTGATATTCTTAGGCAATGGTAGACAATTATATGCTCAGGGAAATACTTTGGTTAGAATTTCATATGTGTACATCAGATGTTAAGATGATTTAAAAATTTTTTGTACTCCAATGTATACAGCTCATTTGTAGTGGAACTATATGGGATCAACTTCACAATTAAACACGTGAAATGAATAAATGATACAAACCCACAAAGAAAAAGAAAAATGATTCCAAGGCCTTTCGTGGATTCAGAAGTACATTCCCTGACGAGGTGTACTTCTGAATACACGAAAGACCTTGGAGTCATTTTCGTTTTCCTTGTTGATTTGTATTATATATATATATATATATATATATATATATATATATATTTTTTTTTGCCACTCCCGAAAAGAAATTCTGGCTACGCTCCGCCCAATATATATATATATATTATATATATATATATATATATATATATATGGTCATGGTGGTGTCAATCAAACAAAATATATATATATGAAAATTATTTCACGAAAGTAACACGTAAAAAATATTTATGAAGAATATAATCATGAAGGAAATTAAAACACTAAATTAAAACACCAAATCCTTTTGGTTTGAGAATACCAATATGGCGGACTTGTGACTTCAACATTTTAAGCTAATGCGCTATCTATTAATTTATAAAGATCAGTGGGCAATACGCCTCCGAAGTAAAACGTCATCAACCTTAAATCGCGAACCAACAAAGCGAGTGGAGAAAATAGCGATTTTTGCATATTTTTAAAGCTTTATATAATTAGTTTCCTCATTAACGGGAGGCTTTGGTTTTCAAATATATATTAGTTAATTAACAATAATTAAGGACCTTGTCTTATGATACTGAATATATAATTTTGATTATTTAAGTTTAAGTGTACCAGCGAGACCGAAACTCTTGGATGTTTTGAAATTTTCAACATTCATAGTTTTCGCTATTTCCGAGATAAACTATTCATTTCTTGGCCTATACGCCCCATTTCCCCCTCCCCCCGAAGATGTATTTCCATATTAAGTTTTCCGTCGATTAATACCCATTACGAATTTCTATGGGTGGTGCCTAAAACGCGGAGCACGGGGCACGGGCAAGTAATATTTTTAGGGGAAAATTATAACATCAGAAAGGTATATATATATATATATATATATATACACACACACACACACACACAGTATGTTAGTCAAAGTGTGTAACCAGCCATTTCGGCGCGTAATGGCTGAAACTTTTAGTCATTTCATGAAATGATTAAAATCTTCAGCCATTTGATACAATATCATTTGCCCGGTTAGGTCAACTGTATGCCCGGTTAGGTTAACTGTATGCCCTTGACAATTGGTTAGGTTAAGGGCATACAGTTGACCTAACCGGGCCTTCAATGGCGGACATCGGAATAACATTGAAGGCCCGGTTATTATTTGAAAACCTCTATATTGAAAATTCAAATTCAAATTCAAATGTGTTCAGATGTGTATTTGAAAAGTGTTTCTCACTTATTTGAACAGACCTGTGGATGTATGTATGTTTTAGCAGATTTAGTTAGTTAAATAAAGGTTTCCAATTTTATTGTGATGTTTGTTATTTCTATGAATTCATGGCAGTAGTATGCCCGCAAAATCCATGAGTGCAAGTTGCAATTGCATAATATTACGTAATGTTGCAAGAGTGCCACCCCCCACCCCACTTTGTTGCAATAAATATATTTTCAAGTGTTACAAACCTTTTTTATTTGATCCCAAAACAAAAAAGTTATAGCCAAATAAAACCCCTCCAAGACTTCTGGGACACCCTTTATATGGGCCCCCCTGTTTACTTAGTATTTTATTATGAATGTTTTTTGTGTACATAACAGCAAACTTATTATATGGCCAAGTCACTATTCAAAACATACAATATGAATAAACAACTCGGAACAAAATGACCATTTTATTTTCGAATCAATTATATTAATTCTATCACCACACAATTTACAAATGCAGTACCAGTCCATGCAGGCAGGGCCGGATTAAGACCTTTAGAGGCCCTAAGCACTTAAAAGATTTTGGTGCCCCATATATATGTAATTCAAAATATAAACAAAAATAAAACCATAAAATAAAATTTTATTTTTGAAATGAAACAAAACTTACAGTAAGATGGAAAATAATGTTTATTTTTGTATACTTCCACTTCATTTATATTTGAAAAGTTTCTCCTACTTTTTTTAATTGCAAAGTCTTTGATCAGATCCTCAAAACTAATCTTACGTAACACATCTGCTTCTATACTTAGTAGAGATAAGGCATCCAGCCTGCCTTGTTGCATAGTTTGTTCTGTTGGTATTTTTAATATACTTCAACTGAGAAAATGAACGCTCAGCTGAGCAATTTGTGACCATTAATGTTAAAAATATACGAAAGGCAATTTCTACATTTGGGAAGGCACACTCAATATTGTCTTCTACAATTATTTTATAAAGTTCAGCATGACTGAATCTTGTTTTTACATTTTTTTTTGCACTGAAAATTTCTGTGGTGCCCCCCTTCCCTTGATGCCCTAAGCACGGGCTTATTTTGCTTAATGGTTAATCCGGCCCTGCATGCAGGCAAGACAATTGTTTACTGCAAGTTTTCATAATTATAAATGTACTTTCTTTGCCTTCTCTCTAGCAAAGTGGTAAATGATTCTGATGAAATTTAAAGTACGGACTAACTGGCTTTCAATTACAATGGTTCCCAGATCTGTCAGTCGGTCTTGGGCATTAGTGGATCGCAGATAATATTTATCTGTTTCAGTTTGACTCTGATAATCTCTATAAAATGTATGTTCATTAATTATATTTCCTCTCTGTTATTTAATCAATTGCTTTATTAATATTTTTAGATTTTATCCCCCCTCTTTCCGGGCCCCCTAGAGGTCCTGGCTGGCCTCGGGGATTTATCTCGGCTTCTCCGCCCTCTCGGCGGCCCTGAAAATAACATTAATATAAAGGTTATTGAATATAATGAGTTAGAGTTGTCTGACGCGGATACCAAGTTGGATCTTTTGATTTGAATGTTATATATATATATATATATATATATATATATATATATATATATATATACTATATATATAATATATATATATGGGGGTGACTTTCACAATTAAACATGTGAAATGAATAATGATGCAAACCCACAAAGAAAAAGATAAATTATTCCAAGGCCTTTGTGTATTCAGAAGTACACCTCGTCACGGAATGAAGGGAGAAGGCGAGATGACAAAATATATACAGCGGGACTGAAAAACAAAAAGATTAGCACATAATTAACAAGAGTTAACGAGAGGCAAAAGGAATTTTAACAGGACAAGCAGAGCCTTCGGCTCACTGCACTACGGGCACTGCTTGTGCTTCGCAAACTCGCCTGGGTTACCCATTTGGGGGGAGGTCATTCTCCCTTTTCATCCCCCTTTATGCAACTTGGGGCTAACCCCACCCCGTTGTTGCATAACCCTCTCCCCCACTACCTCCACCCCTCTCCATTAACCCCACCACCAGGGGGAAGGGGCTGGTACATTGCAACAAATGATCAACATTGCAATTGCATATGCACTCGAACATTTTGCGGTCATACTACTTTGGGAACTAAATAGTGTGACACATATACTATCACCGATATCGTTTTCACCTGAAATGTATCCTTTTATAGCCGGACGATGTGGAACTTTATTATTATTATTATTATTTTTTTTTTCCAAATTTTTTTTTTACTTTTTCATGTATTTTTGTTATTGGTTGTAGATAGATATTGTCAAGTTTGTACATTCCCGCACTGTCATTGAATTTATTTTTAAAATGGATACATGCTCATTCTAGAATATTCCTTTCAATTATATCTCTGTTTTTAACGAGCGCTTTAGAACTATCCCACTTGATACTATCATATGATTACATCTATACATATGGTTAAACAATGCATTGGAATTATTTGTTTTTCTACACGCATATTTATGCTGTTTTACTAATATCTAACGTTTTACACGTTTGGCCTATATATACTGAGTTACATTGTGTACATCCGATCGAATACACACAACCAACCACATTATCCGGCCTATTCTTTATTAGGCGTGATTTAACAGTATTATTATACTTAAAGACTACATTGATATCAATTGCTTTAAGTAAAGTTGGAAGATATTGAAAATCAACATGGTAAGGTAGGCTAAGGATATTTTTACGCTCAAATTCCTTTACAGTACACTATTATAATACCTATTCTTGGCTTTCCTGAGGCAGTTATCTAAAAATGAAATAGGATAACATAATTTAGTACCAATATTCATGATATTGCATAATTCGGAATCTTTAAAAATTCAGGACTGACAACTCTCAATGTTCTAAGAAACATAGCAGAGAAAATAGGAGACTTAATCGAGGGATGATCGTCAGCATAAAAATGCACACAAGAGTTATTATTAGTAGGCTTACGATAAACTTCAAATTTGAACTGATATCATGGATATATTTCCGCCAGGCATATATGCTAAAGGATATATTCCTGGCCTGCACCTCGTTAAACGGATATATCCCCGGTCCGCACTTATTTAAACAGAAAAATTCCCACCACGCAGTAAATAAAACGGATATATCCCTGCCCCGCACCTCTCAGAAGGAATATATTCCCGATGAACACCTCGTTAAATGGATATATTCCAGCACGTCGACCGTAATATATATATATATATATAATGTTAATCAAAGTGTGTAACCAGCCATTTCGCGTAATGGCTCTTTCAATTCGTCATTTCACGAAATGACTAAAATCTTCAGCTATTATGAGAAATGGCTGAAATTCCACTTTGGTCATTTTGTGAAATGGCTAAAATGACTTTTGTCATGAGTAGTATGCCCGAAAAATTCATGAGTGCAAGTTGCAATTGCATAATATTACGTAATGTTGCAAGAGTGCTACCCCCACCCGTTTTGTTGCTAAGCCCCGCCCCCTCGTTGCTAGCCCCGAAATGGGACTGCAAGGGGTAGGCAACCTGGAGTTCTCCCCAAAGCTGATCCCCTCAAAGGGGAGTACCGACCTTTGTTGCCAACCCCAAAATGGGATTGTAAGGGGTATGCAACTTGGAGGCGAAGTTCTCCCCCAAGCTGAACCCCTCAAAGGAACAGAAAGAGAGGGAAAGAGGAAGATGAGAGTACCAACCTTTGTTGCCAATCCCAAAATGGGACTGCAAGGGGCTTGCAACTTGGAGGCGGAGTTCCCCCCCAAAGGGGTATACCTAACCTAAGAGGCCTCTATGGGAAAGAAGGGGTTTCCTCATCACCCAAAGGGCCAGAAAGAGAAAGGACCGACCAGAGATCCTTGCTCGGCTGGGAGCCGAGCTTGTATGACTCCGTCGTCCGCCTCCCGCTGTTTTATAGACCTCTAATCGGCCAGTTGGCTGAGTTGCCAGATAGCGCCATGTATTTAATTCACCAGCCAATAGAAGGCTGAGTTGCCAGATAGCATTAAATATTTAATTAAACCATACATTAATCAGCCTAAAAGACCGAGTTGCCAGATAGAAATATTTATTTCATTAATTCATATATTATTCAGCCATTTGGTTGCTAAATACCACCATATATTTATATAATGATAGTTGTCAGGTACTGCCATTTATTTTAATTCGTCACCACAACAGATGAATCTTCTCCTTAATTCCAACAATTTACGTTAAAAGAAATTCTGTTTATTAAATAAATAATTAGAATTTAAACACACGCTCTTTACACAACTAAAATAAATCAATTATTACATAATTCCTAATTTTATTATTATTATTAATATCGCAATTCACGCTAAATCACGAGTAACAGTGGGAAAGGATGCGCTTGTATATATATGTATATTATATATATTATATATATATATATATATATATATATAATAAACGAATGAACAACTCGTACACACACACACACACACACCACACACACATATATATATATATATATATATATATATATATAATTTTATTTTCACAGTTAACTAGAAATAATATATTGTGAATTTTCAAGTTTATTTAAGAAGAAAAAAATATATAATAAATGAACACTTAGTGTGTGAGTAAATTCCAATTCAAAAAGAAAACTTATCACGTAAAATCTAAACGTATTTACTGGAATTCTATCTCAAGAAATTTTTAATTGACTTTCGCCAACGGTTACAATCAAGCAAAATTAGAAATTTTTTATTAAAACAATGCTTAATAATTATTAATTTCTCTATTTAAAATCACATGTACATTGAATTTCTTAGAATTCTCTACTATATATATATATATATTTTAGATTTTAGATTTTATATATATATATATATATATATATATATATATATATATATATATATATACGCTTAAAAAGAGAAGTACAAGCACCAAATTTTATTTTCTATCTTCGTCCATTGTTCGCGCAGGTGACCTGAAATGCCTGGGAGAAAAAAAAAAAATTATATATATATATATAGAAAAGCAAAAAATCAAATTTGAAGAGGACGTAGTTAAACTGGAAATTATGTCTGTTATTGTACGGAAATTCATTTTAGAACAGTAGAAAAAAATACATAATAAACGAATGAGCAATTCGTGCACACACACAACACACACACACACACACACACTATATATATATATATATATAAAGTACTGCACTGTGGTTTTAAGTCGCATAATAAGTTATGTTTACATTTGTAATGTCATACTCTAGCGATGTACAAACACTCACACTGTCCTCTCTCGTCTCTGAACAAACTACAAACATCTCGTGTTACAGTTTCTTTTCCTTTCAGTACTTTAAAACAATATTAACATTAAAAAATTCACTAAACAATTGGCTTAACAAAAGAATTCGTTCCATTAACATATTCTCAAATCTATAAAAAATGAAGTAAGCCTGAAATTTAGATAGGCCAAGAGTAAAGCCTGAATAAAAAGTAACGCCCTTAACAAATAAACTAGTAAAAAATATTAATAACTTTCAGGAAATTTGTATTAACAGAACGATTCATCGTCATAATGTAAGCAACATATTGCCAGATACCGCCAAAAAACCAAAAGGTGTAATATTTATTATTCAAAACCAAGTGTTTTAGCAATGAGTAACTTATATTACTTCTTCAGGCTGAACGGTACAGGTGAGCTCAGTCCTGAAACGGTCAAGTGTTTTGTACCAAAGTTCATGATATTTCGAAGAGTCTAAACTTATTAAATAATCATCAACCTCTAGAAGTCTAGACTATTCTCACCTTGTTTAGCCCTACACTCCGTAAACCCATCGAACAGAGCGGCGTATGCGTATTCGAGTATCGTATCAAAATAAAGCATAACCCTAATACGCGCGTCTAATATAGGTTTCAGCATGCGTAATCCGACAATTTAAAACATTCTGTCGAGGATGAAACGGTTCCGCGTAGGAACAAGATCGTAATCAGCTGACCATTTCCACATCTCTCGTATATCAATGCATGGTTGTTCATTATTTATACTCAATGTGCAAACAATGGCATATGAGGAGGCTTCACTAATCACATCTCTTATTGTATCTACATCAGCTGGTATTTTATAACGGTCCTCAGCCAACTTCTCAACCATCACGAAGATTTTATGCATCTCCTCGGCACTTAAATAAATAGCGTTGCGTTTGCACGCAGGCCTCCTGTTCGTTTCAAGCACACAGTTAATGGCGCCGGTTTCTCGCCTGAATACGCGCAATGACTTCGCCACGGAGATGTCGTACGAGGCGTTGAGAATGCTTCTCAAAGGGAGCTTCACCGTATTCATCGAGATGACTATTGCACTTCCACTCGGTGCAATCTCTGAGATAGCTATGAGTCACATGCATCCTTCGGACGCACCATAATCTAATGAAACATGTACGACGATGTGCCAACACAAATAACTGTATCCCATTATATTTGACAGGTGTTTTTTTCCGGTACAAGATGTATTTTCGGTACCAAGGAATAAATATATAATCATACAAAGCACACTATTAGCAAAATATTAGTACATAACATTTCACGCTAATAACCGAATTTACAACCTGTAACAATTCTATAGCGTGCCAAAAATAACGGACAATTTTCTTAACATTTGCCACACAATCTACTCCAACGATTCCCCATCAAAGTACGCTTTACAAGCGAAACAGTTCATGATTTAATTCTAAAAACCTTCGCAGTACTTTTGATTAATTTTTTTTTTTTGCAAGAATGTATTTATAAAAGGTAATTTACAGCGTAGTAGATTGCTCTTTGCTCGTAGATATGTGATCAGTCTTTCCTTGTGAACAGACGTGTTTTATCGAGTGTCGAGTGCTATCAATTGAATAAGTGGTTTTCGTTGAAGTGTTTTAAAAAAAAAAGTGTTCCGTGCATTCTTAACTAAATTACTTCGTGCTACTAATCATTCATTAACGAATATATTTCATTTATTGACGTTATTCAGTACTATATTATTTGATCAAACCAATGCTAGTCTTATTTGTTTTTCAAATTAGTCAGAAAACGTGGAGACATAAGGTTCTTTTTTCCGTGCTTCGAGAGGTCAGGACCGTCAGGTAGTGTGTAGTTACAAACCGTGTGAAGAAAAGGTAAAACATCGGGTCGAATCGGAGACAGATAAGTGTTAAAAATTACTCTTCTTTTACAGATCCTTTCTCGGTAGCTTAATTCTATATTAATTTAGTATAAATTTGTGTTACAAGAACCTGTTTCTGCGTTTCAGGAACGTGGTAGACCTACGTTGTAATTTATTAATTTCCAAACGCTCGTTTTTTGTTTTTTTTTGTTGTTCAACTAATTAAAAGCATGGCACCCCCGTCAAGTACTTGCAGTCGTGTGAAGAGAAATTTGCTGCTTACGCGTTTACAATGGCTAATAATAATGATCAGTTAGTTTGCAGGTGGTGCTCAAGCATGGAAGTGCTGCGGAACGAGTTAGAACGTGAGAGGGAGGCCAGGGTGAGACTTGAAGAAAGCGTGATGCTCCTGACGGCAAAATTAGAATCCCTTGAGACTCCAGTTACGACCACTCCTGCCTCAGTTTCTACTAATAATATAAATAGCCCTCTCTCTTCCCCTAGTTCCCAACCCTTCGTTCGAGTGCGAACTGGAGCCCCATTGAGAAAAGCAAAGACCTGTCTACCAGTAATAACAAGCAATAAGTTTTCTGTTTTAGGTTTCGAAGATGCTGATGCACCGGAAATAAGACTCGTTGGCGATTCCATTGTTCGAGGGCAGCTCGAGGAATTCTGTGGGAGAAACCCTCGTCGTAGGCGCCGTTACTGCTACCCTGGTGCAAAGGTGGAGGATATAACTAATAGTGTTGACCATTTTACAGACGGTACCACCGAGGACACAACGTATGTTATTCATGTCGGTACTAATAACGTTTTAAATTCTAGATCGGAAGAACTGCTGGCTAGGTACAGGAACTTATTAGAGCGATTAAAGGAGAAAACTAATAAGATTGTTTTAACAGGTATACTTCCTCGAATTATCCAACGAAGCGATCTACAGCAAGGCGACCTATATTAACAATAACCTAAAGTCTCTTTGCCAACAGGAAGGAGTGCATTTTGCAAATTTTTGGAACAGTTTCTACGGCAGGAGGGACTTGTTCCTCGAAGATGGACTTCATCTTAATGAAGTTGGAGCTGCGCGTTTAGGAAGACTATTTCATAATACTGTCTCTTCTTTTCAGGCTGCCGTAACCCGAACGGTCCCAGCGTAAATTCCACAAATTTCCCCCGCGCTCGCGAAGGTGTCGCAATTACAAACAATTTGAATGTTCTATCCTTAAATGCTCGTAGCCTACGAAATAAAATAAACGAATTTTTTTCTTTAATTGCTTGTAAAGACTATGATTTAATTGCGATAAATGAATCGTGGCTTAGCACTGAAACACGTGACTTTGTAGGGGAGTATCAAATTAAAGGTTATAGACTTTTTGTTAAAAACAGAATAGGTAGGCGAGGAGGCGGTGTTATGTTGTATATCAAAGATAATATTGCGAACGTTATAGAAGTAAAGCACTCAATTCCAGAACCGATAGATTCGCCTATAGCAGAACTTAAATTGAACGATTTCAAACTTCTTGTTGCGGTTATATATAGGCCCCAAAATCAAACAGCTGATACGGACGAAGCGTTATATCGTGAACTAAAGAGAATAATCGGTAGTGAGCAGGCTTTAGTTATGGGTGACTTTAATTGCGCCAACGTGAATTACGATACAATGCAGGGAGACGCGGAAGGTAATCGTTTAGTTAATTTTCTCGAGGATAGCTTTCTTATTCAAAAGGTTGGGGAACCTACGAGGTTGGACAGTATTTTAGATTTAGTAATAACCGGATGATAGGCTAATTACTGATCTTCAAGTAATAGAACCGTTGAGCAATAGCGATCACAATATGGTAGAGTTTGTCCTCTCAGTAAGTCACTCGAAACCAACTAACTCAACTAAAATTCCTAACTTCCAGCACGCAGACTTTAGTAAATTTCGAAATAAATTTTCACACGTCAATTGGGAAAACGTAATGGGGAACTCCAACGCAAAACTAATGTGGGAATCGTTCGTAACGGTATTTAGGACTATAAATGAGGAATGTGTACCGTACAAAATTAAGCGTGCGAAAGTAAACAACAAGCCCTCGTGGTTTACTTCTAGAGTAGGAGACATTATAAAGAGTAGAGATAGGGCTTATAGGCTATATAAGTGCGATAAAGATAATCTGTTGTTACGAAACAACTACATATCTCTAAGGCGTGAAGCTAAAAGTGTAATAAAAAAGTCAAAACGCGAATTTGAAATCTCCATAGCTCGTGACGGTAAAGAAAACCCCAAGCGATTCTTTCAATACGTCAATAATAGAAATCCAGTAAAAAGTGTCTTAGGTCCATTAAAAAATGTAAATGGCGATCTAGTCTCTGAAAACAAGGAAATGGCTACCTTGCTAAACGAATTTTTTACGTCAGTTTTTACTATAGAAGATGTAACGAATATCCCTACGGTCATAGACATAATACCTTTTGATAATGGTAATATTTTGGATAATATTGTCGTTAGTGAAGGGGAAGTAATGCGCTATATTGATAAAATGAAAACGCGTAAATCACCGGGTCCGGATTCCATATATCCCATACAACTAAAAGAATTAAAAGATAGCATTGTTGTGCGCTAACAAAGATTTTTAATGCGTCTATTTCTGAGGGGTGCGTACCAGATAATTTCAAGTTAGCAAACGTAACACCTATCTTTAAGAAAGGCGATAAAGGTGCGGCGGGAAATTATAGGCCAATCAGTTTAACGTCTGTTGTAGGTAAGCTACTGGAATCAATAATTAGGGATCGTATAGTCGAACACTTAGAAGTGCATAATCTGGTTAGAAATACGCAGCACGGTTTTAGGTTAAACAAATCTTGCTTAACTAATCTTTTAGAATGTTTCCAAAGCGTGGTTGACGTTTACGATAGACATCGGGCGGTTGATGTAGTGTATTTAGATTTTCAAAAAGCGTTTGACACCGTGCCGCACAAAAGACTCATTGAAAAACCTAAGGCTCATGGAATCAGGGGTGTAGTAATAAATTGGCTAGAGGAGTGGTTGTGATGCAGGAAACAGAGGGTGGTCGTTGATGGAGCGGAGTCGTGTTGGGCTAATGTAGCGAGTGGCGTTCCTCAGGGTTCTGTATTGGGCCCCTTGCTTTTTCTTATATATATTAACGATTTAGATGTCGGCCTAGTCAGTACAGTTTCAAAGTTTGCGGATGACACGAAGCTGGGTGGTAGGGCGATTAATGACGAAGATAGAGGTAAAATTCAGGAAGATCTGAATAAAATCGTTGATTGGTCAGTCACATGGCAAATGAGATTTAACGTTGATAAGTGCAAAATTTTTCATATAGGTTCGCGTAACGGTAATTTTGCGTATAGTATGTCAGGGAAAGATTTAACAAGCGTAGAGCAGGAAAAAGATTTAGGAGTTATAGTCACTGGTGATTTAAAAGTAGCGAAACAAAGTACAGCAGCGGTCAATAAGGCGAACAAAGTGTTAGGTTTTATAGCTCGAAATTTTGAGTACAAATCGCGCGATATTATAGTTCCTCTTTATAAATCATTAGTTAGACCCCATTTGGAGTACGCGGTCCAATTTTGGAATCCGCATATTCCATTGTTCGAGGGCAGCTCGAGGAATTCTGTGGGAGAAACCCTCGTCGTAGGCGCCGTTACTGCTACCCTGGTGCAAGGGTGGAGGATATAACTAATAGTGTTGACCATTTTACAGACGGTACCATCGAGGACACAACGTATGTTATTCATGTCGGTACTAATAACGTTTTAAATTCTAGATCGGAAGAACTGCTGGCTAGGTACAGGGACTTATTAGAGCGATTAAAGGAGAAAACTAATAAGATTGTTTTAACAGGTATACTTCCTCGAATTATCCAACGAAGCGATTTCTACAGCAAGGCGACCTATATTAACAATAACCTAAAGTCTCTTTGCCAACAGGAAGGAGTGCATTTTGCAAATTTTTGGAACAGTTTCTACGGCAGGAGGGACTTGTTCCTCGAAGATGGACTTAGAATGGACTTAGAATGTTATAGAAGAAATATCCGTTGCTGCCCTCCCAACAAGAACGCCTCGTCGACTTCGAGACGACCAAAGCACCATAGAAGATATTGGTATAACAGAGTGGCGACCCTATAGCCAGGATAACATTTGGCGACCCTACTACCAAGATAATAAGACCCACCAGTTTACCGGCGTGTCACGACTTCCAGTTCGTAACATCCACCCTTGAACCGGTGTGTCACGACTCCAAGTTCTCCACGCCTAGTTTTCATCCGAGAACAAGTAGCCAGCAAGACGTCTTCAGGACGTCTCTAAGGATTTCGCCGTAGAAAATTTTGTTAAGTACAGAGTTGTTTTTTTTTTAGGAAATTTGTAAACGTTTAAAAAGTCAGTATTATTAACAGTTAATAATGAGTATCAAGTCAGAATTTACAAGAAACACTGAACATTTCAGACACCAGTGATACAATTTTTTTAGTGAAACTAATTTTCACAGAGTTAAAAGTCACAGAAGTTAAAAGTCACAGAACTTAATTACCACCAGTTAATTGTCACAGTTAATTGTCACCGAGTTAATTGTCACCGAGTTAATTGTCACCGAGTTAATTGTCACAGAGTTAATTTCAGAGAGTTATTTTCACTATTATAGTCAGTATAGAATAATTTTATTTTATGTTACCAACATGGGCGTCCGGAGGGGGGGGGAAAGAGGGGGTAGTTGCCCTCCCTTGGAAATTTGTGTTTGCCCACGCAACGACTTCTATAATTCTACTGCAGCTCAGTCAGTGTTTCCACATTCAAGGAAATGTCGTTTACTTTACCTTTACTTTACCGAAGTGCCATGTCGTTGAACTTAGAAGTGTTAAATAAACTATACTGAAAGATATAGTAATGGAATTATTTGCAAAGATCATTATATTGAGTGTTTTATTTATTTTTTTCTCTCGAAAACCTTTTGGGCAATTTCACTGAAACTTACACGATTATAGTTAATCATAGTATCATATAACATATAAAAAATGGACTTGACTGGTAGAAAAAAAAATGCACTGCGACCACTACGAGTAAAAACCGTCATCTCCCCTTATCATAGCCTGCTTTCGGTGCTAAATTTATGTATTTTTAGATTCCGGCCTGAGCCATGGTCGAAAGAGGTCGAACCTCTACCCCTGTAAATTCAGAGCACTACCTGTACATTTTTTAGAAGTAAATTACAGTAAGAGAAACTTTTTATTTTCCCCTTCGAGTTGGGCTATCTTCAGAAGAACTTAGTCAGTAAAGTCGATAAGTTATAAAAGCAAAGTCGATAATTTTAGTATCAGAGAAAGTATCAGAGTATTATAGAAAGAGAAGAATTAACAACTGTCGACCCTATAACGAGAGAAAAGAATTAGAATGTTATAGAAAAAATATCCGTTGCTGCCTTCCCAACCAGAATCCCCGTCGATTCGAACCACCCAGGGCCATAGACGGAGGATCCAAAATATATATATATATATATAAGCCTACAGGTTGCATATTAAAAACCAAAAAAAAACATGGTTTTTGAGTTTTTATAAAAAACCAATGGTTTTTTTACCAACCCTGCTTTCCCTCAACTCTGAAAATCCAGGATATAGAATATATGAAAGGAAATGCCAGTATCTGTAGCTGTGGCTGTCTAAAGTACCATACTGTATAATTTTGAAGTTTTCATCATCTAGTTATTAAACTGAACCAGTTTCATTCTTATCAATGATGAAATACTGTACCTACAGCAGGATTCTACTCTAACTTCGCCTAGGGAAACTCCATACAGGTGAGCAATTTTTGCATAATGGTATGAAGGTGGACTAGAAAACCTGAAAAATAAGTACATAGCAGCAAAGTAGTAAAGTATTTAAATTGTGCTACTGACAGGCACCTATAAAAGTCCTACAACAATTTATCATAAATTCAAGACCTAAAATTATTTATTGTCTACATAACATCTGAATAGTTCACTATATACATAATATACATACCTTAAATTTGTATTTGTGACATCTAAAGTAATTAATTTTAAACTCATTACATTTTCCAAGAGCCTATGAATGCCAATTTAAGTATCTAGCAATATTTCCTTCCAATGAAATGTTGGCTAAAAATTTTATTTAAGTTTACTTAACCATGCTGGATTTTTGAAGAAAACTTAACTTTGTAATTAGTTTAACAGAATAAAAAACATTTTGTTTTGGATAAAACCTTAAGTCTAAAACTAAAGAGTATGCAGAACATGTCAAAAGTAATAAATATACTTATAATTTTCATACAATGAATACATGAACTAGAAAATTGTAAAGAACAATGATCCTAATGTGTGAAAACACACACACACACACACACACACACACACACACACACACACACACAAAATCTATAATAATAATAATAGCTACCTGAATGTAAAAATTTGAATGGTATGGCCTATAATTCTCTCAATATGTGTATGTACTTTACTCTTACATTACATTACATTTGGAAAACATGAAGCCACTCGAGCCAATCCATGTCATGAGCTACATTTTTTAATAATAATAAAATGTTGCAAGATGTCACACTCAAGTCAGCTAGTTAATATACAGCTATTTATTATCACCATAGTAGCCTATATAACTGAAGCAATAGTAGTGAGTAACTTATATTACAAGCATTTTGGGTTCCTTTCCTGACAACAAACTAAATATATATTAAACATGTAGAAACATTTGTAGAAAAATTGTCTTTTAGTACGATATATTATTATTTCTAATGAAACATTAAGCTCCCACTGTGACTGAAAGGGTTAAACTTATTTTTATTAAGTCTGTTCCAAACTCCTGCTCTTTCTTACCTAATATGTCACTTGTGTTTGAAAATTGTACAGACAGTGCCTGAAACAATATTTTCTATTAAAAATGAGCCATAAGAATATTCACTGGTGCTGATTTGTATGTTCAAATGAGAAGAATGGTTCAATCACTAATTATGAAGAACTTTCTGGCTTCAGCAAGCTTGTCAGGGCCACAGCCTACTGTTTGAGGATTGTTCACCGCTGTTTAACTACAATTAACAAATAGCTAAATAAGAGCAGATACAGTTATTTTGAGGCTGCAGTCAAGTACTGGATAGGGCATACAGAAAAGAATCTGGGGTAACCTACCAAAACTGAGATTAATCAGCTATCTACTCTGACGCGGTATTAACTGTAGGCAAATACGCTACTTTGCTGGTAAATTAATGTCAATTGTTTGCATTGTATTTATGAAATGAGGAATCATCGCGCAAAACATTTGAAAGATTGATTGGGTTTATTTTTAAGTTTTAAAATTTTATTAAAACAAATAAAATATCCAAAGAAACATATTAGTAATTTTATAAATTTTGTTTCACGGCAAACTTTTTCCCTGAAACTGTACTGTGCATGTTTAAACTAACATTTATTTCAGAAGTTTTGCACTATCTGAAAAGGATTGTCAGATAACCCATTCTGTCACTAAGGCCTCTAACTTGCTTGCAAATGGTAGTTCCACATAGTAGGCCTATATGTATATTTGTGATTTAAAAAGTCTGATGCTAGACTCTGAGACGTCTTTGGTGGAATTTTGGTAGGTCCGTTAGTAAGCCGTGGCTAATTCATTTGATGACAGTGACTCATAGTGCCTGGCACCTATGATACCATAGTACTTGAATAGAATATATGTCTATTGTTAACGACATCATTATTATTACGTATATTTGAGCATGTAAATGCATCAGTTAGGAATTCATTTTCTCTTTTGTGTTTCTTGTTTTCCTACATCTTTTTAAGATTTATAAATTCTAAAACCAAACACGTCTGGACTAGGAATCAGATTCTATCTGGAAAGGGATCATACGAATGTTTATATGTGTTTATATGTGCATATTCCACGTAAAATTGTAGGTCCCCTCCGCCACCACGGAGGACACACACAATAAACAATTACGAACACAGTTAGGTAGACCAGCCATGAGTGGATCCTAGGTCTTTGTTGGTTTGAAACATTATAACATACAAGATTAATAATTGAATGACAGAGGTACTAAGAACTGTATTAAACTTTATATTTAGGATAAAGACGATGACGTAGCGCAAAAAAGTTATTATATTTGGCTGCATCCGATGTTTCGGGGGACTCTATCGCACTTTCAATGCCTGATAAATAAAAGCTAAAAATGTATAAATGACAAAAATATATAAACGTGGAGAGCTAAAACTAAATCTAAAGTACAAAATTAAAACTGTTCAAGAATAAAAATTAAAATTACAAAGCAGAAACACAATCCAAAATCAAATCGAAAGTAAAAAAATATAATTGACATTTAATAGTGACGCATATAACGTTAATAACATATTTAAAATTATAATAAGCAGATTGTAGAATGCACAATTATGCAAGTTGTGCCAAAATGCCATTTTCTTTTATAAATAGCCATAGAAAAACCTCGTTTATTGGGTAACTAAAACTTGAAATCGATCTATATTAACTTTGATGCTTCTGTTTAAAATATTCACATGAACAATTAACATTTTTAATAATATATATGCACAAAGAGAGAAATTGCTTTGAGAATCTTTTTCTCGGAACTGGAAATTGTCAAAACGTAGCCTAGCTTGACTTAAAGGGCTGGCCTACTACGCTGTAAATTACCTTTTATAAATACATTCTTGCAAAAAAAAATTTTTTAATCAAAAGTACTGCGAGGGTTTTTAGAATTAAATCATGAACTGTTTCGCTTGTAAAGCGTACTTTGATGGGAAATCGTTGGAGTAGATTGTGTGGCAAATGTTAAGAAAATTGTCCGTTATTTTTGGCACGCTATAGAATTGTTACAGGTTGTAAATTCGGTTATTAGCGTGAAATGTTATGTACTAATATTTTGCTAATACTGTGCTTTGTATGATTATATATTTATTCCTTGTACCGAAAATACATCTTGTACCGGAAAAAAACACCTGTCAAATATAATGGGATACAGCCAGTGGTGAGCTGGACCCTGTTCGCACCGGTTCGCGCGAACCGGTTGTTAAAATCTTTTTGAAAATAAGAACCGGTTGTTAACTTTTTGCTGGACGCTGAAGAGAGCTCTCAGAAGCAGAAAGAGGTTTTTCGGTGATGAATATTATTTGTAGTGATAGAAGAGCAAGTTTAACAACTAAACACATATCATGCTTTATGATCATCAATTTGTTGGGGAAACCATTAAGCTTCTGGAACCCGTTAACATATGTCAAATCATGGATGAGAAGTCATCGATCCGCTTTAGATACCAGAGTTCGTGTATCCAAAACGACAGTTTACGGAGAAAACCAAGAAGCCATGTGACTCATAGCCATGGCCGTAACTACCTATGAGGTCACCGAGGTCCGGACCTCGGTAATTATTTCCTAAAAAAAAAAAGAGACTGAACCGTTCTCCGTGTATGAAACGCATATTACCGCTTTTCTTTTGAAAAGAGGGCGCGTCGAGCGTGTCCCTTTGTACAGTATTTAATTATAGACAAGGGTTTTGTGTTTAGTGTATAGCTTGGGGTTGTGTTTGTAGATGTCATTTTGGTCTGAATTTTGCTCGTCCCGCCGCGCTCGAAAAAAATCTGGACCTCACTAATTTCTAAACCCTAGTTACGGCCCTGCTCATAGCTATCTCAGAGCTTGCACCGAGTGGAAGTGCAATAGTCATCTCGATGAATACGGTGGAGCTCCCTTTGAGAAGCATTCTCAACGCCTCGTACGACGTCTCCGTGGCGAAGTCATTGCGCGTATTCAGGCGAGAAACCGGCGCCATTAACTGTGTGCTTGAAACGAACAGGAGGCCTGCATGCAAACGCAACGCTATTTATTTAAGTGCCGAGGAGATGCATAAAATCTTCGTGATGGTTGAGAGGTTGGCTGAGGACCGTTATAAAATACCAGCTGATGTAGATACAATAAGAGATGTGATTAGTGTAGCCTCCTCATATGCCATTGTTTGCACATTGAGTATAAATAATGAACAACCATGCATTGATATACGAGAGATGTGGAAATGGTCAGCTGATTACGATCTTGTTCCTACGCGGAACCGTTTCATCCTCGACAGAATGTTTTAAATTGTCGGATTACGCATGCTGAAACCTATATTAGACGCGCGTGTTAGGGTTATGCTTTATTTTGATACGTTACTCGAATACGCATACGCCGCTCTGTTCGATGGGTTTACCGAGTGTAGGGCTAAACAAGGTGAGAATGGTCTAGCGGTTGATGAATATTTAATAAGTTTAGACTCTTCGAAATATCATGAACTTTGGTACAAAACACTTGACCGTTACAGGACTGAGCTCACCTACACCGTTCACCCTGAAGAAGTAATATAAGTTACTCATTGCTAAAACACTTGGTTTTGAATAATAAATATTACACCTTTTGGTTTTTTGGCGGTATCTGGCAATATGTTGCTTACATTATGACGATGAATCGTTGTGGTAATACAAATTTCCTGAAAGTTATTAATATTTTTTACTAGTTTATTTGTTAAGGGCGTTACTTTTTATTCAGGCTTTACTCTTGGCCTATCTAAATTTCAGGCTTACTTCATTTTTTATAGATTTGAGAATATGTTAATGGAACGAATTCTTTTGTTAAGCCAATTGTTTAGTGAATTTTTTAATGTTAATATTGTTTTAAAGTACTGAAAGGAAAAGAAACTGTAACACGAGATGTTTGTAGTTTGTTCAGAGACGAGAGAGGACAGTGTGTGTTTGTACATCGCTAGAGTATGACATCACAAATGTGAACAACTTATTATGCGACTTGAAACCACAGTGCAGTACTTTATATATATATATATATATATATATATATATATATATATATATAGTATGTATGTGTGTGTGTGTGTGCTTGTACTTCTCTTTTTAAGCGTATATATATATATATATATATATATATATAGTGGAATTTGTCCTTCTAATGATTTCTTCTCTATCTAACTTGAATTTTGTTAACGAAAAAGATTGCTTTTGATAATACTATGTTTCGTATTGAAGTAACGATGCTTTATGTAACAGTAAAGTTTAAGAAGTTTGTGCGTGAAATTGAAACGCGTTTCCAGGTAATAAAATATGTAAAATATAATATTATATATTATATATATATATATATATATATATAATATATATATATAGTAGAGAATTCTAAGAAATTCAATTTACATGTGATTTTAAATAGAGAAATTAATAATTATTAAGCATTGTTTTAATAAAAAATTTATAATTTTGCTTGTTGTAACCGTTGGCGAAAGTCAATTAAAAATTTCTGGAGATAGAATTCCAGTAAATACGTTTAGATTTTACGTGATAAGTTTTCTTTTTGAATTGAAATTTACCCACACACTAAGTGTTCATTTATTATATATTTTTTTCTTCTTAAATGAACTTGAAAATTCACAGAATATTATTTCTAGTTAACTGTGAAAATAAAATTATATATATATATATATATATATATATATGTGTGTGTGTGTGTGTGTGTGTGTGTGTGTGCACGAGTTCATTCGTTTATTATATATATATACAAGCGGATCCTTTCTCACTGTTACTCGTGATTTAGCGTGAATTGCGAAATTAATAATAATAAAAATAGGAATTATGTAATAATTGATTTATTTTAGTTGTGTAAAGAGCGTGTGTTTAAATTCTAATTACTTATTTAATAAACAGAATTTCTTTTAAAGTAAATTGTTGGAATTAAGGAGAAGATTCATCTGTTGTGGTAACGAATTAAAATAAATGACAGTACCTGACAACTCTCATATAAATATATGGTGGTATTTCGCAACCAAATGGCTCAATAATATATGAATTAATTAAATAAATATTGCTATCTGGCAACTCAGTCTTCTAGGCTGATTAATATATGAATTAATTTAATATATATAACGCAAACTGGCAACTCAACCTTCTTTTGGCTGATTAATATATGGTTTAATTAAATATTTAGTGCCATCTGGCAACTCAGCCTTCTATTGGCTGGTGAATTAAATACATGGCGCTATCTGGCAACTCAGCCAACTGGCCGATTAGATGTCTATAAAACAGCGGGAGGCGGACGACGGAGTCATACAAGCTCGGCTCCCAGCCGAGCAAGGATCTCTAGTCCTTTCCCTTTTCGGCACTTTGGGTGGTGAGGAAACCCCTTCTCTCCCATAGAGGCCTCTTAGGTTAGGTATACCCCTTTGCGGGGGAACTCCGCCTCCAAGTTGTAAGCCCCTTGCAGTCCCATTTTGGGATTGGCAACAAAGGTTGGTACTCTCATCTTCCTTTCTCTCTCTCTCTCTCTCTTTCTCTTTCTTCCTGCCCCTTTCGGGGGTTCAGCTTGGGGGAGAACTTCGTCTCCAAGTTGCATACCCTTTGCAATCCTGTTTTGGGGTTGGCAACAAAGGTCGGTACTCCCCTTTGGGGGGGATCAGCTTTGGGGAGAACTCCAGGTTGCATATCCCTTGCAGTCCCATTTTGGGGCTGGCAACGAGGGGAGGGGCTTAGCAACAAAAGGGGTGGGGGTGGCACTCTTGCGACATTACGTAATATTATGCAATTGCAATTTGCACTCATGGATTTTTCGGGCATACTACTCATGACAAAAGTCATTTTAGCCATTTCACAAAATGACCAAGGTGGAATTTCAGCCATTTCTCATAATAGCTGAAGATTTTAGTCATTTCGTGAAATGACGAAGTGAAACAGCCATTTCGCGAAATGACTACAACTTTCAGCCATTACGCGAAATGGCTGGTTACTCACTTTGATTAACATATATATATATATATATATAATATATATATTACGGTCGACGTGCTGAAATATATCCATTTAACGAGGTGTTCATCGGGAATATATTCCTTCTGAGAGGTGCGGGGCAGGGATATATCCGTTTTACTTACTGCGTGGTGGGAATTTTTCTGTTTAAATAAGTGCTGAACGGGGATATATCCGTTTAACGAGGTGCAGGCCAGGAATATATCCTTTAGCATATATGCCTGGCGGAAATATATCCATGATATCAGTTCAAATTTGAAGTTTACCGTAAGCCTACTAATAATAACTCTTGTGTGAATTTTTATGCTGACCATCATCCCTCGACTAAATCTTCTATTTTCTCTGCTGTGTTTCTTAGAACATTGAGAGTTGTCAGTCCTGAATTTTTAAAGATTCCGAATTATGCAATATCATGAATATTGGTACTAAATTATGTTATCCTATTTCATTTTTAGATAACTGCCTCAGGAAAGCCAAGAATAGGTATTATAATAGTGTACTGTAAAGGAATTTGAGCGTAAAAATATCCTTAGCCTACCTTACCATGTTGATTTTCAATATCTTCCAACTTTACTTAAAGCAATTGATATCAATGTAGTCTTTAAGTATAATAATACTGTTAAATCACGCCTAATAAAGAATAGGCCGGATAATGTGGTTGGTTGTGTGTATTCGATCGGATGTACACAATGTAACTCAGTATATATAGGCCAAACGTGTAAAACGTTAGATATTAGGGTAAAACAGCATAAATATGCGTGTAGAAAAACAAATAATTCCAATGCATTGTTTAACCATATGTATAGATGTAATCATATGATAGTATCAAGTGGGATAGTTCTAAAGCGCTCGTTAAAAACAGAGATATAATTGAAAGGAATATTCTAGAATGAGCATGTATCCATTTTAAAAATAATTTCAATGACAGTGCGGGAATGTACAAAATTGACAATATCTATCTACAACCAATAACAAAAATACACGAAAAAGTAAAAAAAAAATTTGAAAAAAAAAAAAAAATAATAATAATAAAGTTCCACATCGTCCGGCTATAAAAGGATACATTTCAGGTGAAAACGATATCAGTGATAGTATATGTGTCACACTATTTAGTTCCCAAAGTAGTATGACCGCAAAATGTTCGAGTGCATATGCAATTGCAATGTTGATCAATTGTTGCAATGTGCCAGTCCCTTCCCCCTGGGGGTGGGGTTAATGGGGAGAGGGGTGGGGGTAGTGGGGGAGAGGGTTATGCAACAACGGGGTGGGGTTAGCCCCAAGTTGCATAAAGGGGGATGAAGAGGGAGAATGACCTCCCCCCAAATGGGTAACCCAGGCGAGTTTGCGAAGCACAAGCAGTGCCCGTAGTGCAGTGAGCCGAAGGCTCTGCTTGTCCTGTTAAAATTCCTTTTGCCTCTCGTTAACTCTTGTTAATTATGTGCTAATCTTTTTGTTTTTCAGTCCCGCTGTATATATTTTGGTCATCTCGCCTTCTCCCTTCATTCCGTGACGAGGTGTACTTCTGAATACACGAAAGGCCTTGGAATAATTTATCTTTTTCTTTGTGGGTTTGCATCATTATTCATTTCACGTGTTTAATTGTGAAAGTCACCCCATATATATATATATATATATATATGACATTCAAAATCAAAAGATCCAACTTGGTATCCGAGTCAGACAACTCTAACTCATTATATTCAATAACCTTTATATTAATGTTATTTTCAGGGCTGCCGAGAGGGCGGAGAATCCGCGATAAATCCCCGAGGCCAGCCAGGACCTCTAGGGGGCCCGGAAAGAGGGGGGATAAAATCTAAAAATATTAATAAAGCAATTGATTAAATAACAGAGAGGAAATATAATTAATGAACATACATTTCATAGAGATTATCATAGTCAAACTGAAACAGATAAATATTATCTGCGATCCACTAATGCCCAAGACCGACTGACAGATCTGGGAACCATTGTAATTGAAAGCCAGTTAGTCCGTACTTTAAATTTCATCAGAATCATTTACCACTTTGCTAGAGAGAAGGCAAAGAAAGTACATTTATAATTATGAAAACTTGCAGTAAACAATTGTCTTGCCTGCATGGAGTGGTACTGCATTTGTAAATTGTGTGGTGATAGAATTAATATAATTGATTCGAAAAATAAAATGGTCATTTTCTTCTGAGTTGTTTATTCATATTGTATGTTTTGAATAGTGACTTGGCCATATAATAAGTTTGCTTGTATGTACACAAAAAACATTCATAATAAAATACTGAGTAAACAGGGGGGGGGGGGGGGGGGCATATAAAGGGTGTCCCAGAAGTCTTGGAGGGGTTTTATTTGGCTGTAACCTTTTTGTTTGGGGATCAAATAAAGAAAGGTTTGTAACACTTGAAAATATATTTATTGCGATTTTAATTACAAATTTAATATCTGGTGAAAATCTTCATTTTCATTGCGTAAATCTAAAATCGCATTAGCGTACGTTATCCGACTCTGATGATCTTGTGGTTTAATTTCTTGAGCAATTTGAATTTTGTACGGGTAAAGAGTGATATCCTCTCTTAAAATTCGATGTAAGGAACTTTTGAAATGTTTAATTCCTGGCTGCGTCGTCGGACTGATGTGGATTTTCCTCAACGCTTTCACAAACCATCTCAACCAGAGTTGAACTTCGGTTTGTCCGAGGACTCCCAGTTTGTGGTTCGTCTCCCTGACCCTTTCCCATATGAAATTTAGCGACGTACTGTCGAATAGCTCGATCAGAAAGAGCAGAACGTGTGTTGAATTTTAATCGAAAAGCTCTTTGAGCGGCAACGATGGAAGAGTTGTTTGTCAAATAAAGTTCCACAATAGCCACTCTTTGTTGCACTGTCCAGGATTTCATTTTCATTAATAGCAGCAAGGGTAATTTAATTGAAAAATAAAAATAAATTAATTAATCAAAAAAGAAAAAAGTTATAGCCAAATAAAACCCCTCCAAAACTTCTGGGATACCCTGTACCAATCCTTCTCCAGGGCAGCTCTCGGAGGCCCTGGTTATTTTATATAAAACATTTTACAAAAATTATATTTAAATACCAGGCCTAAATGCGAGAAAATATAGCCTTGGAGGGTGCCTAAATTAACGTAGGCTCAGGGTTGACAAGTTCTATAACTGGAAGAATTGATGTAGAAATTCGTAATTGGTATCAGTCGACAGGAAATTTAATAAGGAAAAACATCTTCTAGGGGTATAGGGGTAAGAAATGAGTAGTTTAGCTCGGAAACGACAAAATCTATGAATTTTTAAAATGCCAGAACCACCCTAGAGTTTGGGCCTCGTTGGTACACTTAAACTTAAATAATAATAATTATTATTATTAAAATGATATACGAGTATTTAATATCATAAGATAAGGCCCTTAACGAATATCCTTGGATCTTGTTATTTATTTATTTGTTGGGTTCAAAATCCCAGCTGAGCCGTGAACGGCCAAGTTCTAAAGGGCCAGTTCAACCTACAGCCCAAGTTAAGCTAAAATTAAAAACTTACGGACTTGAGGTCCTATTAGGTCCTACCTCAGGGTTGCTGACTCGATGTGGGCCTACCTTAGGCCTTAGTTGCATGAATTTAAGATAAAAACAAAAGGGGCACTATTTATGGTCTTCTTTCTCAACCTTGCAACAACAACACAACCTGGACTATTGCACGATGCAACAATCTTGTATCTAAACAACCAAACTGAATTGCAAGAGAGCTCTCTATAAGACCACACCCTGTAAGTACGGCATTCCACAAACGAGTAGAAAGGACGCGCAGCGCCCCAAAATGATGCCACCAGAGAGCCCAAACAATGATGCCACAAGAGCCCAAAAATGCTAGCTCTAAATTAAGTGAATTTTTCACTAACCTTACAATTATGATATGGATATATATACACCTTAACTTAATATATACAAGCAATGCTGCATCAATCAGCTTAGTCATCATATCGCCTTGGGACAACAATGGTTCTTCCTCTTCTAGATTTTCTAACACTCCCCACCGAAGAGGCATTGTTGTCATTACCTTCTGCAAGGTTAGCCAAGCCTTCTCCATGAGGCTGTAACTCAAATGTTTCATCTTGACTATCTGTGTTTTTGCTGATTTCTAAAGCATAGAGTTTTTGTATAGGTCTCTTTAACTTTCCTCCCGAAGTCTTTACCAGTGCAGACCTAACTAAATTGTCTTTGCCAACAAACAACTCTTTAATTATGCCAAGCTTCCAGCATTGCCTTGGTCTTTCATCCCCAATCATTACCACTTCTCCCACCTTGATACAATTTGCATTGGAGCCCTTTACCTTGCCTGATGGGTAATAATTGACTTCTGGCAAGTATTCCATCTGCCACCTCTTCCATAACTGATCTTGTAGCTCTTCAAGGTACCTGAACCGTCTGGTTAACTCTCTTTGAGTGCTCTGGATAGGCTGCAAGTCTTCTGGCACACTGGGGCTTGATGTTAATCGTTTACCACAAAGAAAATGATTTGGTGTCAATGGCTCTGCATCCTGCATACTGTTATAAACAAAGAATTCTTCTTTGCTCAAATGAGCATTAGCTAAAAGTTTCTTTAATGGACACTTTACACTTCTCACTAGCCTTTCCCAAAATCCTCCCCACCATGGTGCTCTTTCAACAATAAACTCCCACTGTACCCCTTGGTGTGAAAGGTAGGATTGGAATCCTTCCTCTTTTAGCAAGGACCAAACTTCTTGGAGTTCCTTTGCACCCTTTTTGAAGGTTTTTGCATTATCCGATATGATTTTATTTGGGAAACCCCTTCTGTTCACAAACATTTTAAAGGCCAAAAGAAATACATCACTACTTAAGTTGCTTACCAACTCCAAATGGATTGCTCTGGTGGTAGCACATGTGAAAAGACATATATAACCTTTGTTAGACTCCCTTTCTTCATACACATAGACTGGACCTGCAAAGTCTACTCCCACTACATCAAATGGGGCAGTATAGACACACCGTTCTCTTGGAAGTGGAGCCACCTTTTCATAATAAGGCCTTGCACTCCAACGCTTGCAAACCACACATTTATGCAAGACCTTTTTTACTACTTGTCTAATTTTGGGAATCCAAAACTGTTGTCTGATCTCTATTATCACTTCTCTAACTCCAGCATGTAACAGCTTATGATGAGTATCCAGGATCAAAAGGTCCACAAAGTACCCCCCAGAAGGTAGCAAAATTGGATGTCTTTTCTCCTCTGGAAGCCCAGAAAACTGTAGTGTACCTCCTACTCTCAATAAATCCTGATCCAAAAACACATCCAAACCCTTGAGAGCAGAATGTGTTGGTAGAACCTGTAATGGATGGCTGGTGAGCAATCAATTCCCTCTCTTCACCAAAGTTTTCCTTCTGAACATATACCACCCAGTATTTCCTGGCTTGCTGAATCTCCTTACTGTTCAGAATTCCTTCCCTTCTTGTTTCTCCTTTAATATTGTCGGTAAATCTATATACCCATGCTGTCACTCTTAACAACCTTTTCAGACTGCTAATGTCCTCAAGCCTCAGTATGGGGTCCTGCTGTATAACTTGACAACTGTTCACAGTGCATTTTCTCACCTCACTCACCCATGCTTCTTCAGCCTGGCATTCTCCTACAATAGGCTGATTAGAAGGCCAGTTTTCACTTCCAAGTTTTAGCCACTCTGGCCCATTCCACCACAAACTTGACTGTGCAAGATCTTTCACTGAAATTCCTCGTGTTGGTAAATCAGCGGGGTTTTGGGTGCCTGGACAATAGGGCGGCTCGTTTTTACACTTTTTTCGATATTTGATTGGGGGTAGTGCGGAAAAGTTGCGATTTGGAGAGAAAATAGTGTGTAAAATTTTTTTGATCTACGTCAATACCTTCCAGTGGCAGCGAGTCCTTAAAAATCGAAAAATAGCCCTAAAAACACATAAAAATACGATATTTGAAAAAAATATTCATAATTATATTTGTGAGTATTTTTGAACGGGGTAGATTGGAAAATGGTTTTAAAGACTTACAAAATAAACAATAAAAATTTCAGCACAATCTGTTAATAACTTCCGGTGGCGTCTTAGCCGTTAAAATATCCAAAATATTGATTTAAAGCAAGTTTTAACAAGATGTTATACAAATGTTAATTCCGGTATATTTCTGTGCAAACAACCCTGAGAACACTATTATAGGCTTGAATAAATTAATAGCAGTCATTGAACAATGAACATTATATAAAATGCACACTGTGCATTGCACACTGCACACTGCTACATCCCCCGTTCCCTACCCTATGTAAGCTGGGAAAGGAAGCGACGTTGTCAGTTGTTGTGTGTCACGTGTGGCGAGAGGTTGTGTTATAACTTGTTCATCAACCGTGGTATATCACCATTTACCCGCAGTTAGTTGGTAAATATCGTAAATAGATTTATAATGTCTGAAAAAACCTTCAAAAGTAACCAGAACGTTAGCAAAATGCCATAGCATCGGTCAACCAGCAAATTTTGTTAATAATGTTCTACCTACTTATGGAGATGTGCTAAGAGCTTATCTCTGGCACCGGAACAACAGAAAAACGACAGGCCAAGATCCTCCATTCCAGATTATTGCCAATGACATCATTTCCAAACTTCAAGAGATATGGCTCACAGCTTCAATCCCAACTTTATCAAGGAAAAGAATACATGATATGCTCAAAAACTATCATAATAAGTACAAGACCTTCCTTAAAACAGGTAAACTAAAAAGGAATTCTGAAAGTTACAAAAGTAAATTGAAGTCATTTCAGGAACATTCGGAACAACTATTGATATTGCTCTTGTAAATGTGGTAATTGGCATCCAAAACATTTTAGAAGATCAGCGTACAATGTACGCTGATCTTCTAAAAATGTTCTTTCATTTGGGGGCACTTTTTTTTCTTTACAGCAAAAACAAGAATTCCAATTACCACATTTACAAGAAGCAATATCAAATAGTTGTTCCGAATGTTCTGAAATGACTTCAATTTACTTTTGTAACTTTCAGAATTCCTTTTAGTTTACCTGTTTTTAAGTAAGGTCTTGTACTTATTATGATAGTTTTTGAGCATATCATGTATTCTTTTCCTTGATAAAGTTGGGATTGAAGCTGTGAGCCATATCTCTTGAAGTTTGGAAATGATGTCATTGGCAATAATCTGGAATGGAGGATCTTGGCCTGTCGTTTTTCTGTTGTTCCGGTGCCAGAGATAAGCTCTTAGCACATCTCCATAAGTAGGTAGAACATTATTAACAAAATCTGCTGGTTGACCGATGCTATGGCATTTTGCTAACGTTCTGGTTACTTTTGAAGGTTTCTTTTCAGACATTATAAATCTATTTACGATATTTACCAACTAACTGCGGGTAAATGGTGATATACCACGGTTGATGAACAAGTTATAACACAACCTCTCGCCACACGTAACACACAACAACTGACAACGTCGCTTCCTTTCCCAGCTTATATAGGGTAGGGAACGGGGATGTAGCAGTGTGCAGTGTGCAATGCACAGTGTGCATTTTATATAATGTTCATTGTTCAATGACTGCTATTAATTTATTCAAGCCTATAATAGTGTTCTCAGGGTTGTTTGCACAGAAATATACCGGAATTAACATTTGTATAACATCTTGTTAAAACTTGCTTTAAATCAATATTTTGGATATTTTAACGGCTAAGACGCCACCGGAAGTTATTAACAGATTGTGCTGAAATTTTTATTGTTTATTTTGTAAGTCTTTGAAACCATTTTCCAATCTACCCCGTTCAAAAATACTCACAAATATAATTATGAATATTTTTTTCAAATATCGTATTTTTATGTGTTTTTAGGGCTATTTTTCGATTTTTAAGGACTCGCTGCCACCGGAAGGTATTGACGTAGATAAAAAAAAATTTACACACTTTATTTTCTCTCCAAATCGCAACTTTTCCGCACTACCCCCAATCAAATATCGAAAAAAGTGTAAAAACGAGCCGCCCTACTGGACAATGCTTCCATTGCTTGGGATCTGTGTGCGCTTGAATTTCCTCCACCCTATTGGCAACAAATGGTTTCCATTTCCTTGCCTGGCTTCTTAACCAGTGCCAAACTGGCGTCCGGAAAATTCGGTACGGGACAATTCGGTACGGGACAATTCGGTACTAGGACAATTCGGTAGTAGGACAATTCGGTACCGGTATAAATTTAAAATATTACATTGGCGAATTTGCCTTGTGCGACTAATTTCCCTTTGTATTTTTCAACAACTACATAGAGTAGGTTACGTTAGGTTAGGTTAGGTTAGGTTAGGGACATCTCGGACAATCAACAGTTTGGAAGCATTTCATGGAACATTAAATAAGGCAGTCCCAGGTAATCATCCAGATATTTGGGCGCTGATTGATACTCTTAAAAAAGAAGAAATGCTGGCAAAAAGTAAACTTCAGAAAGTACGTCAGGGAGAAAAAGTCCTCCAAAAGAAAAAGTATCGTGATAGTAACAAACGTATCCAAACGTTAATAAATAATTATGATTCAGAGAATAAAATTGAATTTTTAAAAGGGATAGCATATAATATAAAGTTTTAAGATGCATTAGTATAAAATAGCTACATCGTTTTAATTTCACTTTTAATCAATAAATATATGCAAACAATTATTTTAATAAAATATATATATCTTATTTGTGTGTTTTATTTCAACTTATTACATTTTAATTTATACCCGTACCGAATTGTCCTAGTACCGAATTGTCCCGTACCGAATTGTACCGCACCGAATTGTCCCGTACCGAACTGTCCTACCGCCGCCAAACTATAGTGGAGTCTGTCCAATAATAGCTTGGAATTTCATAGAGGGCCAAAGACTTTTGCACTGTAACTGCAAGCCGACTAGCAATAACTGCACCCATCAATTCCAACCTTGGAACAGAAAGCCTTTTCAAAGGTGCTACTCTGCTCTTTGCAGCAACCAACCTGCAACTTACTTCCTCTTGCAATGCGCCTCTTATATAAATACAAGTTGTATAGGCTTCCTCACTTGCATCACAAAAGATGTGCAGCTCCAAATTGTCTGGACTATTGTTCAACTCCCCAAAGTACCATCTTGGGATTTCAATGTCTCCAAGATGTGCCAATTCTTTGAACCAATATTTCCACCTTACCACCATATGATCAGGTAACTCTTGGTCCCAACCAAGTCCAATTTCCCAGAGGCTCTGAAACCAAATTTTTTACTTTATCACAAATGGAGCCAGGAATCCAAGAGGATCAAAGACCTTTGAAGCCAAACTAAGAGCTGTACGTTTTGTCCACCTTGTCTCATTCTCAACCAGCTCTACTAAAGATTTCCCATTGAAAGTAAACAAATCATCTCCTTGCTGCCAAACAATGCCTAGCACTTTTGCGTCTATTGCCCACAACTCCTTAATACCAGAATCCTCAATACTTTCTGCTGCATCAGGTACTACACAGGACTGACTCATAAACTCTTGTAATTGAGAATGATTGGTCTGCCATTTTCTAAGCTCCATGCTAGCCTCCCTCATTATAGCTCTAGCCTCCATGAATATCTGTTTAGCCATCTCTGTATTATCCACGGAACCAGGTCCGGCGCCAGCCTATTTGGCGCCCTTAGCAGGACTGCAGCTGGCGCCCCACCCGCCTCCCACTTCACGATTGGGTTTGCCCACAAAGTAATCAAGGTACCATATTGAAGAAACTATTTGCCTTACACTGATCTATTTTAATTTGCTAATACATACATTTATTATAAAATTATAAAATCATTTCACAGTTCAAGAAAGTGTCATGACCAATCAAAACAGCGAGTAAAGCGAGGCATATGTAGTAACAAATCAGAACGCTCAAAAGTGCTAAAATATGCGTGCAAAAAGGACATATCTACTGTTTTTTCCAAGCAAGAAGGGCATATGTCACATAAAAACAGTTATTCGCTTATTGACGACTCCCGGAACTCATATTAAGCCGTAAATAAGCCGAGTCGCTTATTGACGACTCCCGTCTGTGCGCGCAACATTTTTAAATCGCTTATTTGCGACTCCCGTCCCTAAAGGGTTAAAGGTCGTGATAGTGAAAGTTCTATAATGACCCAATAAGATGAATAAGTTAATTATGTAAATATCAGTCAAGCTAAACTGGTGTACATACGTCGTACAACCTTTCATCATTTGTCTATGCTTCTCATTCCTTCATTATTTTTTCATGTTGTTCTTACATAATACTATCAGACGTGCATAGGGCGGGAGGCGCTGGCGCCCCCCAGATCTTTGGCGCCCTTGGCATTTACTAACCTCGCCTAATGGAAGCGGCGGCCCTGCACGGAACACAGCAAATCATCAACATAAAAATTTTTCCTTATGTGTTCAATAGTGTTAGGATAGACTTCAGAATATTTTTTAAAATGGTACTGCATAGTAGCTGCCAACAGAAATGGACTAGACCTGAGGCCAAACAACACTGATTTCATTCTATATGCTTGAACCTTAGGTTCATTTTCCAACAAGTCTTTCGTATCCACCCACAGATACCTTACTGCATCTCTGTCCTCTGGTTTTAACTTTATCCGCAAAAAGGCTTGCTTCACATCTGCAGTCAATGCTACTCTACCAAACCTGAATCTCAGTAACAAGGAAAATAAATCTGCATTTAAATTTGGCCCAGCATCCAAACAGTCATTCAAGGACACACCACCTTTGTCCTTGGCTGAGCCATCAAAAACTACCCTCACTCAGTTTGGTGGTAGTTTTGTCTCACCGTACCACTGCATGGTGTGGCAGATAATGTGCCTCCTGGCTCACCAGCTCACCTTGCACCCTTTCAGCATAGCCCTCCCTTACATAGCTTAGGATGGCCTCATTGTATTCAATTAACAACTCCTCATTTTTTCTTAGCCTGTACAATGAAGTCTCCAACGTCCGATTAGCTAGCTGAAGGTTTGAACTGGGTTTGCAAGAATCCTTCCAAGGGAGGCCAACTTCATAGCAACCATCTCTAAACCCAATCCCTTTTTCAAATTGCTCTAAAACATCATTGTTCACTGTACTTGCCTGTTTGTCCTTTATGCCAATGGATTCAAGTTCCCAAAACGCTTTCAAATGCCTTTCCAAACCATGGCTGTTCTCCTCAATCTTAACAAAGAGAGCCTTAACTTCCATTTCATTGCAATAGCTACCATGTAGCATCCAGCCTAGCTTACTTTCAATAGCTACTGGGCATTGAGATGTGCGGACAATATTACCAGTGATGAAGTCCCAATAATAGTCAGCTCCAATCAAAAGACTAATATCTTCTGTTCCTTCAAACTTATTATTGCCCAAATTAATTCCTTTAACTTGCAATTCTTGGACACATGCCATATCTAAACAAGTAGTGACTGGAGCACAAAGTTCCTCAATCTCTACAGCTTGGACCTTGATAGTGGGACTTTGCGGTAACAACCCCTTAACCAGAACTTCTACCTTCTTAAATTTGGTTCGGTTTTGAACGGAAGCCCCAAACACAGAAATTCTTAAATTTTCCCTCTTAAGTTCTTTAAACTTCAATTTTCTGGAAATTCTGGTCTTAATAAAGCTACACTGGCTACTACTATCAAACAACACTCTTACAGTAGCTTCTCCATCATTCCCAATTAATAAGGCTGCAGTTGTTTGCAATAATCCCCTTTTACTTTTACTCCCTTTCATAGTAAGTGGCATGTGCCACTGATGTCTCTACTGCTGGGGTAGGCCTACTAGGAGTGTTTTCACACAATAATGGCTGATGCCTGCCACGACATTTTTTGCACAAAATTTTAAACTTACAAAACCTTGCTCTGTGACCTTTCAAAAAACATTTAAAACATGCTGTGGACTTAGTTACCCTGTCCTTTCTCTCCTCAAAAGGTAAAGCCTCAGCCACCTCACATTTATATGACTTGTGGTTGCCTTCGCAAAATATACATTCCTTGATTCCCTTTAATTTATTCTCAGAGGATGCATGTAGAGCTGACACTGTACCTGGGCTATTCCTTTTGGTAGAAACTTTGGTGCTGTGCCTGCCTTTGTCCCCTTGTTTAACATCCCACTGTGCAAACTCAATTCCCTCTCGTCTTGCTAATTCTGTGCCTAAAAGATTTAACATCTGCTGAAGGGGGATGTGCACATGTTCTGTAGAGTGTCCCCTACTTAATTCAAGCAAAATTGAGCTAGGCAATTTAGACTCCAGTATAGTAACCAACATTATACCATACCTTTCCATTCCTACACCCAAGTTGTCCAGGGACCTAGTTCTAACTTCAAATTCATCATATAACTGCCGTAACTCCTTGACACTATTAGGATTATTAACAGGAGGTATAGCTAAAAGTTCACGGAGGTGGCTTTTAATTAAGATCTCTGGCTTACCAAACCGTTTCTTTAATATATCCCAAGCCACATTATAATTAGCCTCTGTTAATGCTAATCCTGCTATTGTCTTTGCTGCCTCCCCTTCCAAGAGGGACTGCAAATAATTAAACTTCTCCACCGCACTTAACACTTGACTAGAATGAACTGCTGATTGAAAACTGTCTGCCCATCCTTACCATTCCTGAATACTCCTAGAAAATGTTTTGAGTACAAGCCTCGGTAATTGAACTGCAGATCTGTTAACCTTAACTTCACAAACATCATTTGTTGAGTGTTGTGTTTCATTATTAGACCTGGTCTCTAACTGTAATGAGCTGCTAAACTCTTTTGCTCGGTGGCATACTTTAATTATATCATCAATAATCTCTTCAAAGTAAATTATGTTATTTTCTATTTCATCCTCTTCTATAAGAGCCTCAATTTTAACATTTACTTCACTTAGAGCAACCTTTTTAGTTTCTAATATGGATGTTATTTTATTTATTTGTCGGGTTCGAAATCCCAGCTGAGCCGTGAACGGCCAAATTCTAAAGGGCAAGTTCTACCTAAAGCCCAAGTTAAGCTAAATTAAAACTTACGGATTTGAGATCCTATTAGGTCCTACCTCAGGGTAACCTCAGGGTTGCTGACTCGATGCGGGCCTAACTTAGATCTTAAATTACATGAACTTAAAAAGTAAACAAAAGGGTACTATTTGTGGTCTTCTTTCTGAACCTTGCAACAACAACGCAACCTGGACTATTGCACGATGCAACAATCATGTATCTAAACAACCAAACTGAATTGCAAGAGAGCTCTCTATCAAACCACACCTTTACGTACGACCTTCCACAAACGAGTAGAAAAGACGCGCAGCATCTCAAAATGATGCCAACAGTGTGACCAAACAATGATGCCACAAGAGCTCAAAAATGCTAGCTCTAAATTAATTTAATTTTTCACTAACCTTACAATTATGAGATGGATATATATACACACCTTAACTTAATATATATACAAGCAATGCTGCATCAATCAGCTTAGTCATCGTATCGCCTTGGGACAACAATGGTTCTTCCTCTTCTAGATTTTCTAACACTCCCCACCGAAGAGGCATTGTTGTCATTACCTTCTGCAAGGTTAGCCAAGCCTTCTTCATGAGGCTGTAACTCAAATGTTTCATCTTGACTATCTGGGTTTTTGCTGATTTCTAAAGCATAGAGTTTTTGTATAGGTCTCTTTAACTTTCCTCCTGAAGTCTTTACCAGTGCAGACCTAACTAAATTGTCTTTGCCAACAAACAACTCTTCAATTATGCCAAGCTTCCAGCATTGCCTTGGTCTTTCATCCCCAATCATTACCACTTCTCCCACCTTGATACAATTTGCATTGGAGCCCTTTACCTTGCCTGATGGGTAATAATTGAGTTCTGGCAAGTATTCCATCTGCCACCTCTTCCATAACTGATCTTGTAGCTCTTCAAGGTACCTGAACCGTCTGGTTAACTCTCCTTGAGTGCTCTGGATGGGCTGCAAGTCTTCTGGCACACTGGGGTTTGATGTTAATCGTTTACCACAAAGAAAATGATTTGGTGTCAATGGCTCTGCATCCTGCCTACTGTTGTAAACAAAAGTGATAGGCCTACTGTTCACCATTGCTTCTACTTCACATAAAACAGTAGAGAATTCTTCTTTGCTCAAATGAGCATTAGCTAAAAGTTTCTTTAATGGACACTTTACACTTCTCACTAGCCTTTCCCAAAATCCTCCCCACCATGGTGCTCTCTCAACAATAAACTCCCACTGTACCCCTTGGTGTGAAAAGTAGGATTGGAATCCTTCCTCTTTTAGCAAGGACCAAATTTCTTGGAGTTCCTTTGCAGCCTTTTTGAAGGTTTTTGCATTATCCGATATGATTTTATTTGGGAAACCCCTTCTGTTCACAAACCGTTTAAAGGCCAAAAGAAATACATCACTACTTAAGTTGCTTACCAACTCCAAATGGATTGCTCTGGTGGTAGCACAGGTGAAAAGACATATATAACCTTTGTTAGACTCCCCTCGCTCATACACATAGACTGGCCCTGCAAAGTCTACTCCCACTACATCAAATGGGGCAGTATAGACACACCGTTCTCTTGGAAGTGGAGCCACCTTTTCATAATAAGGCTTTGCACTCCAACGCTTGCAAACCACACATTTATGCAAGACCTTTTTCACTACTTGTCTAATTTTGAGAATCCAAAATTGTTGTCTAATCTCTATTATCACTTCTCTAACTCCAGCATGTAACAGCTTATGATGAGTATCCAGGATCAAAAGGTCCACAAAGTGCCCCCCAGAAGGTAGCAAAATTGGATGTCTTTTCTCCTCTGGAAGCCCAGAAAACTGTAGTCTACCTCCTACTCTCAATAAATCCTGATCCAAAACACATCCAAACCCTTGAGCGCAGAATGTGTTGGTAGAACCTGTAATGGATGGCTGGTGAGCAATTCTCTCTCTTCACCAAATTTTTCTTCTGCATATATACCACCCAGTATTTCCTGGCTTGCTGAATCTCATTACTGTTCAGAATTCCTTCCCTTCTTGTTTCTCCCTTAATGTTGTTGGTAAATCTATATACCCATGCTGTCACTCTTAACAATCTTTTCAGACTGCTAATGTCCTCAAGCCTCAATATGGGGTCCTGCTGCATAACTTGACAACTGTTCACAGCGCATTTTCTCACCTCACTCACCCATGCTTCTTCAGCCTGGCATTCTCCTACAATAGGCTGATTAGAAGGCCAGTTTTCACTTCCAAGTTTTAGCCACTCTGGCCCATTCCACCACAAACTTGATTGTGAAAGATCTTTCACCGAAATTCCTCGTGTTGGTAAATCAGCGGGGTTTTGGATGCCTGGACAATGCTTCCATTGCTTGGGATCTGTGTGCGCTTGAATTTCCTCCACCCTATTGGCAACAAATGGTTTCCATTTCCTTGCCTGACTTCTTAACCAGTGCCAAACTATAGTGGAGTCTGTCCAATAATAGCTTGGAATTTCATAGAGGGCCAAAGACTTTCGCACTGTAATTGCAAGCCGACTAGCAATAACGGCACCCATCAATTCCAACCTTGGAACAGAAAGCCTTTTCAAAGGTGCTACTCTACTCTTTGCCGCAACCAACCTGCAACTTACTTCTTCTTGCAATGCGCCTCTTATATAAATACAAGTTGCATAGGCTTCCTCACTTGCATCACAAAAGATGTGCAGCTCCAAATTGTCTGGACTATTGTTCAACTCTCCAAAGTACCATCTTGGGATTTCAATGTCTCCAAGATGTGCCAATTCTTTGAACCAATATTTCCACCTTACCACCATATGATCAGGTAACTCTTGGTCCCAACCAGTCCAATTTCCCAGAGGCTCTGAAACCAAATTTTTGACTTTATCACAAATGGAGCCAGGAATCCAAGAGGATCAAAGACCTTCGAAGCCAAACTAAGAGCTGTACGTTTTGTCCACCTTGTCTCATTCTCGGCCAGCTCTACTAAAGATTTCCCATTGAAGGTAAACAAATCATCATCTTGCTGCCAAACGATGCCTAGCACCTTTGCGTCTATTGCCCACAACTCCTTAATACCAGAATCCTCAATACTTTCTGCTGCATCAGGTACTACAGAGGAATGACTCATAAACTCTTGTAATTGCGAATGATTGGTCTGCCATTTTCTGAGCTCCATGCCAGCCTCCCTCATTATAGCTCTAGCCTCCATGAATATCTGTTTAGCCATTTCTGTATTATCCACGGAACATAGCAAATCATCAACATAAAAATTTTTCCTTATGTGTTCAATAGTGTTAGGATAGACTTCAGAATATTTCTTAAAATGGTACTGCATAGTAGCTGCCAACAGAAATGGACTAGAGCTGAGGCCAAACAACACTGACTTCATTCTATATGCTTGAACCTTAGGTTCATTTTCCAACAAGTCTTTCGTATCCACCCACAGATACCTTACTGCATCTCTGTCCTCTGGTTTTAACTTTATCCGAAAAAAGGCTTGCTTCACATCTGCAGTCAATGCAACTCTACCAAACCTGAATCTCAGTAACAAGGAAAATAAATCTGCATTTAAATTTGGCCCAGCATCCAAACAGTCATTCAAGGACACACCACCTTTGTCCTTGGCTGAGCCATCAAAAACTACTCTCAGTTTGGTGGTAGTTTTGTCTCGCAGTACCACTGCATGGTGTGGCAGATAATGTGCCTCCTGGCTCACCAGCTCACCTTGCACCTTTTCAGCATAGCCCTCCCTTACATAACTTAGGATGGCCTCATCGTATTCAATTAACAACTCCTCATTTTTTCTTAGCCTGTACAATGAAGTCTCCAACCTCCGATTAGCTAGCTGAAGGTTTGAACCGGGTTTGCAAGAATCCTTCCATGGTAGGCCAACTTCATAGCAACCATCTCTAAACCCAATCCCTTTTTCAAAGTGCTCTAAAACATCATTGTTCACTGTACTTGCCTGGTTGTCCTTTATACCAATAGATTCAAGTTCCCAAAACGCTTTCAAATGCCTTTCCAGACCATGACTGTTCTCCTCAATCTTAACAAAGAGAGCCTTAACTTCCATTTCATTGCAATAACTACCATGTAGCATCCAGCCTAGCTTACTTTCAATAGCTACTGGGCCTTGAGATGTACGGACAATATTACCAGTGATGAAGTCCCAATAATAGTCAGCTCCAATCAAAAGACTAATATCTTCTGTTCCCTCAAACTTATTATTGCCCAAATTAATTCCTTTAACTTGCAATTCTTGGACACATGCCATATCTAAACAAATAGTGACTGGAGCACAAAGTTCCTCAATCTCTACAGCTTGGACCTTGATAGTGGGACTTTGCGGTAACAACCCTTTAACCAGAACTTCTACCTTCTTAAATTTGGTTCGGTTTTGAACGGAACCCCCAAACCCAGAAATTCTTAAATTTTCCCTCTTAAGTTCTTTAAACTTCAATTTTCTGGAAATTCTGGTCTTAATAAAACTACACTGGCTACCACTATCAAACAACACTCTTACAGTAGCTTCTCCCTCATTTCCAATTAATAAGGCTGCAGTTGTTTGCAATAATCCCCCTTTACTTTTACTCCCTTGCATAGCAGTGGCATGTGCCACTGATGTCTCTACTTCTGGGGTAGGCCTACTAAGAGTGTTTTCACACAATAATGGCTGATGCCTACCATGACATTTTTTGCACAAAATTTTAAACTTACAAAACCTTGCTCTATGACCTTTCAAAAAACATTTAAAACATGCTGTGGACTTAGTTACCCTGTCCTTTCTCTCCTCAAAGGGTAAGGCCTCAGCCACCTCACATTTATATGACTTGTGGTTGCCTTCGCAAAATATACATTCCTTGATTCCCTTTAATTTATTCTCAGAGGAGGCATGTAGAGCTGACACTGTACCTGGGCTATTCCTTTTTGTGGAAACTTTGGTGCTGTGCCTGCCTTTGTCCTCTTGTTTACCATCCCACTGTGCAAACTCAACTCCCTCTCGTCTTGCTAATTCTGTGCCTAAAAGACTTAACATCTGCTGAAGGGGGATGTACACATGTTCTGCAGAGTGTCCCCTACTTAATTCAAGCAAAATTGAGCTAGGCAATTTAGACTCCAGTGTAGGAACCAACATTATACCATACTTTTCCATTCCTACACCCAAGTTGTCCAGGGACCTAGTTCTAATTTCAAATTCATCATATAACTGCCGTAACTCCTTGACACTATTAGGATTATTAACAGGAGGTATAGTTAAAAGTGCACGGAGGTGGCTTTTAATTAAGATCTCTGGCTTACCAAACCGTTTCTTTAATATATCCCAAGCCACATTATAATTAGCCTCTGTTAATGCTAATCCGGCTATAGTCTTTGCTGCCTCCCCTTCCAAGAGGGACCGCAAATAATTAAACTTCTCCACGGCACTTAACACTTGACTAGAATGAACTGCTGATTGAAAACTGTCTGCCCATCCTTGCCATTCCTGAATACTCCCAGAAAATGGTTTGAGTACAAGCCTCGGTAATTGAACTACAGATCTGTTAACCTTAACTTCACAAGCATCATTTGTTGAGTGTTGTGTTTCATTATTAGACCTGGTCTCTAACTGTACTGAGCTGCTAAACTCTTTTGCTCGGAGGCCTACGTTAATCATATCATCAATAATCTCTTCAAAGTAAATTATGTTATTTTCTATTTCATCCTCTTCTATAAGAGCCTCAATTTTAACATTTACCTCACTTAGAGCAACCTTTTTAGTTTCTAATATGGCAAGCTTCGCAGTCACTAAGCGTAAATCCTCTTGCTCTATGGCAGAATCTATAGTGGCAATGACCTTTGTAATTAGACCTTTGTAGGCACTTCTCCTTTTTATAAATTTGTTCAATTCAGATGCACTCATCTTCAATGTAAACAACCCTTGGGCTCAATACCAAATGAGCTGAATTGGCAGAAATACTTAACCAAACTGATCAAACGCAAATTTTACTTTCAAATAAACTGAATTGCTGAGTGGGGTACTAACCAAACACCAGTATGGAATACCAAATTTTCCACCCCAGGACCTTAATTCAATAATGACCCAAAATTAACCAAACCGGAAAAAAAGTAGGCCAAAAAACGACAGACGACTGGCCAAGTTTCGCAATTGGGCGACCAAACTTTACCCTGGGACCTTAATTCAATAATAACCCAAAATTAACCAAACCGGAAAAAAGTAGGCCAAAAAACGACAGACGACTGGCCAAGTTTCGCAATTGGGCGACCAAACTTTACCCTGGGACCTTAATTCAATAATAACCCAAAATTAACCAAACCGGAAAAAAAGTAGGCCAAAAAACGACAGACGACTGGCCAAGTTTCGCAATTGGGCGACCAAACTTTTTACCCTGGGACCTTAACTCAATAATACTCAACCCGTCTAGGCCTAACTTGGGATACAATTTGCACAATCAGAACTTTGCCGAAAAATGGTCACTGACTCAGTCTTGGGGTAGAAATCCGGTTCTGAAGGACCATGTTATTTTATTTATTTGTCGGGTTCGAAATCCCAGCTGAGCCGTGAACGGCCAAATTCTAAAGGGCAAGTTCTACCTAAAGCCCAAGTTAAGCTAAATTAAAACTTACGGATTTGAGATCCTATTAGGTCCTACCTCAGGGTAACCTCAGGGTTGCTGACTCGATGCGGGCCTAACTTAGATCTTAAATTACATGAACTTAAAAAGTAAACAAAAGGGTACTATTTGTGGTCTTCTTTCTGAACCTTGCAACAACAACGCAACCTGGACTATTGCACGATGCAACAATCATGTATCTAAACAACCAAACTGAATTGCAAGAGAGCTCTCTATCAAACCACACCTTTACGTACGACCTTCCACAAACGAGTAGAAAAGACGCGCAGCATCTCAAAATGATGCCAACAGTGTGACCAAACAATGATGCCACAAGAGCTCAAAAATGCTAGCTCTAAATTAATTTAATTTTTCACTAACCTTACAATTATGAGATGGATATACACACACACCTTAACTTAATATATATACAAGCAATGCTGCATCAATCAGCTTAGTCATCGTATCGCCTTGGGACAACAATGGTTCTTCCTCTTCTAGATTTTCTAACAATGGAAAGCTGCGCAGTCACTAATCTTAAATCCTCTTGCTCTATGGCAGAATCTATAGTGGCAATGACCTTTGTAATTAGACCTTTGTAGGCGCTTCTCCTTTTTTTAAACTTGTTCAATTCAGATGCACTCATCTTCAATGCAAACAACAATTGGGCTCAATGCCAAATGAGCTGAATTGGCAGAAATACTTAACCAAACTGATCAAACGCAAATTTTGCTTTTTTCAAATAAACTGAATTGCTGGGTGGGGTACTAACCAACCACCAGTATGGAATACCAAATTTTCCACCCAAGTAACTGGCGCACCGAAGTCTGCAACCTTCGCCTACGAATAATAAACCAAAATTAACCAAACCGGTAAAATGTAGGCCAAAAACAACGACAGACGAGTGGCCAAGTTTCGCAATTGGGCGACCAAACTTTCTACCCTGGGACTTTAATTCAATAATAAACCAAAATTAACCAAACCGGTAAAAATGTAGGCCAAAAATAACGACAGACGAGTGGCCAAGTTTCGCAATTGGGCGACCAAACTTTCTACCCTGGGACCTTAATTCAATAATGCTCAACCCGTCTAGGCCTAACTTGGGCTACAATTTGCACAATCAGAACTTTGTCGAAAAATAGTCACTGACTCAGTCTTGGGCTAGAATCCGGTTCTGAAGGACCATGTTATTTATGTATTTGTTGGGTTCAAAATCCCAGCTGAGCCGTGAACGGCCAAGTTCAACCTACAGCCCAAGTTAAGCTAAAATTAAAAACTTACGGACTTGAGGTTCTATTAGGTCCTACCTCAGGGTTGCTGACTCGATGTGGGCCTACCTTAGGCCTCAGTTGCATGAATTTAAGATAAAAACAAAAGGGGCACTATTTATGGTCTTCTTTCTCAACCTTGCAACAACAACACAACCTGGACTATTGCACGATGCAACAATTTTGTATCTAAACAACCAAACTGAATTGCAAGAGAGCTCTCTATAAGACCACACCCTGTAAGTACGGCATTCCACAAACGAGTAGAAAGGACGCGCAGCGCCCCAAAATGATGCCACCAGAGAGCCCAAACAATGATGCCACAAGAGCCCAAAAATGCTAGCTCTAAATTAAGTGAATTTTTCACTAACCTTACAATTATGATATGGATATATACACACCTTAACTTAATATATACAAGCAATGCTGCATCAATCAGCTTAGTCATCATATCGCCTTGGGACAACAATGGTTCTTCCTCTTCTAGATTTTCTAACAGATCTTTTTCGTTTCATGTACTGTTTCCGAATTTGTTGAAAATAAGATATTTAATGTAGATTTTTACGCTGATTTTAAAAAATATAGGTTTTTTTTTTTTTTTGAGAAATGAGCGGTTCAAAAGTTATGTTTGTTATTGTAATTTTGTATTAGGTCAAAAACTATAACAATACAACTGAAAACTAATACAAGAGTTATTGTATTATTTAGTAATATTGCTTATGTCACTAAGTATTTGTGTGAATAGATCTCGACCATTATTTTCCTGTCCAGTTAAGTTAATTGAATGCCCGGTTTGGTCAACTGTACGCCCTTGATGATTGATTAGGTTAAGTCGTGATATTTTCGTTAGTTTTAACGAAAATATCACAACTTAACCTAAACAATCGTCAAGGGCATACAATTAACCTGATCGGGTATTCAATTAACCTAACCGGGCATTCAGTTGACCTTGTGGGGCCGCGCAGTTAATTTTCCGCATTTATATTATTTTTATATTAGTTACCGACAAACCAATTTTGCGCGTACCAAATTGTATATATTTTATCACTGTGTAATTTTAAGAATCATATATAATCTTTATAAATAAGTATTGTACATAAATTTATATATATACACATTTAATTAATTCAGCTGTATATAAAATAACAAAATTTTCTGTAAAATTACCTCAGCCAACCAAGAACTCAATAAACTCTGAAAACGACCGGCGTTTCCTCAAGATGCTAACCTTCCAAACGACAGGGAGAGAAGAGGACACGAGAGGCCCATAAAAGAGATACCCCTAAAAGAGATAGCCTGCCTCTCGTATCCTTCATTCTTCCCGGCAAATACAAGTAGCACCAAGAAGGAACCAGCTACAACCTAACCGGGCAGTCAGTTGACCTAACCTAACCTAACTTTTGAACCGCTCATTTCTCCAAAACAATACTTACAGATTTTAAATCAGCGTAAACATCTACATTAAATATCTGATTTTCAACAAAATCGGAAACAGTACATGAAACAGAAAAGATCCATATTCTTAACTATTAAAAAAACACCTGCATTTTTTTCCCATTTCCTTTCAATCTTACTTAAAATATAAGAAAAATATGAAAGTAGTGTTACACAAACTTCCAACTATTTTTAACAGAAAAGGGGGGTAGGGGTAATGGGGGAGGAGGGTTATGCAACAAGGAGGGTGGGGGTTAGTCCTCCCAAGTTGCTTGAAGGGGGAGAGGGGGTTGGGGGGAGGGAGAATGACCTTCCCCCAAAGGCAGTGTTGTCAACTTGGGCTACTTTTTAGAGTCTCCTGCTAAAACATAAAATTTTCTGCTATCTGCTACTTTTTAGGCTACTTGTAATGTACGTCTAATTCGCCTTAAAACAACATTACGAAATGAAAATAAATGTTGCAGTGAGTTTGAACCAACCAAAGAAATGCTAAATTTATGCAATGTCTCAATGTATAGCAGAGCGTCAGCTAGCAACGTAATGCAGTGCACAAAGGAAGAAGAGGAGATTTTGGAATCATGTTTATAAAATATATATATATATATATATATATATATATATATATATATATATAGGAGCGCCGACAATTCAGCGCAGGACAATTCAGCGCCCACAATTCAGCGCAAAGACAATTCAGCACAAGACAATTCAGCGCAAGACAATTCAGCGCCGACAATTCAGCGCAAGTCAGTACAGTTAAAAGTTTAGTTAAAAATAATAAAAATAAATCGCAATAAATAAAAAAGAGAAAAATTTGTATATTTATATATATGCTAAATTGTATAATTGTATATGCTAAAATTAATATAAAAAAAAAATAGGAAATAGGAAGTGAATTTATAAATCATTGATTTTATTGAACTATAAACTATAACTAAAGGAAACTATAACTAAACTATAACTAAACTATAACTATAACTAAACTATAAGGGTCTGTATCGAAGGAGTGACATTTCAAAGGAGTGACATAACAAAGGAGTGACATAAATACCGTAACGAAGGAGTGACATAACGAAGGAGTGACAAATCGGAGATAAAATTCAAAGGAGTATAATTATTAACATTTTATTTAAAAAAGCAAAATTTGTTAGAATTGTTAAAATTAAGATTTTATTTCAAAAACTTGAAACCTAACCTAACCTAACCTAACAGTTGCAAGCCTCTCTTCCCTCTGGATTTGTTCTTTCTTCTTCTTTGTTGGTATTTTCGTGTCACTCCTTTGAATTTTATCTCCGATTTGTCACTCCTTTGTTATGTCACTCCTTTGAATTTTATCTCCGATTTGTCACTCCTTTGTTATGTCACTCCTTCGTTATGTCACTCCTTTGAATAGGACCGAACTATAACTATAACTAAAGGAAACTATAACTATAATATAAACTAAAATCCTTGATTTTATTTTTTAATACTCTTAATAAGTCAAATAAATCGTCCCTCCATTCAACAACAACATTCATGAGCGCTGAATTGTCTTGCGCTGAATTGTCTTTGCGCTGAATTGTCTTGCGCTGAATTGTCGGTGCTGAATTGTCGGCGCTGAATTGTCGCGTCACGATATATATATATATATATATATAAAATCTGCTACTATTTTTTGTAATTCGCTATTTTTTATTAATTTTACTGCTACTTTATAAAATAAGAGTTGGCAACACTGCCCAAAGGGGCAGGGCCGGATTAAGACCTTTAGAGGCCCTAAGCACTTAAAAGATTTTGGTGCCCCATATATATGTAATTCAAAATATAAACAAAAATAAACCATAAAATAAAATTTTATTTTTTGAAATGAAACAAAACTTACAGTAAGATGGAAAATAATGTTTATTTTTGTATACTTCCACTTCATTTATATTTGAAAAGTTTTCTACTTTTTTTAATTGCAAAGTCTTTGATCAGATCCTCAAAACTAATCTTACGTAACACATCTGCTTCTATACTTAGTAGAGATAAGGCATCCAGCCTGCCTTGTTGCATAGTTGTTCTGTTGGTATTTTTAATATACTTCAACTGAGAAAATGAACGCTCAGCTGAGCAATTTGTGACCATTAATGTTAAAAATATACGAAAGGCAATTTCTACATTTGGGAAGGCACACTCAATATTGTCTTCTACAATTATTTTATAAAGTTCAGCATGACTGAATCTTGTTTTTACATTTTTTTTTGCACTGAACTTATGGCACACATATGAGTGAAACTGCTGAAGCTCAGCAGAGAAATTAGTGTTCAAGTCCTCTGGGTAAGCATCAATCATCTTTTTACAACCCTGAGAATACCTTTCAATTTCAGTAGATGATGAAGTGGTGACATTATGTGGCACATCACTTAGAAAAGAAAATCTCTCTGCTATTTCTTTGTATATCTCTCCTCTTCTTCTCATCTCAGTTTCAAGTTTGTCAACAATTGTGTAAAAGGTGGTGATAAGAAATTTATCTCTGGCATTCAGATATACTTCTGGTGCATCTCCGTCATTGGGTACCTTCTTTCTGATACGTTTGCGAGTTTGAGCTGCCTTGTAATCAACATCTGATAGCATTTCCTTTGTAGCTGCTTCATATCTTTCAAATTCATCTCGTGAAGTGCACAGTTGGTCAGCTAATGATCCATACAGATCTGCACATGTTTTTAAGTTCACATCCTTATTCTGTAGAACTTTACTTACTCTATGAAAATTTTGCAAAATCTCATCCCAAAAATTCAACATACACTGTAAAAACGAATTCTAGCTCTTGCATCTTATTTGCAATATTATTTGCTTCTCTTCTAGTGTCTCCCTTTTGTGACTGATCTTCAGCTATACATTCTAACGCTTCTAAAATTTTAAGGAAAGATTTCAAAATTGCTGCTGTTGCCATAGCATGTGCCTCCCATCTGGTATCAGAGAGGGATTTTAAGACACTTTCATTTCCAATACAACCTTTAAGAATTTCCCACCTGCTGGTTGAGGCTAAAAAAAAGGTATAGAGCAACTGCACTGTAGAGAAGAAATTAACCGCTCTTGACAGCAGTCAACAGCACTTCGGCCTACCAGATTTAGTGAATGGGCTGCACAGGGCACATATATAGCAAACTTGTTTGTTTCTAAAATTTTTTGCTGCATCCCCTTATAACGCCCAGACATGTTGGCAGCGTTGTCGTAAGATTGACCCCTACATTTTGAAAGTTTAGCTTACAAACTTCACGTAAGTACTGCAACACCTGATTTGCCATTTCCTCACCAGTATGGCTTTTCATTTTCAGAAAGGTTAAAAAGCGTTCAATAGGCTGTCCATCTTTTAAGTACCTAAGTACAACACTTAACTGATCGATATGCAGTGGTGGGCACCGTTAACCAAAAAGTTAACTTCGTTAACCGCTAATCCGTTAACCAAAAAGTTAACTTCGTTAACCGTTCATCCGTTAATTCGTTAAACATGTAACGGAAGTTACCGATAAACCGTTAACGTTAACTTTTATTATAAAAAAAATGAAAAACACAATATATATATAATTTAATTTTCCCTCTTCTTCTCGTTCTCCATTTTGTCCATGAGATGCATGTTGCCCTTCATGAAAATTAGCATATCAAAGTTTTCATCAGACAGGGATGATCTCTTGGCCCTCAGGATGTCCTTGCCCATAGAGAACAAACGCTCCCACTGCAGCACTGGAGGGGATGGCTGTGTTGAACTTGATGAACAAGTCCACCAACACTTGCTCACCCAGAAGGCAGCATCTGTCAGCAAGTCCTTGGAGTTGGTCTCCAGCCAGGTCTTGACCAAGTTCTGGGCCTTGCCCTTGAGTGACCTGTGGCTTCTGCTGCTCTCTTTTGTCTGGATGACAGCACTGAAGAAGTCATCCTCCTCCTCCTCCTCGTTGTTGCTGCCTCCACTGTTGCTGCCCACTTCGTTGGACTGCTGCTTCATGGCCTCCTCGACTGTACCCTCCATGCTTTTCCTCACCCTGGCGACCTTGGTGTTGTCATACTTGTCCAACCCAGATGAGGCGAAACCTGGGATGGAAGGCAGCAGCCAGCTGGCATTCGTCATCCTCCAGGAGGGGCCCAAACCTTTTGTCGATGCCTGCCAAAAGTGCGTTTTAAAGATGGAGATTTAAAGATGTGGTACCTAGAAGTACCGCCAGGACATAAAGGGTTAAGGTGAAAACGCTCCCATTGTAAGACATCAATTGACTTAATTTATGTCATCAAAGTGACATAAGAATTGAAATCTTACCTGATCAGTTTTTATGGTTCTTGAAATGTATCAAGGAGACTACTAATAAGGTACTCACAGACATATTATAATATACATGACTTACTTGACAACGATTATTTTTAAATATTCACTAGCACAAACATGTTGCGCAAGAGACAGACTGCAAATGAAACGAATGTTGTTATTGTTGTAATTGTTACATATATATTATTGAAAGGCCTTAAAATGCTCGTGATATTTCTTGAAAGAAGTTGAAACATTCAACTCAAATGGCAAATCTTTCCGCCTGATTTTACAGTCGACAATGTTTTGCTCAAACCAATGCCATAAATAACTACCATATTTGGTAAGACACAAATTGTGGCGACGGAAACAAATATATCGCCTGATTTTGCACTGCGGAAATGGAAATTCGTTCATCACTATTAACAATGGCGGATTAATTGCGCACCTGCTCAGCACTGAAAATAATAGAAACTTTTAAACGTTTATTTATGAATTTTTTGGGTTAACGGACTTGAGTTAACGGAAGTTAAATGTAACGGAAGTTAATTAGTCCGATAATGATTTTCAAAGTTAACTTAAAAGTTAAATCGTTAACGAAAAAGTTAACTTCGTTAATTAACGATTAACGGATTAACGGTTTGTGCCCAGCTTTGTCGATATGTGATAGATCTGGTGTTGAATCAACTGACAAACTAAAATAACCAGAAGATTTTACTTCGTCAACAATGAGTGCGTGGACCTTTTGAGCCATTAGTTGAATGAGTTCCTCACAGGTGGTTTTGGACAGGTAAGAAGGATTTCCTTTGCCAGAATTTCCATATTTCAAAATGTGACCTGCTAAAAATGGATAAAACCGGCTTATGAGCTCAAGCAGCCCTAAAAAATTCCCATTCTGCAATGATCCAAATCTTTCTTCTGTTCCTCGAAAAGACAAGCCACGTTCAGCTAACGTACAAATAACAGCTATGACACGCCTCAAGACATGTTCCCAGTAATCACACTCTTCCTGAATTTGTTTTTCCAACTGTTGTCCCAACCCCGCACCTTGTCTGCGAGTTAAGTATGTTAGCATAGAGTCTCGGTGAGTAGTGCTTTTTTCATGATGATCAATTACAATAGTATTTCGCCAGTCACTGAACCCTTCTCTTATAACAAAATGTGAGACATTTTTAGGAGCAAACAGTTTACAAACATAACAGTAAACTGATCCTGTTGATGGTGAATACAATAACCACTCTCTCTTGTATTTCTCACCATTGGCTTTTGTCCCAACGAAAAGTTTTTGTGAACAGTATCTTGCTGGTTTGCCACTACTGAAATGCCGGTAAGACTTGTCAAATGGCCCATTGTGGTGTTGACAGTCACTGGGTCCACAAGCAATCCAATAAGCCACATCATCAGCAGAGAAATCAAGCCACAACCCTGGATCTTTTGCTATATTTACTTCATCTTCTGCAGACTGATTCATTTCACTACCATCACCATGGTCCACTAAACTTTCATTTTCAGCAATTATTTCAACCCCAGAATGTCTTGTAAAGCAACTTGAATCAACATTTGCAGTAGAGGTATCAAGAGAATTTACAGGCAAAGTGAGATCAGTAGTGAGACATGTGGTAGATGAACCTGCTTGTGACACCTCGGTGATTCCAACGTCATCATATTTTGATTTTGAAGTGATCAAAGTGGTATTTGTGTCCACTTCTGATGACGGAGATTGGTTTTGATTCAGAATCGGTATATCATGTTGACGTTGTGGTCGTGGAACTTGTGTGAAGAAATCAGTCAGCTTTGCAGTCTTGGACTCTAAATCCAAAGTCTTCTCTTGTTTCTCTTTTGATAGTTTTCGCTTTTGTGCACCACTTAACTGAACACGTTTCATTTTGGTTCTTGGGGTCTGTAAAATACAGAAATAAAAAGAATATTTTATTTGTATTGTAAGAGTCCGGTTTGTTTATTATGGACCTTTACAAGTTTACGTAGATAATTAACTAAATGCCAGGGTCAATATAATTGTAAGAGTCCGGTTTGTTTATTAGGGACCTTTACAAGTTTACGTAGATAATTAACTAAATGCCAGGGTCACCAGCGCCCAAATGCTAGATTAGCATCCAGCAGTGCGGCGCAAAATTAATTTTAATAAAAGAAGGGAAGGACTGATTATTAAATCAATATGAATTTTATATTTTATTGACAACAATTAATAACTATATGCAAAAGGGGATTTTTACCCGTAACAACTTTGATGGACATATAAATGCGAGATTAAATAATGGCCCGTTTAGCTAATATATAACAGTCTGCAAATAATACTGATTATAATAATAAATATGTAATAATACAAATAATAATGCAACCTAATAATAATAATAACTAAAAATAATAATACTAATAATAGCCACAATGACAACCTTGTCACAAAGGAACTTTGCTTGCTGGCGCCGTGCTTTCGAATAATACGTACGATGTGTGAACCGCGTCCTTTGTGTTGTCGTTTCACATAAGTTTGTGTTTAGTCCACAATTTTACCAACAAGCCAAAATAATCCTTAAAAGCCCATTCATGTCTAGTCACACCCAGTGGCGGTCCTAGCTTACATGACGCCCTGGGCGAACCTCACCTTCAGCGCCCCCCCCCCCTGTTCGCCAACACACACACATTCGAATCCCCCCAAAATAAAGGACAGACATAACTCTTTCACAAAATAACTTTTTATTGGACTAATTGTTGGAACTTCAGAACCAAAACAAAGACTCAAATTTCTGAATTTTACAAATCCTTCATCACGTAAATAGAAAACTCACTTAAGAGAATGTAATTATGATACTATGAACAGGAAAAATACAAATTAAATTGCACAACTGCCATAAATAAACTAGAGAATCAAATTTCTAAATTGTACAAATGCTCTATCACATAAATAGAATAAGACACTTAAGAGAGGGTAATTATTATGCTACACTTTGAACAAGAAACAAAATAAATTGCACCACAGCACAACTGCCATCTAAAGCCTGACTCTTCTTACCTTCCTTGATGCAAAGTCATGAATTAAATCATCATATGAAATCTGCTCAGCAATTGTATGATTTATACTAATGATGGCCAGACCGGTAAGGCGTTCCTGTGACATAGTTGACCTCAGGTAGGATTTGATGAGCTTCAGCTTTGAAAAGCTCCTCTCTGCTTCAGCAACAGTGACTGGAAGAGTAAGACCAATTCTGAGAGCAGTCCACAAATTTGGATATATTTCAGAGAGCTCCCTTTCATGGATAAATGTCAGCAGTTCAAGCAAGGATATGGTCTTTGATGGCAAGTCAGGCAAGTTCTTCAGCTCCTGTGCAAGCTCTCTGCCATCCAAGTCAGATTGTCCCTTAAAGTGTAGTGTAGTACTAAGGTTCACACATTGTTCTGTCAGCTCCTCAAATGTGAGATTTTGGAAATGTGTCAGCACTCCAAACTTCTCTCCCACAATTTCCAACGTGGAAAATCTTTCCTGAATGGCTGATGTTGCAGCATCAACCACTGCATTGAAAAATGTCACCTCCAGCTTCTTCAAAGCATCAATCAAGGGCTCATCAGATGCTTCATAATATACATTTCACTATTTAACCAAACCCAGAAAAATAACATTACATATGTTAAAGTATGGGCCTTTTTTCCCAATAATATTAATCTGGAAGCATTTTGCATTGTTTAGGTCTTTTATGGGAAGGTTTATGGAAAATGCAATAGATGGTTTTTTATTAATAAAAATATATTTATTGATCTTTTATTATTTATTTTATTTTATTTTTTATTTTTTATTTATTTCTTTATTTATTTATTCTTATTTTTATTTTTTTTTTTTGCAGGCACTCATGCCGCCCCTCCACAAATGCCGCCCTGTGCGGCTGCCCATATTGCCCATATGAGGAACCGCCACTGGTCACACCACACTGAATTCTTAAGAATTAAATTTGATCACTAGACATTTAACTTGTATTTATTTATTTATTTAGATTTAAATAATTCACTCATGCCAATTTGTGGCAGTTTTCACTAATAAAGAATAATCTTGTGGTGCAAGGCACTACAAGTACTGCCCCCCAAAAACATGGTTGTCAGGGGTAAAAAAAAAAAACACTTAAATGTCAAAACGCACTGGCTTACGAATGACTCTTCCAGAACGAGTCGTTGTTTGCTTTTGGACGGCAATATCCTGCAGCACTGGTTCTGAAGGCATAGATGGTGCTACAGGTGCAGTAGGGACATTGGGGGAAGGGGATTCTTGGTGCCTGTGCGATGGGGCCACTGGCTGGTTCAAAGACAGTTGGTTGCGATAATGAAGGAGAATTGGAAGAGGGATGATAGATTGTTGTACCCTCGGATGAGGTGGTGGTACATAGGATTTAGGAAGGGTAGATTGCTGTACCTGTGTATGAGATGAAGGTACAGAAGATTGAGGAGGGATAGGTTGCTGTACCTGTATTTGAGGTGGAGGTACAGAAGATTGAGGAGGGATAGGTTGCTGTACCTGTATTTGAGGTGGAGGTACAGAAGATTGAGGAGGGATAGGTTGCTGTACCTGTATTTGAGGTGGAGGTACAGAAGATTGAGGGAGGATAGGATCTTTTGTTGGAGAAAAATCAAGGTATGCTGGTTTCAAGTGGTCCACAGAAACGGTTTCACGCTTGCCCACCTTGTCAATGATGAAAGTTTTGGGTCTACGGTCTAGCACAAGGAAGGGACCATCATAGGGACAGTGAAGAGGGTAGCGGTGAGCATCATGTCTCAAGAAAACGTGTGTGCAAGTTTGTAAATCAGGGGAAACGAAGGTAGTTTGTGAAGTGGAAGTTCTAGGTGCTGTGGGACGAATATGCTTCATAACAGAGCGTAATGTCTTAACGTACGAAGCAGGATCACATGCGGGGTTAATGGGTGTAGGTGTGAAAAATTCTCCGGGTAACCGGAGTGTGGTACCGTAAACTAATTCTGCTGCAGAGCATGCAAGATCAGTCTTCAGAGCAGTACGAATTCCGAGTAGGATTAGGGGTAGCCTGTCCACCCATGTAGTAGATGGATCAGTGGCTCGCAAGGAACTTTTAAGTTGATGATGGAAGCGTTCTATCACCCCATTGGATTGCGGGTGATAGCTTGTTGTTCTGATGCGCTCAGTCCCAAGAAGGAGCATGAGTTCCTTCCATAAGGCCGATTCAAACTGGGCACCTCTGTCTGTGCAAATGGTTGCAGGTATTCCAAAACGGGAAACCCAACATGAAACAAAGGCATGAGCTACTGCAGAAGCAGTACAAGAAGTCAAAGGAACAGCTTCTGGCCATCTTATTTTATTGACAACAATTAATAACTACTGTATATGCAAAAGGGGGTTTTTACCCGTAACAACTTTGATGGACATATAAATGCGAGATTAAATAATGGCCCGTTTAGCTAATATATAACAGTCTGCAAATAATACTGATTATAATAATAAATATGTAATAATACAAATAATAATGCAACCTAATAATAATAATAACTAAAAATAATAATACTAATAATAGCCACAATGACAACCTTGTCACAAAGGAACTTTGCTTGCTGGCGCCGTGCTTTCGAATAATACGTACGATGTGTGAACCGCGTCCTTTGTGTTGTCGTTTCACATAAGTTTGTGTTTAGTCCACAATTTTACCAACAAGCCAAAATAATCCTTAAAAGCTCATTCATGTCTAGTCACACCACACTGAATTCTTAAGAATTAAATTTGATCACTAGACATTTAACTTGTATTTATTTATTTATTTAGATTTAAATAATTCACTCATGCCAATTTGTGGCAGTTTTCACTAATAAAGAATAATCTTGTGGTGCAAGGCACTACAGTATATTATGTGGCAATCAACACAGTTACACATATCACAATCTTGGCTTTGTTCTTTTATTCTCAGAAAGACAAAATGGGAACCGTACACAACCAAAGTGGCAATTTAAATATAAGTGGCAATTAAATATAACTCAACCGAAATATCAACTCGAAATGTTGAATACAAATCAAATCGAAAGAAGGAACCAAAAGAAGGAACCGAAAGAAGGAACCGAAACCTATAAAATAAAAATACTTAACATTAGAATTAATAATACGCAATCTATAAAAATATCAATATTAACATTTCACTATTAACGAGCCACATTTTATATTTACATTTATTTATTTATTTAAAACACAATATTTAATTATAGGAAATATGAACATTTGCTTAGGGCCTAAATTGTCCTAACTACGTTTGATGTTATATATACATTACAAATTATTCACTCTGGTTATTACAATCTAAATTCTTTTATACTGTTATGACAATAGATAAATAAATTATAAAATAAAGATACGTGTATGATAAAATATTGTTATATATACAAATAAAGTACACTTCATAGACTTACCCTAGAGAAGAAGAGAGAGCAACAGATAAACTTCTTCAACGCTAATTAACTTAAGTCAGTATATCTTATTATTATAATGGCCGTGATAAACATCACTTGATACAACAGCAATATAGAGAGTTTATAGTTTCTTTTATTTTAATATTAATTTATATTACAATTCTATAAACCTAAATCTTTCTGTAAAACAATACCAAATGATTATGTAAAATATATATTTAATATTATATGCACAAATCACACGTTCAGAATAACTTCCTATAGCACACGAAAATATTTAATCTATATGTATTTTTAATATGGCGCTCAAAGATTTGATATAAACAAAATAATAACGCAAAGCGTAAAGTGTGTGATTACAACGAAATATATTTATTCTCTCAAAAGGGTTGTTGTTCACTACAAATTCAAACAATGAAAAAAAATAAATACTATATATGAATATATATAATTCAGTTTTCAACAGCTTATAGGCTATAAGCCGCGATTATAATAGTATAATAAATCCATGGTAAATCCGACAATGGAAAATTTCTGTGGTGCCCCCCTTCCCTTGATGCCCTAAGCACGGGCTTATTTTGCTTAATGGTTAATCCGGCCCTGCAAAGGGGTCATTTTTGTCTTTCAGTACTAAAAAATAAAAATCTGAGTTTGATATTCTTTTTTTGCACCCTGTTATTTTTATTAAGGTTTTTTCCCAAAGAGTCTAGAGAGCAGAGTCCAGGTGGTAAAATCTGGGGCGAAGCCCAGGCATCGAAAGTGCCCTCGCCGTAGGCGAGTTTGCGAAGCACAAGCGAGCCGAAGGCTCTGCTTGTATACTTGAAAAACAAAATCTGTCGTTAATTTGGAAACTAATTACAAAACTTTAAAAACATGCAAAAAATTGCTATTTTCTCCACTCGCATTTTGGGTTCGCGATTTAAGGTTTGATGACGAAATTGGTCAGGAGCGTATCATATAAATTTGTGAAATCGGGGTTTTTGGGTGGGGGGTATCAAAAACGAGTGATTTGCGACGGAAATGACCCCCTCATCTCAGTTTCTATTAAAAATTATTGCAATGCGTAGAAAATAATAAGTTAAACCTTTCCTATAAGTAAAAAAATTTTCGGTCGATCATATTTATGGAGATATTTGCTTCTGAAATTTTAATTAACGATATCCATTTGACGTGACGTCACGTCAAATGCGACTTTTTTTCATAAAATATTTTTCCTGATTGGGCTATTTTTTCGCTACTCTGCGACTTAATTAGTTGGTTGGTTTTTGTCCTGGCTATTTTTTTTTTCTAATTGGATTCCGTTTGGTCGTGGTTGTGATCGAGTTATGATGTGATGGTCGTGTGGTTTCGACTTTGAGAGCTTGATTCATCATGTGCCCTAGATGAAGACTAAAAAAGTGCATAACTTAATTTGTTATTACATTATCATTTGTATAATTTAGGTCTCGGGGGTACTAAAAAAGTGCATAACTTAACTTATTACATTATCATTTGTATAATTTAGGTCTCGGGGGAGCCCCCGTAAAGATCACGCGTCACAAATTGATCGGTATAGGGTTCCTAGGTTTTCCGTTGGTTTCTGATGTGATTCATCTGAAAATGACATTCATTTCCGTCACAAATCACTTTTTTTTATCCCCCCCACCCAAAAACCCCGATTTCCCACGCATTCCCCCATATTGTAGGGGGGAAATCACAAAAACAAGTAATTTGCGACGGAAATGAATGTCATTTTCGGATGAATCACATCAGAAACCACCGGAAAACCTAATTTTTTTTTTCAAAACTAGTTGTGGTTGAAACTATAAATTTACCATTTTTTTTTTATACCTTGACGTTTGTCAAATTGGGAACGTTTACGGACAGTTTGATAAAATGTTGGAGACATTTAATGAAGGACATCTGTTTCGAAGACATTTTAGGTGTAGCGTTTTGTGTTTAAGCTGTAATTGGGTAATTATTCGTTTTAGTGCTTTTCCTCCTTTCTGAACCAAAACACATTTTCCTGGTGTTTTGTGGTGTGATTTGTTCAAATCTGAACTTCGTTTCTTTGGGAAATGAGCCGTTTTTGAGAAATTTTAAAATTGAAAATTTTTCAAAAACGGCTCATTTCCTAAAGAAACGAAGTTCAGATTTGAGCAAATCACACCAGAAAAATGTGTTTTGGTTCAGACCTAACCTAACCTAAACTAACCTAACCTAAACTAACCTAACCTAAACAGACCTAACCTAACCTAAACAGACCTAACCTAACCTAAACAGACCTAACCTAACCTAAACAGACCTAACCTAACCTAAACAGACCTAACCTAACCTAAACAGACCTAACCTAACCTAAACAGACCTAACCTAACCTAAACAGACCTAACCTAAACAGACCTAACCTAAACAGACCTAACCTAAACAGACCTAACCTAAACAGACCTAACCTAAACAGACCTAACCTAAACAGACCTAACCTAAACAGACCTAACCTAAACAGACCTAACCTAAACAGACCTAACCTAAACAGACCTAACCTAAACAGACCTAACCTAAACAGACCTAACCTAAACAGACCTAACCTAAACAGACCTAACCTAAACAGACCTAACCTAACCTAAACTGATTGGGTTTTGTTGCCAGACCGTAATATCCAGCTTTTCACATCTTTCCAACAACGCTCAATATTTTGAATGTGAACGGTGTCTTCCACGAACCGCTGTGAATGGTTGACTGTCCGGTGAATGTAGCCTAGATTTCCAAGTTGAGAATACGCATGCCACTCGTCGGAATAGATTGTAGTCCCAGGCCTAATATGTTGCTGGATCAGGCGAACAAGAGTTGTTGCGTCTCTCTGAGGAACCGCAAACAACAGTAGTTTTTTGGAACTGCGTTCCAAGGTACCAAAAACCCAGGCAATCACAACCTCCACAAACCAAAATGAAAACCAGACTGAAAAAGTATTCTTAAATGAGTATGCATTATGAGAGATTCAAAATGTACGTCTCTGATTGGTCAGATAAGGTCACGTGAAACAAAAACGATTTTTAATTGGTTGTTTTGACATATGTTTCCTAATTTTGCCACGAGATGTCTCCCCATAAAACTGGAGAGGGCGACGTTCGTTAAAATTTTAACAGCGTTAAAAGCTAAATACTCGGTCAATGGCCTATAATGGCTGCTTTTTACGTCTAATTTTTTTTAAATTTTTTTTTTTTCCATAAAAAATTATTATTACATTTCCTTGATTTTTATCAGTTTCCCTGAGGTTTCAAGGTGTCCTGAATATGAATTTATATGTTAAATTGTCATAGAATGTTCCTCCTATCAAAAACGAATAAAGCATTAAAATGAATATTAACCTGTAATTGTTAAAACGTTTCTTTAAAAGACCACATACATGAGCACCATCCTTTCTACATGGATGGTGCTCCTATAACCTCAGTGACTTTAAGGAGTAAGTCCTAGGCTATAAAGGTTAAGGAATTAGGTAGTAATTCATTTTTTTACCCAGTCTCGTTTTATAATGAGAGCAAACTTTTCTGGTCAATTTTGAGGTGCTCTGCACGAATCTGCCATCTGTTTTCCTGTGCAAATGCGTAGTTTTCGAGATATCATCTTGAAAACCGCATTTGCACAGGAAACGGATGGCAGTTTCGTACAAAACATCTCAAAATTAACCAGAAAAGTTTGCACTCATAATTTTTGTTTAAACTAACGAATTTAAACGAAAATATCATGACTTAACCTAACCAATCATCTAGGGTGTACAGTTGACCCTAACCAGTGTCATGTACTGAACTGTCCGCAAAACATTAGGACCAATCAATTTGTGATGCGTGATCTTTATGGGGGCTCCGTCCCTGTACCCCCGAGACCTAAATTATACAAATTATAATGTAATAACATGTGCCAACCTTGCATGGGTAGTCCGCTAAATTTCGCCTGCCCTTAAACTGAAATGACACATGTTTATTTTTAGGATTTTTTTTACGGCACCTAAAGACCTTCTGGTCTTTTCTTAAAATACAAGCACTATTGTATTTAGGGCAGGTCACGGATGTCTTAATTATTCTGTGATTGAAAAAAAGGTCTAAACTCTTGTCTTCATCGAGGGCAATATGGCAGATCATGTCTTCAAAATCAAATATGCATAACTGACACATCATACTTCGTCACAAAAAAACTGAACTGAACAGATGAAAAATTGCTAAAAATGATTTATTTGTAAAACAGGACAAATTGAATTATGCAGAAGTAGCCAGAATCACCAAAAATAAGAAATATTCACCAAATAGTTGATATATATATATATTGAAAAAATACCAAAAATAAGATATATTTTAATAATACATTTTATACAAATTTGCACAAGATAATATGGTAATTATTCGTTTTTTGACCCTGTCTCTTTTTATAATGAGAGCAAACGTTTCTGGTCAATTTTGAGGTGCTCTGCACGAATCTGCCATCTGTTTCCTGTGCAAATGCGTAGTTTTCAAGATATCGTCATCTCGAAAACTACGCATTTGCACAGGAAATGGATGGCAGATTCGTGCAAAACACCTCAAAATCAACCAGAAAAGTTTGCATTCGTGCTAAACACAACTTAACCTAACTTAACCAGTCACCTTATTTTGGAGGATATAGTTCTGCAATTGCAGTAAGGAAGTGATGCAGAACTGTAGAATCATCAGGATGTTCTGCCAGGAACGAGTATCATGCGAAATATTTCCGGTAATGAGGACGTCTATTCCCAGCACGTAAAACCCACAATTTCACATCCTTCCATTTTTTTTATGGCACCTAAACACCTTCGAGTCTTGTCTTAAAATACAGGCAGTATTACATTTAGGGCAAATCACGGATGTTGGAATTATGCCGTGATTGTAAAAAACATCTAAACTTTTATCTTCATCAAGGCCAACAAGGCGGATTAGGTCTTCGAAATCAAGTTCACAAGATTGACACGTCATACCAGTAGAATGAAAATCACCACACTAACAAAAAACAGAAAAGTAGCCAAAAAAAAGCCAAGAAAAATCTCCAAAAAAGGTAGCCCAAATAAACAAACCAACTGAAATTTATATACAACCGAAATTTATATACATACATATTAGAAAGTAGAAAATATATATTTTAAAAAAGTACATTTTATACAAATTTGCACATAATATATATATTTTCTTATTCAGCTTTGATTGGTTATTCAATATATATATTGCTATTATAGCTGGGTGTGACTGGGTCAAAAAATGAATAATAACCGATAATATATATATTTTCTTATTCAGTTTTGATTGGGTATTCAATATATATTGCTGTTATAGTTGGGTGTGACTGGGTCAAAAAAATGAATAATAACCAAGAAATTTGGTAGAAGTAATGTAGGTACACATTGTGAAAGAAGTGAAATGATTCTAAATCTTACAGAAAATTGGGTAATGGTTCAGAATATGGGTGCCACTTAAGCAAAATTTCGAAAAATACCTTAGACACAAAGTTGTTTCTCATTAAAATACGTTGATTGCAAGTGTCGCATAGTCAAAAAAACGAAGTTAGAAAATTACGAAAAACATATTTTTGGGTATGAATCTAGGAAATTTTGAGTTGGCAACCCTACTATCATATCGTTCATTCACTTCAGTTTGAAAATGGCTTTGGTCTATGACGGATATACGGTGACACTAGTAGAGCTCGCATGGTGTTCTCCCTTTAAATGTAGTGTGTCCAATTTGTATAATTTAGGTCTTGAGGGTATGGGGGCAGAGCCCCCATAAAGATCACATATCACAAATTGATTGGTATAGGATTTTATATTTTTTAGGTTAGTTAGGACTCAGTGTTTCCCAACCGGGGGCCATGGCACATTTGAAGGGGGCCACAGGAAAATGTTATTTTGTAAAATAGAGTTAAATCTGCATATTACCTACTGAAAATAATGCTTATGGGGGCCACAGGAAAAAATAAGGTTCCTAAGGGGGCCATAAGCCAAAACTGGTTGGGAACCACTGATAGGTTAGGTTTTCCTCCTGGTTTTTGATGTGTTTCATGACATGTGTTTTTTCCCCTAAAACATGCTAAAACCATTGGTTTCCTGTTGTTTAGGATAAATCTGACCATTGCTATTACAGTAAATGGTAATTATTCGTTTTTTGACCCAGTCTCTTTTTATAATGAGAGCAAACGTTTCTGGTCAATTTGGAGGTGCTCTGCACGAATCTGCCATCCGTTTCCTGTGCAAATGCGTAGTTTTCGAGATATCGTCATCTCAAAAACTACGCATTTGCACAGGAAACGGATGGCAGATTCATGCAAAACACCTCAAAATCGACCAGAAAAGTTTGCATTTGTGCTAAACACAACCTAACCTAACTTAGCCTAACCACCTAACCTAACCAGTCACCTTATTTTGGAGGATATAGTTCTGCAATTGCAGTAAGGAAGTGATGCAGAACTGTAGAATCGTCAGGATGTTCTGCCAGGAACAAGTATCGTGCGAAATATTTCCGGTAATGAGGACGTCTATTCCCAGCACGTAAAACCCACGATTTCACATCCTTCCATTTTTTTTACGGCACCTAAACACCTTCGAGTCTTGTCTTAAAATACAGGTAGTATTACATTTAGGGCAAATCACGGATGTCGGAATTATGCCGTGATTGGAAAAAAAATCTAAACTCTTATCTTCATCGAGGCCAACAAGGCGGATCAGGTCTTTGAAATCAAGTTCACAAGATTCACACGTCATACCAGTAGAACGAAAACCACCACACTGACCAGAAACAGAAAGAAGTAGCCAAAAAAAGCCAAGAAAAATCTCCAAAAAAGGTAGCCCAAATAAACAAACCAACCGAAACTTATATACATACATATTAGAAAGTAGAAGATATTTTTTAAAAAAAAGTACATTTTATACAAATTTGCACAAGATAATATATATATATTTTCTTATTCAGCTTTGATTGGTTATTCAATATATATTGCTGTTATAGCTGGGTGCGACTGGGTCAAAAAACGAATATTAACCCAGTAAATTATTGCTTGTGCTGTGTTCCCCCACCCAAAACCCCCAGTTCCCACGGTGGTCCCCCCAGATTGTACTAGGGGTTAGGGGGGTGAAATCACTTCAAGCAATAATTTACTGTAATGGCGATGTTCACATTTATCCTAAACAACAGGAAACCAATGGTTTTAGCATGTTTTGGTGGAAAAAACAAAAATTGAGGTGGCACCCCTATTCTGAACCGTTACCAAAGGTGGCACAAATACATATAAATCTTTGGCTAATGTCAAGTTTTGAGAACACCAGATTCAGGTGATCCATCCCTTTCATACTTTGGGGCAGTCAGGGTAATTCTTACAACCTCCTAAGTTACCCTAGGCTAGCTGGTCATTCTAGGTTGTTAGTTATTTCCTACATCATTAAGTTTGGCCCCAGAACTTAATATTTTCGAAAATAGGCCAAGGGTAATTTCCAGGGTGTTTATAAAGTCCCTATTTATTTTCAGGTAAATATTGGATTTTAATCAGTCTGGTTTTATAATGAGAGCAAACTTTTCTGGTCAATATTGAGGTGCTTTGCATGAATCTGCCATTGGTTTCCTGGGCAAATGTAGTTTTTGAGATAGTGTAATATAAACATATAGGATATGTTCATGTTACGAGATCTCGTAAATGACACATTACCATAGGAAATGTGCAAAATGCCTCAAAATTAACCAGAAAAGTTGTCTCATTATCAGTAGCAGCTTGTGACTAAAAATTCTAGGGGTGCTGTCTCTAAGAATGGGTTGAAATAATTACCAAAATAAAAGGATGAGCAATGAATAAAAGTTTCAAAAGTTATTGAAAAAGTTATTCAGTGAGCTCATCCTTATATTGTTCTTGATTATTTCAATTGTAAATAAAAAATTTAGGGGTACTGCAGTTCCGCAGTGCCTACCGACGAGCCGCCACTGCTCATTATGAAACTACACTGGGAGTAAAAATGAAAAACTAATAACCTAACCTTAGTATTCTTACCTTATTTTGGAGGAGGATATAGTCATACGGTACTGCTAGCACAAAACTCGCCAAACTAACAAAATTTAGTTGCGAAAAAATAGCCAGAACAGAAAACAATAAACTAATTAGGTTGGCAGAGTAGCGAAGAAATATCCAAATCAGGAAAAATATTTTATGAAAAAAGTACTGTACATTATAGCCAAAACAGGAAATATATTTTATTAAAAATGTACATTTGAACAAATTTGCACAAGATAAGATATATATTTTTTTAGTTAGTTTTTAATGGCAATTCCATATATAATACTTGTTCAACTGCTTGTGACTGGGAGTAAAATCCAATATTAACCCTATTTCAGTGAAAACATAGCAGAAAGGGTAAAATTTAATAACAATATAATAGAAGGCATACATTTAATGAGTACTTAAGCATATAAATGAGCACCATCAGTATCTCTACATAGTTTGAATCTGTCAGCAGCATTGCAGAACACATTTTGGAGTATGATGGAGGTTATTTTTGTAACTGCTGTTATGATATAAGCACATAAATGTTCCAGATTCATTCAGATGGCATTTTAAGCACATTCTTTCAACAAGATGGGGCACCTTGCCATTACGCAAACATTGTTCGGAAGTACAGTACCATGCCTAACTGAACAATTTCCAAATTGGTGGATTGGATGTGGAAGTAACAGGCCCTGGGCAGCTCGATCTCCTGACCTAATGCCCTTGGATTTCTTTGCATGGGGCTTTATCAAATGAGGGTTACAGATCTGCAAGATTTACATGCTCATATCGTAACAGTAGTTACAAAACTAGGTAATTATTGAATGTTTAACCAACACTGAAATTAATATCCAAAATACATTTTTCTAATGTATTTTGGTGTGTTCTGTTCAAATATGATCTTCATATCTTGCGCAAATGAACTGAAACAAAGTTATGAAACATTAAAATTTTTCTGTTTTGGTTCATTTTTGCTAGAAATGAAGGTCATATATGAACCAAACATACCAAAATACATTAGAAAAATGTATTTTAGATATTAACAAAAACCAAATGGGCTAGGAACATATATAACCTAACCTAACCTTAACCCATGTGTTCTCCAATTGCGTGTGCTAACTGGGGGGTGTGAAGCCCCCAGACCCCCCCTGATAATATATATATACTAAACTTGCTAATTATTGAATGTCATGGTCACTGTTGGTGAAACATTCAATAATAACCCAAAAATAACCCCTGTCATGCTCCAAAGTGTGTTCTGCAATGCTGCTGACAGATTTGAACTCTGTAGAGATATGGTTCTGATGGTGCTCATGTAGAATTATATGCTTAATTATTCATTAAATGTATGCCTTCTATCTGACAATCTATCATTTCTGACAAAAAATGATGATTGTGTTTCTATGGATTTTTACCAATTCTAGAATTTACACACACAGTTTACGGACTGTAATTACATTACAATACATTTCATTTGGAAAACATGAACCCACTGGGGCCTATCAAGATTATCCAAGTCGTGAGCTAATAATATAGAATCCTGTGAAACAGCAATCTCAAGTTGGCTAACTAATGTATAACTATTTACTACTATCAAAGTAACCTACAAACTTAAGCCAAGAATATATAGTATTTACAATCTACAAACTCATTCATGAAAGAGTAAATTTTTTATAAAATTAACTAATGAGCTACTGTTTACCGCATCATGTGGCAAGTCATTCCAAAAATCTACTACTCTATGACTGAAAAAGTATTTTCTTAGATTAAGTCTACAAGGCTGTTTTCTAATTTTCTTATGTCCATGAGTTATCCCATCACCCTCTAGTAAGAAAAAGTTATGTACATCTAAATTGTCTGAACCTGAAAACATTTTGAATATCTCTATCATATCTCCCCTCCTACAGTGTCTCTCGGAACTAAACATACCTCGTTCCTTTAATCTTTCCTTGTATTCCAGTCTTCTTAGGTTAGGGATAAGCTTGGTTGTCCTACATTGCACACCTTCAAGCATATCAATATCATGTCTAAGGTGAGGGGACCAAGCTTGAATGCAGTATTCTAAGTGAGGCCTAACATAAGAATTATATAATTTACAGATGACTTCCTTACTCTTGTAACTAACATTCCTCTTAAAAATACTTAACATTTTATTTGCTTTATTTCTAACCTCTAAGCACTGCTTAGAAAATTTTAGATCACAACTAACTATAACACCAAGCTCTTTTTCCTGTCTAACATCCTCTAACTAGTTACCTTCCATCTCATAACTAAAGCTTTCGTTATTTCTACCAAAATGGATGACTTTACATTTTTGAACATTGCATTCCATCTGCCATTTGTGAGCCCAAGCATCTAATCTATCAATATCTTTTTGCAGTTTATAAGTATTTTCCATATTTGTAACCGGGGTAACTACTTTTGTATCATCTGCAAATTTAGAGATTTTACTACCTACTCCCTTCTCTAAGTCCTTTAGATATAAAATAAAGAGTAAAGAACCTAAAACTGATCCCTGTGGTACCCCACTTTTCACTTTCTGCCACCCAAATTCATGACCAAATGTGTTTATAATTATTCTCTGTTCTGTCTTCCAACGATTTTTCTACCCAATTTATAACTGACCCCAATATCCTATGAGCTTTTAATTTATATAGAAGTCTCCTATGTGGAGCCTTGTCAGATGCTTTACTAAAATCCAAATAAATAACATCTACATCATTTCCATTATCTACCTGATCAGTTACAAACTCTAAAAGGTCTAAGAGATTAGACAAACAAGACCTTCCTAATCTAAATCCATGTTGTGGACTTGAAATAAGATTAGAATTCTCCAAATGATCTTGAATATTATTCTTTATAATTCTTTCTAGTATCTTTCCTACCAATGATGTTAAACTAACAGGCCTATAATTTCCTACCTCCTTTCTTACTACTATTTTTCTTATTTGCCTTATTTCTAGCCTTTAAGCTTTGCTTAGAAAACTTTAGATCACTATTAACTATAGCACCAAGATCTTTTTCCAGACTAACATTCTCTAACTAGTTTCCTTGCATCTCATAATTGAAGTTTACATTGTTTCTGCTGAAATGGAGGACCTAATCTAAACTGTCTCTGAACTGCATCTGGATTTTGTAATGGGTTGATTCACTCCAGTGTCTGTCTTCTCTTTATAGCCTTGTATAAGATTTTTCCAAATCAGTAATGGGAGCCTTCTGTAATACAGGCCTATTCAAGCATTATGTATATTATATATTAAAGCAAGCAAGTATTTAGCTAAATTTTACACTACATTTACAAAAATTGAAAAATAATGGTCTAGACTGATCCAGTTGTATCATTATCATCATCTGACAATCTATCATTTCTGACAAAAAATGATGATTGTGTGTCTATGTATTTTTATGCAATTAGGATACTGGGCCTCCTCATTCCATCAATCCCACCATTCCATCAATCCCAGGATTTCAACCATGGCAAACAGAAATATCATCCTGAAGATCGAGGGTCTGTATAAAGACTGGTGGGGTCTTGAAAAGATGAAGAGTAGGAAGAGGGAGGCTTTCCTTCAGAAATTGGAGGAACTCTTTGACATCACCCATGCTGATACCAACAACTTGATCAAAAATGAAGAGGACAAGGAGTTCCTGATGGTGCAGAGGGAGAAAGGAAGGTGGGGCTGCATGATGGAGTGGATAAGAAGCTGGCAGAGGAGTCCCAAAAGTTGAGCCAAAGCTGCTCTGAGACAGCACGTCAGGAACAGGACATGAAATGCCACCAAGAAGAAACCAATGTGGTGGAGCTGGAGAGCTCTTCCAGTAGCAATGCCCATGAGACTGAGTGATGAGGACTCTTCAGCAGCAGGTCCTTCTACCTCTATAGCAGCACCTCCGAAGTGGCAATGAGCCTCCAGCAATAGCTGCAGCATTAGATTAGACCAAGACCCCTGATAGCAATGCTGCATACATCCTGACAGCAGCTACTTTTGCGTATGGATGAGTCCCATCAATGGTGGCCCTGAACCAGCAGAGTACCCTCTCTGCTGAGCCCGCATGAAGTTGTCAGGAGACAGCTGAGGTCTTGAAAGATTCCTTCAATTCAACTGTGCCCCTCATTATCTACTGGGATAATACAAGCAGCTGGTTTCTTATGAAGATGGAGATTGCCACCACAGGGTCCAAGGCTTTTGGCCAGCATCTGTTGGAAGAGCTGGCTGGACTGGCATTCTTTGATGTAAAGGTCACTGCTGAAGAAAAGAAACAAATGATTGATGCTCTCAAAGATGAAGGATCTGAGGACCCACTAAAATGGATTTGTGTCCCTGGCTCCCTGCAGATGCCACCCTGAAGGACAAGATGGTGGCCAACTTTGTCACCTTGCAGTCTCAGTGCCTCTTTGCAGCTCTTGACCATCCCCCAATGGTTTCTTGGTGTGGACCCTACTGAGTGGGAAGGCCGAGAGGATTATGAGGCTGCTTCTTGCTGCATCCGAAGCCTCTGTGTGATCAATGACTGCACAGAGTGAGGAGTGAAGCTGATTCAGGAGTTCAATCCTGTAATCACCAGGAATGAGGATCAGTGCCAGTTCCTCCTCCAAGCCATTGAGGAGCATCAGAGACATTTTCCAGATGTGTGGAAGTACACTCTTGCCTAGAAATAGGCAACAATGAGTGGGAGTTGGGCTCCCATGAGAGTAATATTGTACCTCTTAATATATATTGTTCTGCACATCCAGGACTTTGTATCCTCATTTTTCTAATTTTTTAATTAAACTATATAATCAATTGATGTTTGAAATATATTTCCATTGGGAAAAAGTTTTATTTTCATTTCTAAGGTTCCATCCCATCATGACCAAATATGGGGTTTTCACACTGTAAACTATATAACTATATCAGCGTACTAGTAGTGTACTGACAACCAATGTGGCACCAGATAATATAAGTTGATTGAGCTAAAATTTTGCTTACAGCACTTTTTTTGAGACTAGTAACAATATCCAGAGGTAGCTGCATTGAATTTTGAAAGTTCAAAAATAAGGACCACCATAATATATATATTAGGGTGTCACTTAAATGCAAAGTTTGAAATTTTCATGCTGACACCCCGCGAATCTATTCCATTGGTAAAAAAAACATGGTGACTGAAAAATCTTTTTATTTGAATAACTATAAAAGGTCGCCCCCGCCTTCCAAAGTTTAATGCTTGCGCGGCGTCTCCATAATCGTTCATTAGATATCTATATATCTCTATATATGTGTGTGTGTGTATCTGTGTGTGTCTGAATATCTGAGAAATAAAGTGAACAATACTTAACGATTCACCATTTCTCATTTCAGCTACGTGATTTCTGGTGATGGAAACCCGGAAGTGTATATACCTATTAGGGGCAGCGGTTGATGAGGTGAAAGGATGCAAGCTTCCTTCCTACAGGCAAGCATTCGGTTACTTCCTTTACCTTCACCATGAAAAGAAAATGACAATACGTGACGCGTTGAGGAAGTCACTTCGAGCAGTGATGTCCTTCTGGGAGAAAGCTCACATTCCAACCAGACTCGAGACACACTGCGTCAGCAAACTGGATAAAGTCTTCGAGGAGTGGAAAGGACTCAAAAAACACGCCTCAAGGACGAGCGATTCACACAAGACGAAAGAAAAAGAATTCATTGAACGCCTCGATCGTCTCTTTGACATCGCCCACGCTGATTGTGAGAAATTGGTCAAGTACCCAGAGGATTGGGAGTTCCTTCAGCAGCAGCGCCAGAAAGGACGTCCAGGTTCAATGGCAGGTTTGGACATGACCCATCAGCGCCAAGTCAAAGATTGTACTCGACGTCGGGAGGAAGAGGAGAAACGAAGAAAGCGATCAGCAGCTGAAATGGAGGCAGTATCCAACGAAGTGGTTTTGGAGTCCTCATCCTCCAGCTCAGATGATAGCGAAGAAAAAGGAGCATGTGGTGGTTCGTTAGCGTCTAAACAAAGAGCAACGAAGAACATCATGACATCGGAATTGGCGGCAGCGCTTGATCGCACGCAACTCTCGTCAAGAAAGGCCACATATCTGCTGTTTGAGGCAGCTTCCAGCTTAGGGCATGATGCTAGCGACTACAACATCAATCGTGGATCCATTCATCTCAGTGAAAAATTCCGTACCCTTAAGGCTCGGCAACTGAAGAGCGAGTTCCAAGGCAATAGTCCGTTGACTGTTCACTGGGACAGAAAACTCATGCAAGATCTGACGTCACGAGAATATGTTGACCGCTTACCTATTCTTGTATCTGGCTCCGGGACAGAGCAGCTCCTCGGGGTGCCAAAACTTCTGTCAGGAACCGCGCTGGCACAAACAAATGCCATCATAGATTGCCTGAATGAATGGGGAGTGACCGATCATGTCAAATCTATGTGTTTCGACACAACCGACAAACAGAGGCCACCGTGGAGGAACTTGTATTCTTCTGGAAGAAAAAGTTGGACGGACCTGTTACACTGCGCGTGCAGACACCATGTACTGGAGTTGGTGCTACAGGCGGCATTCGCAGCATCGCTAGATTCAGTATCTACCGGTCCCAGAAATTCTGCTTTTTCAAACGCTTCCATGATTATTGGACCCACATTGACAGCAACAGTTCCAAACTGCGGACACAGATGCGTTCACCAAAGCAGCTATTTTTAAGCATAGAACGGAGCTCATTGAGTTTGCCAAAATCACAAGCACTTCAAGTTCCTGATGACTATCAGGAATTCCTCGATCTTTCCGTCATCTTTCTTGGAGGAGTTCCATACAAGGGACTAAACTTCCGCGCCCCTGGTGCTGTGCACCGGGCGAGATGGATGGCTAAGGGGCTCTATGCCATCAAGATCTGGCTCTTCCGAAGACAGTTTAACTGACGAACACTGAGGAACGCGGAATTCGAGATATCTGCCTCTTTTCTGTTCTAGTTTACATGAAAGCGTGGGCAACAGCTCATCTGTCCATCGAAGCTCCGCTGAATGATTGGGAATTGATGAGGACGCTCCTTCGATACCCGCACAAGAAGATCTCTGATGGTACCACCAAGAAGCTGTCTGCGCACCTGTGGTACCATTCGGAGGAGGCAGTGGGTCTGGCGTTCTTTGATGAGAGGATATCGATGGAAGTGAAGTGCAGCATGGTTGCAGCGTTAGATCAAGAAGCCCCTCACATGCCGCCAAAACGACCTTTGGTTCTTGATACTATGTTCCTCAGTGACAGCAAAGGACTGGAGCAACTGATCACAAAGAACACCCGAGGATTCTTCTCAAAACTTCAGTTGCCAGATTGCTTTCTGCTCCACCATCCCAGTTCATGGACGTCAAACTCTGAATACATGCAAGCTCGGGATGTGGTCTCCAAACTTGCAGTGGTGAACGACAGAGCAGAACGGGCCGTGGCTCTGGTGAAGGAGCTGAACGGAAAGTTGACAGTGAAAGAAGAACAGCTCCAGTTCCTCGTTCAAGTTGTCACTGACCACAGAAAGCAACACCCAGCTCCGAACAAATCAGCATTAGTGAGGACGCGAAAGAACTAATCACTGATCAGCGTATGAGCACCAATTATTCTGCTACTGTATATGTATTTTATTTCTCAAAGTTTTGCTTTTGTTGCTTCTCCATTTTGTACCATTATTCGCCAAATTATGTCTTCTATTTTGATTATATAATAAACTGTTTGTATTCTTTGCGTTTTTAAGTGTCTTACTTTCGTTATTTCACCAAATTGCCTTGTTTTTTATTATCTGGTTCGGCCCAAGCTGTGAACACTGAACAGCTTGTTGACGTCAACAAATGGGTCTTGTTTTCAGTGACGAGGGCGACCTTTAAATGATGACCAATCAGGACCAAATTTCTCTTCCGTATGTTTTACACCAAATGGAATAATTTTAGGGGGTGTCATAGGAAAATATCCATCGTTTAATTTTCCCCCTATTACCTAGTGACACCCTAATATATATATAGTCATTCCATGTTAAATGACTCATAAATTTAGGGACTACATGACCTCTTAATTTTCATGAAACTTGGTACAGGACTTATAACAAAATACGAGTACATACCAAAGTTTACCTCTGTGACCTCTTAGACTGCACAAAAAGTCATTAAGCCCTAATTATTGACCTAACTTTGACCACCATACCCCATTTTGAAGGTCCTGATTTTCTTGCTAATTAATCTAGAAAAATGGGCTTGGCATTGTCACAATTAAACGAGTAAAATTAATGAATGAAAAAATTACTCCTTTTGTGTATTTAACAATACAGGGAATGAGGGAAGGAGAGAAGCAGAAAAAATATGTCTGTACAGCATGACAAAAAGAGTTAGGAGGGATTAGCAAAAAATTAATCAGTACCTACTTAGGAGGGATTAGTAAAACATTAATAAGTAGTATTAAGTACTGACAGTGCTGGGCAGTATTTAAATACGTATTTAAATACATTTGTGTATTTAGAACTGTATTTATAAATACATTGTTTTTCATGTATTTAAATATAGTATTTAAATACTCAAAATATAAAAATGTAAATACTTTTACTGATCAATGCCATTCTTCAGGGGTTCCAAAAGAGAGAGAAAAATTCTCTCTCCTTAGCTAATGAACCCCAAGTCACCAACGCCATCATTGCAACAGCCACGCACCCATACTTCAAACTGCGTTGAGTAGACATAAACAAGTCTTGGAACTCCGAAACTCAACGAGGAGTGGTAAAAAGCATTTTAATCCGTGCCACCACTACTGTCGACCAAGACCCGCAAGCAGATGACAATACATCTAGTGGTGCATCGGATGGCGATGAGTACTTTGGCTTTGCCCACAACTCTTCGTCTTCGAGGTCCTCTATTGCACCATCTGCAGACATGAATGTATTGGCATTTCTACAAGATTCCGATCGGACCATCAACAGTTTGGGAAAACATCCTCTCATAAAAAGACTGTTCCTCCGCTATAACATGACATTACCATCTTCGGCACCGGTAGAGCGAATATTCTCATTCGCGGGACATGACTCCAGATTCCTGGGATCTTGGGAGCATTGCTCCAGTAAATTTGACCATGAGAAAAAGTAAATTTGGGTTTGGATTATGTTCATCCGCTAGACATTATGCAATTTTTTTGCGTATACGTTCTTGTACAAACCAATTTTTTTAAATTACAAATTTAGTTATTTTAAGTTTAGTTGGTAATTCCATATTTAACAATTATTTTTATTTTTTGTTAAGCTTCAATGTTTTGATGATTAAAATTTTATTAAAACGTATATTTTTTTAATATAAAATTATCAGGATTGGACTATGTTCCATTGATCTTGGCCAGGTTTGATAAATTGGCCAGATAATTACTTGTGCGGTTTTAAGTAATCCACCATGACTCTAGAATTGAAAAGTTTAGTTAAGTTTAAACTTACTTTTACTTACTTTAACTTACCTACTTTTACTTACTCTTCCTTACTTTTACTAAGTTTAAAGCACTTATTTTTACTTACTTTCATTGTACTATATTTACTTACTTTTACTCACTTTTACCATACTATATTTACTAACTTTTACTTATTTTGTATTTTTTCAGGTAGTCAATAATCAATAATGGATCCTAATATTGATGAAGTTGGAGAGAAAAGTGAGGGTGTTAAAAGGGGTTACTTTTGTGGTCAATGCAAGAACAAATATTCAAAGAAGCAAAACTGGGAGGAACATTTTAATTCCAAAAAAAATATTTGTTAAATACAAAGAGGTCCCAGAGTTTGGGCCCACAGCTTAGATATTGCAGTAAAGAAATACCAGGATGAAGTGCAGCAAAGAGATACGGCAAAGCAGTCATTTAGTTTGTTCACAAAATGTGCTAGTGCTAGACCTCAGAAAAATGAACCAACTTCATCAACTGCTAATCTAGAAAATGAAACTTTTTCACTAGATGTTTCACAGACTGAAGAAAGTGCTTCTCCTCCACCTAAGAAACAAAAGGTAAGTGAAGAATCTGCGCATCAGACTAACAAAACTGCTTTAGAGGAATTTGAAAATTCCCAAATCCAGAAGACATTGAATGCAATTTTGCGCCTAACAAAAGAAACTCACCAAGCTGTTGTGGAAAAAAAGTAAATTCAGAGCTGTGCTCCAGTAAATTTTTTCAAATCTGGAGTCATGCGCGGGAATCACTTTGACTCCCAAAAGAAACACACTTTCAGACAAAACTTTTGAAAGATTGGTTTTGATCCACAGCAACCGTGAAATAAAAGAGAATTCGTAAGGTGCCTTATGCTTACGTTTATGTCTCATCTACTCATTAATTGTTACTCATTTTGAAATGATATAATGAGTATAATATGTCACTGGTTGAACATCGTAAGTTCTAAGTTCTTTTGTTTTTGTTTTGTTCTAAAAAGGGAAATATATAATCGGAAATTAGATTGTACTATTTCTTTATCCTTTATCAAGCATTTTATATTGTTGTTACTCATGAATTAGTGAATGCATATGTTAAAATTTGTATGTATTTAAAAAGTATTTACAAATGTATTTAAATACAATTGATGTATATTGTATTTAGTATCTAAATACATTTGTAAAATGTATTTAGTATTTAGTATTTAAATACATTTCTCCCATGTATTTAGTATTTAAATACATTCAATGTATTTATTGCCCAGCTCTGAGTACTGATTAATTTTTTGCTAATCCCTCCTATTTTATTTAGGCTGCACAGATATACAGGGTGTTCACAAAGTTCTGTTCCAGTTTTAAAATTTTATTTCAACAACCAAGAGAGAGAATAATGCATTTTGTTGCTTAACTAATGAATTTTTTTCTTGAATTACAGATTGTAATCTGAGTGTGAAGTTGCTATTGATAGAACCTTGAATGAAAATTATGACTATTATTATATAAATAAATTATTATGTAAATAAAATCATTGGTTAAAAGATATAGCTAGTCATTGTGGAAATTAAGCATAATTGCTGATGGTTGGCTATTTTAAGTAGCTATTGAAAGTTACTAAGTTTTTAAGAACTTAAATATCTTCCCACCTCTACAGACACTACAAGGTCTTTCTCCTTTTTTGAAAGAGAATTTTTCTAATTTTCCTTCATTTTGATAATTGTAATACTGAAATGGATGACTCATTCGTGGACTCCAACCAAGAGGGAACATATTTATTGATTACAAATATTCCACAAGTTTTTCATAGTAAAGACCTTCGGAATTACTTTTCATATTTTATAGATAAAAATGCTTTTCTTGTTTTCCATTACCGACATAGACCAGAAGATACAGTGATAGAGTACTTGAAGACTATAAAGGAATCAGCACATTCAAGTTTAGAATGTTTAAATTCCGAAGCCAGTAACATACCTGAAAAAATCATAAATTCTGAAACAACAACCGCATCTCGGTTATCAGAAGGTATTAGAAATCTTTCAGAAGTTATCTGGGTCTCCAAAAATGCCGCAGAATGCAAAGGAGAAGCTGATTATAATAATAGTAAAAAGGTTTCATTTCCAAGTGATTATGCTTTATCTAGAGAGACAGAAGGTCTTTCCTTATCGCAGCAGTGGAAAGGACAGGTTATTATGGAAGAAGAGAAACTGGCTAGGTGCTGCTGTTTAATCTTAATAACAAATGAGTATTTGGATTCATTTAAAGCTCTCTACAACCGAAAATTTTGGGTCAATGGAGATGGAGTCATTCTTCCCATCAGATGCCTTATATTTGATTTGACATTAATTTTGAAACTTAATGAAGCTTTACTTACAAGTAAAAAAAATACAGGTACTGTATGAAATCATTTCAATTAATTGATCATATGTAATTGCTTTTCTTAATTTAGGGTTGTAATATCTTTTTTCTGTACATAGAATTTACCCTTTAACAAAATAAATTGTATGTACAAATTTTTTTTTTACTATATAACTTACTGACTACTTCCATTCCATTCTTTGACACCTCATTATTTGAGGTACAGTAGTCCTGTACATCATGATGATGAAAGGGTAAATGACTCGTAACTTTTAACAGGTTGTGATGTGGAAATTCCTTATTCTACCAGATCAGAACAACTACTTCGGAGGAAAAAAATTGCCTTTGAGAAGATGACGAAGCTGATAGAATTTGACACACCACTTTTTATGCCCCAAGGAAATGTTGGTACACCAAATTCCTATTTCAGATCCTTATTAGATCAGTGTAAATTACCAACAAGCATCATCTCAAAATTAGGACTTGATTTTTATAAAAGGTGACTTGCAAAAGGCAAAGTACATTTCTTTTGCTTTCTGTAAATTGATTTTCAGGTGAAAGGCAGGGTAGGGTACTCTAGATATTGAGCAAAGGACTGCAGATAAATGTAATTTGTGGTTGATACTCGTTTCCTTTGCTGAGCTTTATGTTATGATGATCTTGAATTTTAGTTGTATTGCTAAATTATTTAACCCTTTAAGCCCTGAATTTTTTGTAGGGTTAAATTATGAATGCGTGTATTTGAAACGTTAGCAATTGGCATCTTCAGTCCTTAAAGGGTTAATGTAAATTTCTCTGTATGGATGTTTAAACTTGTGTCCTAATTAAAGTAATTAATAAATAGAAATTTGTTGGGATCCCAACCGAGTTGGCTGTTCTACATTTTACTTTATTTTATTAATTCAGAAGCGAGTCTTGCCTTTGCCTTCAGTAAGGTATTGACTTTAAAATTTTGTATTTTTGTTGTTATATTTGGTCATCATAATGTTCATTTTCAGCAAATGTAAGAAGAAATACAGTCAAGTCCACTTAGATTATGGCACAGAAATCAAAGCTGGAGGTGTTCACCCAGACCCATATGAAGCCATATTTACTGAGAATGGAGACTTAATCCCAGGATACTTTGACATTAAATTCAACAAATCTCTCCAGAAACGGAAGAAATCTTCGCAACCCATTCTGGAACTGGAGAGGGAGGAAGAGGTAAATTTATTCTCAGTTGTATAATATTTTAATTTATTATTCTTAAGGCTCGTAAAGTTGGGGTGGATGCTTCGGAAGAAGGTCTTTTAAGAGGAAAGCAGGTTTTTTTTAATTCCCACATTCTCATATAGTGAAGCTTTCTATCATGCGATAAACTAATTTTGTTTTTTTTAGTAAAATTAAAGAATTTAGGCCTTGCTCTACCATATTATTTTATTTATTTGGTGTCAGGGTGGGAGCACCACTATCTAGTTGTAACTGAATTATGATAGTAATTTCTGGTTCCTGTTGCAATGACACAAGAGCATGGTATGATAACTGGTTTTGCTTCCGTCCGAATTTTTCATTCTCACGAAGGTCAAGCTTGTTGCTCCACCTTAGACCGACAGCTTAACGTAGAATCCGGACCACGACCCATCACGGGTGGTCAGAAATTACAAAATCCTCACTTAGACTCGATCTCATGACCTCCCGGTCAGCAGCCCAGCGTCTTAATCACTAGGCTACCCAGGGTACCAATTTATCTACCAACCAATTTTTATTATATGGAAGGATAAACAGCTGGGCTTGTTGCGCGCTGACTGTCGTCGCCGGGAATCGAAGCTGGGGCCGGTGGATTCGTCAATCAGCGATGTTAACCACTACATCACCAAGGCGCAATCGATCATGACCATGAACAAGGCGCATGACCACTGTGTGTGTACACACACACACACCTCGGTGGTGTAGTGGTTAGCGTCGCTGACTACGAATCCATCGGCCCTGGGATGGAGACCCGGTGATACAGGGTCTTTGCGGCTTTCGACCTCTCCGATGAGTTCCTTGGTGTGGACCCCACTGAGTGGGAGGCGGCACGCAGCAAAACCCAGCTGTTCATCCTTCCACACAATAAAAGAAATTGGTTGGTAGATAAATGGTTACCCTGGGTAGCCTAGTGGTTAAGACGCTGTGCTTCTGCTGGTGTGTGGTTTGGATTCTACGTTAAACTGTAGGTCTAAGGTGGAGTGACAAGCTTGACCTTCGTCAGAATGAACAATTCTGGCAGAAGCAAAACCAAGGTTACCCAAGGTGTATATACAGGGATGACTAAAAGTCGCGATTGGGTTGTATAGAATTGTTGATAAAAGAATGAACCTTAATTTTTTAAACATTTTATTTGAACAAAACCCCAAAAAATGAAGTTGAAATTAAATAAAAAGATATCTCGCTGCTTATACGTCCAGTTCGTCTGTATGGATACCGTCGTGATCAACGCATAATTGCATTCAACGCCAATTGCACCGTGAAGCTTTTCGAAGTTTCAGGCATAATGGCTGAAAATATGTGAAGAATTTCCATTTTTAACTCTTCAAGAGAGTGCATGCGGATGTAGCTAAGTTCTTCACAAAAGACCACAACCAGTTATCACAAGTTGTGAGGTTGGAACTTTTGGGAGACCAGTTGAGAGATCTTCCTCGCCCATTCCACACTGGAAATTGGTTGTTGAGGAAATTATGTACGTTAATAGCATGATGGACTGGTGTACCGTCTTGTTGTAAAATAACACTGTTTACAAGGTCCACTTTCTCAAGTTCGCGAATTAACCAATGAAATAACATCTCTCAATAATTTTGACCAGTCAAACTCCCATCGCAAAAATATGGTCAACATTCGGTTCACAAGTTACACCAGCCTACATCATAACATGGAGAGGGTGCTGTGCTCTCTCTTCGAAGACGTGGGGACTTTCTTTCATCCAGAAATAAGCATTCGGAGACTTCGTGCTAAGATATATGGCACATTCATCAGTGAACATAATTTTGCATCAAAATTTTCCATCACTGACTCAAAAATTACTTCGAGAGAAGAAATAATGAAAGCACAAAAAATAGACATCTGGGGACTTTGTAAAGTAAGCAAATTTAAGACAGATTTATATTAGCTCATCTCAGGGCTGTCTAGTTACAAGCATTGCTTTAGGCAAGGAAGATGTGCTTAATCTTCCTGAAAGTTCTGAGTGAAAACCCAATAATATAAAACTAAACACACAATGATAGGCCTATTCCTTGAGGTATTTAAGCATAGTGAATTGCCTATATTAAACTCTCTTAGCAACCCCCATCGCCTACATTGAAAGAGAGGCGCGATACGCAACCGCGCACCCTACAACGAGAAGCGAGGTCCAATGAAATTAATAAGGTATGGTAATTTTTTTTTACCATTTGGCAGCGCTAAATACCGAAGCCAAATAAATTTAACATTAACCAAAAAACTACTTAACGAGGTCTTTTGAAGACATCCACAAACGTCTTTAATGAAAAAGACGTAGGGTTTTTGCCGTTAACTGAGCATCAAGATCTGCTGGAAATTTCCAACGGATGGCCAAGTTGATTGGCAATCACCCATAACCTTATATAGTTTTTTCATATCCACTGCAATACCACCCGACTGGCTACAGCATTGCTGTAATAACTATTTCAGATGTTTTTATACTTAAAATAAAAAAGATATAGTTAAGTATATAGCCAATAAATACTTGCTGAATTTTATAAAAACCCCAAGAAATATTCGGCGTGTGTTTAAAAATTTTAAAACATTTTATATTACTGTTAAAGTCGGACTTGGAGTAAGGCTCACCAATTCATTTTGTCTGTAGTCATCATAGGTGTTTCTGTAACTACCATTACCAACGTATGAAAAAACTATATAGGGTTATGGGTTGATTGCTATTAACTTCGCCATCCGGTGGAATTTTCCGCCAGATATTGGTGTTGAGTCAATGGCAAAAACCCTACGTCTTTTTGTTAAAACATTGTGTTTGTGGAGGTCTTCAAAAAAGACCTTGTTAAGTTGTTTTTTTTTGGTTAATGTTGAATTTATTTGCCTTCGGTATTTAGCGCTGCCTAATGGTAAAAAAGGAAACTGCCATACCTTATTAGTTCGTTGGATCTCGCTTCTGGTTGTAGGGCGCGCGGTTGCCTATCGCGCCTTACTCTCGATGTAGGCGATAGGGTTAGGCAAGGAGTTTATTCAGTTTAATTAATATAGACAATTCACTATGCCTAAATACCTGAAGGAATAGGCATATCCTTTTGTATTATTAGTTTTATTTTATTAGTTTTTCACTCAGAACTTGCAGGAAGATTAAACACATCTTCCTTGTCACTAGGTAGCTCTGAGAGGCTGTCTTTGTCTTAAATTCCCTTATTTTGCAGTCTCCAGACGTCTAATTTTCGTAGTTTCATTATTTCTTCTCGAAGTAATTTTCATGAATCAGTGATGAAAAATTTTGATAGGAAAAAATGTTTTTCTTGTTATGTGGGCCCAATGACTACATACTGGGTTCTGTGTATGGCAATTTTTTCCATTCCCAATAGGGTTTGACGCCAATCCCGAGGCAATTTTGCAGTTATTTAATACAATAAATGAACACTTTGTATTTAGTTATGAAATAAAGGTACCATATACGATACCATATTGGAGGCGTGTATAAATAAGCCTGGGTTTGAATTAGGCTTTGTTGTGAACTGTAATGTAAAGTGTATGATAGGCATATATAATTTTTCCATACAAGGTTGTGTGTGTGTGTGTGTGTGTGTGTGTGTGTGTGTGTGTGTGTGTGTGTGTGTGACTCAAAGATCTTCTGGTCCACTCTGGGAGGTTTCTGTTATTAAGCAAGTTCATTTTTCTTTCAACTGTTCCAGCAGCAGTAGAAAACTGGATAGAAAAGTATAAGGCTCTCTCCCCACCCTCCGCTCCCTCCCTGTCAGAGGCAGGTATGGAAAAAGGTTGAAGAAAATACCTTGACCCTGGAAAAGTAGTCGAGGAAATTTTACAGGAAAGCGGAGAATATATGAGATAGCTCTATAATTTCGCATGCGCACACAGAAATCGCGCAGGCGAACTCCTGCAGAGTTACGTTATGTTTTAGTCTTAAACAATGAGTGTATTCATTACTTTGTCCAGCCTATTTTTAAACACATTTACACTGGCTTGAAACAACCTGTGAGGGAAGTTGGTTCCAAATATGGTTTTTAGTTCCAGTTTAGAGAGAGAGAGAGAGAGTGTTACAAGGAGTTACAAGGAAAAGAAGTACCTCAAAAGGCCTTGCGGCCCATACCGAGGAGGTACCAATGGCAACGGGTGCCAGGGAAAATTTTGTCTTTCAACTATGCTAGCAGTAGTAGAAAAGTAGAAGGCTCTCTCCCCACCCTCCGCTCCCTCCCTGCCAGAGGCAGGTACGGAAAAAGGTTGAAGAAATACCTTGACCCTGAAAAGTAGCCAAGGAAATTTTACAGGAAAGTGGAGAATATATAAAAGCTCTATATTTAGCTTGCTCACAGAGACACGAGCAAAGCGAACTCCTGCAGAGTTTTCTGAGGTTTTAATCTTAAACTATGAGTGTGTTCTGTACTTTGTCTAGCCTATTTTTAAAACAGATTTACACTTTGACTGGAAAACATCCTCTGAGGGGAAGTTGGTTCCAGATATCAAACTATTTTACAGGAAAAGAAATTTCCGCAGGACTGAGGTCCTAAATGTCTTTACCACACTCAAATAGTGTGCAAGATTTCGTTCTAACCTTTTCTTGAACTGATCCACAGAGGAACTGTTCACAACTTCCGAAGGTAACCTGTTCCATGTGTCACAGATCTTATACGTAACGTAATTCCCACACACACTAGTCCTAAACCGTTTCAAATCCAACTTCCAACCATTGTTGCGAGTTGGGTATCATTTAAACTAAACATACTTCTAAAATCGACATCGTTGAACCCTCGTAAGAGCTTGAAAACCTCGATCAGTGACCGCGCAGCCTCCGAGTTTCAAGCGAAAACAAGTTCAGGCGCGTAACCGTCGATTGTAGCCCATATGCCTAACGGAAGGGATTAACTTTGTGGCCCTCGCCTGCACTCGCTCCAGCCTCTCATATTTTTCCTGAGGGTGGGCGACCAGAACTGCACAGCATACTCCAGGTACGGCCGAACAAGGAATTGTACAGTGAGAGCACAATCTCCTTGTTCCGAAACTGAAATTGCCTCCTGATATAACCCAAGAGAGAGAGAGAGAATCTTTATAAAAAGAATAAAAAAAAGTTTAATATTGATTATTTGAAGATGTCAGCAAAGTTTGCCTATATTTTCAAGTATGGATTTATTCCCGGTGGGTTTGTACAGTCTCTGTGCAGTTCAGATCCAGACAGTGGTCCACTATTGATGACCCATGATGTAGAGCAGTGGTTTTCAAACTGTGTTCCGCGAAGGATCATAGGGATTCCCACAAGGGTGATGGATAATGACATTTGTTTTTGTGCAGGAAGGAGGGGCCAAGGGCGAATGCCCGCAAAAGCGGCCCCCCCAGAAGAGAGAGTCAAAATCAAGAACAGCATTATTAACTTTTTGGCTATTACATTTAAGAGAGTATATATTTAAGGGAGTATCAAGAAAGTTGTCTGATGCCATTTGCTGCAACTATCCGTGTGAGAAAGGTTTCTCATTATATGTAGCTATGAAGAACAAATGAGGGGTCGCGCGTCTTAAGGTACCTAAGCGCCACCACAGGCGAAAACGTGTTTTTGATGGATATCACTATTTTCACCCTTCCTCTATCGCGTGGTTTGGGTTATAATGACCTTACGACACTAGAAGTATGGTTGAAAACCTTATGAAGCGAACTACTTTTTTCACCTCTATTGCCAGCCAAAAGTTCACCCAAAGTTCCACATAATAAGAAAATCAAAAAATAAAAAAAATATATATAAAATATGAAAATCTATTCCAAAAACTCATCAACATCTTCATTAGTATACTTAGAACTCTAATTTACTAAAAATGAATGTTCTAACTCAATTAATAACAGAGATACCATTGCCAGAATATTGCTGAACTTTGGAGGCAATTTCTGACGAAGTTTAATTTTGGCACTTAGGTACCCTAAGACGCGGGACCCCTCAAATATGGAAATAAGTTGCAAGCAGAGGAAGACACGCGTTTACAATTGACAAGTGGTACCAAATATCAAAGAACTTTGTAGAGAAAAGTAATCGCATCCATTGCATTAATAGGAGTAATTATGTCGCCATTAAGTTGTAATTGTATGGAAATAAGTTTAGTTTTAAATAAATATCATTAATAATTTTTTATACTTATTTACATTAACAATACTGTTACGAACTTGGTTACTTTCATCTAGGCTAGGTTTTGATAGTGGGTTAAGTACTGGGGTACTGTGATGAAAGGAATGAAATAAAAGGATTCCGTGGCTTCGTAAACTTTGAAAAACACTGACCTCAAGGATATTTAGTATTTTGAACTCTCTCGCATTTTTATTATTTAGTAGCAATTTGGGGCAGGAAAGTATGCCATATTCGAGACCCCAACTATACATGATGCACTATATTTACTATATTAAAATACGTGATTAATGTTATAAATTAAACTAATGAAGTAATCATCAAGTTGGGTTAATATGGCACTTTCAGGATGGTATTTTATTAGGTATTTAATTAAGTCACATTTGAATATAATTTTAGCAGCCATGATGATGTATATAAAAAATTAATCATAATAAGTTAATTAATATTCAGCAGTAAGAGTAAGATATGGCCCCATTTTCAATAAAAACAACTAATAAAAAAAGGGCGTTTTGAGGAGTCGATGTGAAAAAAAAACCATACGTTGCATCACTATGTAAATATAACTAACAATAAATATTGTTTGTTAAACAGTTGGCATACAACCGTTTCTTATTTAGGGGTATTATTGAGGCTTACTCATCGTTCAGAAAGTTTATTTGAGGGGTTGATTTATTTTTTCTCTTAGGACGGAGCCGAAATTGAAGAATGGGAGAGGTTCGAAGCATTTCATAATGACGTGACGAAGCAAGAAAGAGCCAAGGAAAGGTTGTTCGAATCTGAAATTGAGGTGAGCACTTCCCTTTATTAAAGGAAGTCAGAGGCACTAGATTTTGGTCAGGTTTACTAATTTAAGTGTAGTGAGTGAAATGTAGTGATGGGATTGTTCAATCTCTTTCGCAACATCTGTCATATGATGGAGGGGACTTAACGGCTTTTCGTGGAATTTGAACCACCAGTCGCTACACAATCTGGACTCGAAGGATGGTCTCCCAGCCAGCTACTGTCCGACCCAATGTCGCCTAACTTCGTTGAGCAACGGTAAACTGTGTTGCGACATTGGCTACGATGTAGCCCGTGTAGTGAGTAAGGTGATCTGAGCCCACTAAATACTGAAGGTTACTGAAGTAAAAGTTACTGGCTAAATAGCCGCAATCATGCTTTAGTGTTTGGAAAGACTTAAATTAGTGATGTACCGATTCTAAAACTTTGCCGATGCCGATTCTTTGCCTAGATATAAAGAAAACGATTTCCTTCATAAATTTTAATAATCTAATGTGAAAATTTTCAATTTCATATTTTTAAATTTCAAATTTGTTTAAATGTTTTTCCTTTAGTCACTCCACAATATACAGTACCAGACTTTGTTACTCATATACCGTAGCTAAAGTGATGTTAAATAATTCTATTACTTAATAAAATGATAAAATAATTTTATTTTAGTTTCATAAATTGAATACAGATATTTAAAGTAATTGGTTTTCCTTATGTTGAAGCTATTTCCTTTCTTCAACAATGTCAACAACAACAAAATTTTCTTTAAAATTTCAAGTCTCTGGTTGCCCTTTTTGAATAAAAGAATAGATATACAATTTGGCTTTATAAAATTATTAAAATACTTAAAATGAAGTCAACATAATAAAATGGCTAAAATGAAAATTATAAAGTACTGATAAAAAGTAGAATAATTTCTCACCTTCAATTTATTTAAGGTGTTCCTCGTGTTTCTTCTCTTTCCTGTATTTAAGAAAGTACCCCCACCCCGTGAATACCCAGAACAGCCGGCTATCCCCTAAATACCACGGTCTAGGTACCCCTTAAAAATAATGCTTTAGCTCTTCTTTGCAATAGATGATCTTGCGCTTCTTTTGATTCTTCTTTGTTATTAGTTCTTATTATTCAGTTTTCCCCCTTGTTTAGAAAGGGTCTTTATTATCTCGTTTATTTATTCAATTTAATCTCTATCTTATTTATATATGCGAGCCTGTCTTTGGGCATATATGCACCATCACCTGTAACAACAATAAAACAATGAAAGTATTGTATTAACAATTCAAATAAAAAGTGTTACTCCCCTGAGTATGTGTGTCCTTTTCTTTGAACTACTGGACACAACTCCACCTCCTCATCTGTAGAATAAGAGCGATTTAGTCAAGTACAACTTAATATAGAGGAGATTACAATAGTTTATAATATTTGGAGATTAGCTAGTTGGAGGAAATGTAAATTTATGGATAATTTAACTTAATAAGCTGCCTTTTTCGTGAATGGAAAAAATATTTGATGCAATTACACTTTGAAATGAGTATAAATTATCATAAATTTTTTCTTTGGTATGTTCAGTTTTCTAGAATTTGTTTTGTAATGAAAATTTTAAAATTTCAAAGAATTGTTAAGAGAATAGGCTAAAATTGGCAGATGCCCCCTAAAATGGCCGCGTCTGCCGATGCCCCCTAAAATGGCCGCGTCTGCCGATGCCCCCTAAAATGGCCGCGTCTGCCGATGCCCCCTAAAATGGCCGCGTCTGCCGATGCCCCCTAAAATGGCCGCGTCTGCCGATGCCCCCTAAAATGGCCGCGTCTGCCGATGCCCCCTAAAATGGCCGCGTCTGCCGATGCCCCCTAAAATGGCCGCGTCTGCCGATGCCCCCTAAAATGGCCGATTTTGCCGATGCCCCCCAAAATGGCCGATTTTGCCGATGCTGATAATTGGTACACCACTGACTTAAATGTGACTCTGATGACTAAATCGCTCTTATTCTACAGATGAGGAGGTGGAGTTGTGTCCAGTAGTTCAAAGAAAAGGACACACATACTCAGGGGAGTAACATTTTAATATTTTAATTGTTAATACATTGCTTTCATTGTGTTATTGTTGTTACAGGTGGTGGTGCATATATGCCCAAGGACAGGCTCACATATATAAATAAGATAGAGATTAAATTGAATAAATAAACGAAATAATAAAGACCCTTTCTAAACAAGGGGGAAAACTGGATAATAAGAACCAAAAAGAAAGAAGAATCAAAAGAAGCGCAAGATCATCTGTTGCATAGAAGAGCTAAAGCATTATTTCTAAGGGGTACCTAGACCGTGGTATACAGGGGATAGCCGGCTGTTCTGGGTATTCACGGGGGGGGGGTACTTTCCTAAATACTGGCGTGAATAAAGCGAGGAACATCTTAAACAATTGAAGGTGAGAAATTATTCTACATTTTATCACTGGTAGCAGAGCGTGGTTCCGATTCGACAACATGAGCAATAAAGACAGTGGAGACTGGAGGATGAGAAGAGGATGTCCACATTTCAACGGGAAGCAAGAAGAATTTAGAAGTTGGAGAGTAGAGGATTGGTTGATCGTGTGCGAAGAAGAAGTGGTATACCCTGGTTTGGAAATAAGGATGAATTTAGGAGGGAAGGCATGGGAGGTGACCGAAGATATTAGTCGAGGAAGTCTTAAACAAGAAGGCGGTGCAGCAATTATTTTGTCAGTTCTGGATAAAGTGTATAAAAAGGAGACTGATGGAGAATTATGAAAATATGAAGAAGTATTTCAAGATCAAGAGGGAAGTGGGTGAAACGATGAAGGACTACATTTTCCGGTATGAAAAAAACGCGAAGGACTGTAAAACACACATTAGGTAGAGAGATTTGAAGGAGAAGTGAAGGGATTTCATGTGCTGGAACAAGCGAGCCTGTCTGAACAACAAAAACAATTAGTTTTATCAGCATGTGGAAAGGAGGAGATGAAATATGAAACGGTGACACGAATAATGAGGAAGATGAACGTGAGGAGGAGGTAGAGAGAGAGATTATACCTAAGTTGAAAAAAGGAGATAGAGTCAGGGCACCGCATAAGGAAACAGGCGAACGAGAAGAATGGAAGATTTTGGGTTTAGCCGGAAAAAGATCGAGTAAAAAGTGGGGAGACAGCTACAATATACAAGAAATAAATACCGGCAGGAAAGATTGGATTAATTTAAGAGAGTACGAAGAGATAAGGAAGATAGATGACGAGGAGGAAGTCCTGCTCGGTTTTGAGGATGAAAAGGTAGAGGAAGCCAAACGAAAGGAATTACAAAGCTGGCTAGATAACGAAGTGTATGAACAAGTAGAAGATGTTGGTCAGAAAAGTGTGTCCACAAGGTGGGTGGTGACTGAAAAAGTGAAAGCAGGTAAAAGGATTTGTAAAGCAAGATTGGTGGCGAGAGGATTCGAGGAAGAAATGGAAGACTGGGAAAAGGATGCACCCACTTGTAACCCAGAAACTTTAAAATTGTGTCTATGCATAATTAATCTGAAGGGATGGAAGTGTCATACTTTAGATATTGCAACTGCATATTTACAAGGAGAAGAATACAGAGAGTAGTGTATGTCAAACCACCCAGTGAAGTAGAAAGTGGTGTTCTATGGCAGTTGAAGAAAGCAGTTTACGGACTTAAAGATGCGGCAAAAGCATGGTATATGAAGGTGGTGAAGGTGGTGGTGGAGCTTGGAGGAGTTAAAAGCAAACTGGAACCAAACATGTTTTATTGGAAAGATGATCAAGGAAGTGTAAGTGGAGTCCTATGTGCGCATGTAGACGATTTTTGTTACGGAGGAGATGATAATTTTCTTAAGACAGTTATTACGAAGATGAAAGAAAAATTGAAGGTGGGAGATCAAGGAAGGCAGAATTTCAAGTATATAGGAGTTCACGTAAGACAACAAGAAAAGAGAATACTCATTGAGCAAAGGAAATACATCGAGAGTATACAAGAACCCGAAGGGAAGCTTTATCAAGGTCTTAGAGTCCTAAAAAGGAAAGAGTTGACTCTCTATCGATCAATTGTGGGACAACTGAATTGGATATCACAACATATCTTACCCGAAATAGCTTATGATGTAAGTGATCTAAGTAGAGCGTTTAAAGAGGGAACGACACAGGATATGAGAAAATTAATAAAAATCGTGAAGAAGGCAAGAAGATCAAGGGGAGAAATCGTCCTAGAAAAATTGGATGAAGAGAAAATGTTTTGGGAAATATATGCAGATGCCTCGTTTGGAAATGTGGAGAACGAACAAACTCAAATCGGATACATAATATCATTAGCAGATGATATGGGAAGAAAGTGTCCAATATGGTGGAAGTCGAGGAAGTCAAAAAGAGTGGCAAAAGCTACAATTGAAGCTGAGGCACTGAGTTTGGAGAGGCTATTGAGGGAGGAATTTACTACAATCAACTATGGAAGGAGATAGTGGGGGGCAGAAAGATTGAAATAAGAGTGAAAAACTGACAGCAAAACACTAATGAAGGCGATAAAATCAAATACTGGAGTCAGTAGTAAACGGCTGAGAATTGATATAGCTGCAATTAAAGAAACTTTGGAGAGTGGAGAAGTGACAGAGGTGGAATGGGTGCGAGGTCTGGAGCAGGTGGCGGATGTGTTGACCAAGAGAGGAGTCGCCGAAGAAAATATAAGATACGTGGGAGGAGAGAGTTTGAAAAAAAACTGAAGGAGGAAGAGAAGAGGATAAGAGTGACCAAATCGCTCTTATTCTACAGATGAGGAGGTGGAGTTGTGTCCAGTAGTTCAAAGAAAAGGACACACATACTCAGGGGAGTAACATTTTAATATTTGAATTGTTAATACATTGCTTTCATTGTGTTGTTGTTGTTACAGGTGGTGGTGCATATATGCCCAAGGACAGGCTCACATATATAAATAAGATAGAGATTAAATTGAATAAATAAACGAAATAATAAAGACCCTTTCTAAACAAGGGGGAAAACTGGATAATAAGAACCAAAAAGAAAGAAGAATCAAAAGAAGCGCAAGATCATCTATTGCATAGAAGAGCTAAAGCATTATTTCTAAGGGGTACCTAGACCGTGGTATACAGGGGATAGCCGGCTGTTCTGGGTATTCACGGGGGGGGGGGGGGGGTACTTTCCTAAATACTGGCGTGAATAAAGCGAGGAACATCTTAAACAATTGAAGGTGAGAAATTATTCTACATTTTATCATGTGAATCATAAGCCCATCGCACTATCACTCCCAAACGAACTGGATGAGTCCCAACATTTATTACCTCGTTCCAAGGTTGTTGCTGAAGACAATTCTCTCTCCCGCCAGACGTTACAGTCGCGCTATGAAAGTGCTGTATATTGATCGTTGGAGGCAGCCTTACAGAGGTTGGACTCCAATCTCTACCCATGATGATTACGAGGAGGCCTATCACATGGTTTACTTATAGACTTATAGTAACGATATTGTGCGAGATAAACCGCGCCGTTCCAGTGGGCTCAACGGAATGGCACCCTTTACGAGAGAATCTCGTGCATTAAAGAATCTATTACTCTTATTCGCCAGTTCTGACTTCATCTTGCTCGTTCATTTAACTATTAAATTTATACTATTTCTGCAGCAAGTGTGGGAAAAAGGAGGTTCGGGCCTCGTCTTCTATACCGACGCTCAGTTCTGGAGGGCGTACGAAGGGGGAGAGGAAGAGAGAGAAACGGACGAATGGGACGTGGATGTTACTCCTTACTACGAAAGTGGAGGTAAATTGCAAATGTTTGGCTGATGAAATGCTGCTACTGATGCTTGGCAATTTTTGTCTGTTGAACCCAGGTACAGATTGTCACTGTCACCCGTTGTTACCCACACACGAAGAACTAAGCTTATGTACTGTCAAAAATGACATGGAAAGAACTTAGGACTCTTTCTGGTAGTTAAAAGATAGGTCATGGTTAAATCATAAGACATTTTAGACGATCTACGAGTTGTATATTTGTTATATGTTGTAAAAACAAAGTTAAACTTAGAGGCTGAAATGAATCACAACCGAATGTCGAACATTTTCGTCATTCTCATATCAAACTTTTAAGAAAAATAAATTGTAAAGGTACTACTATAATTAATGCACATTTGTAGACCTTTTTAATTTGCAGTCAGCGTGGAATTTTTTGTTTTTTGAAAACTGAAGATACGCTTTGTTACAAATGTTTTTATTCTCAAGTGTAATTAGGTTTCTTTTTTTATTGCGTATTCTGGAAACTTTATTCTGTTCATGTAATTAATTGAAATTTGTTTTCGTCGATGAACCTTTTTGACGACCTTATAGTCAGTTAACTTTGTGACATTTTTATTCTTTATCAGGCGATCTCGATGCGAGAGCTTCATTGTCAATGGTGGAGATGGATCATTTGAGATCAGGGAAGATCATTTCCTCTGTGTTTTCATCTTCAGATGAACACGCGAAGAAAGAAGGAAAACTTACTCCTTTTCGAAGAGAAGGTAAGTTGCATTTGTTTGCAAGTGATGTTCATTTTAACTTTAATCCAAAGTTATTAACACAATATCTCTGATATGAAAGGGGTTATTAAAGGGCCGTGTAAATATTTAGAGTTTCCTGAAATAAAAATACACATGCCCAAATGATGTTAATTGTATTATTAGTTTGGGCGTCTGGTAGCTCAGTGGTTATGGTGGCGAACTGAACCGTGAGGCTTTGTTTCGCTCGTCTGTTAGCTCTTGGGTTGGGTTGAATGCGTACCTTGTTAATGCTCGGGCTAAAGGTGGCCCTTGGGCCACGCACGTATACCCATGTAATGAGGAAATAAGCTTCCTGGCTGTTACCTTTTATGATCAGTTTTTAAGAACGATAAGGGGGAGAATTTGTATTATAGTGTTGATCAAAGAAAATCGAAACTCCTTTTACTCCAGACAGGAGGAGATGGGGGACTCCGAGAGTTACCTGAGCCCGAGCATTAGCAGATTAGGTGGCGGGACTAACTCAACCCGAGGCGTCAAACTCTGGACCTTAACGTTCAAGGTCGAATCCTTAAACCATGGAAGGTCTTGATGTTGATAAACTGAACTTTGGTGTAGTGATTTATGATTATGAAGGTGAATCCTGTCCCAAAATCTACATCACAGAATAACTCAACTCAGTTTGGAGGTTATTTTCTTCACTTTAGGTACTGCTGTTAAGGAAATTTGCGCAATCGATTGAAAAAGTCCTTTCGTGAAACTAAATGTATGTTACTGATAAGTGTCTGTAAAAAAACATGGTTTCACCGCAGGATGTTTTGAACCGATTGTGCGGGAAATAACACGTAAGGTCTACAATTAATATACTACAATTTTAGCCGAGATGATGAGAATGAGGAGGAACAAGAATGCGTTCGAATGTCGTTCCTCAAAGGTAAAAAGCCGACGAGAGAAACAAAAGGAGAAAGACGAAAGAAGCGAGTGGAGAAAATCAGGAAGGAATGGAAGCGATTCGAAAGAGCACGCAAAACGAGGTTTGTGTTCAGACGCGTTCCAAATCTACTTTGAGTTTTTTCTTTGCTTCCATTGCCACAATTGCTTCAGACGAAAATGTGAAAACCTATCTAATTCTAATTCTTTTCGCTCTTACTGGCACCTAGTCAAAAAACTATTCGACAACTTTACTATTTCTTTCCCTCTTTTCCATCATGACTGCCGTTTCAGTTTCTTCTCTTCATAAAGCTGAACACTTCGTTCAAACTTTCGCCTCCAACTGTTTTTTCTTGCCCTATCCGGGCTCAACTTTAGGAAAGTGTACGGTGCTGTTGAGGTCCCTCCTGCTGTTCTCAAAACTGCGCTTCCGTGTTGATACCCTACCTTGGTTTTCAATGCCTCAAAAACCCACTTCCTTTATCTGTCCACTCGTCACAATCTTCCACACGACTATCCCCTTATCTTCAACAATGCATAACTCAGTCCTTCTTCTTCTTCACGTAACATTCTTGGTGTTTCCCTTTCTCATGATTTTTCCGGAATGATCATATATACTCTCTCTCTGAAACAGCTTCTAAGAGGTTAGGTATGCTGTACCGGCTCCGCCGTCTCTTCACCCGACCCATTTGCTGTCTGCACAGGAGTCTTGTCTGCCCCTGTATGAAGTACGCTTATCATGGGGTGGCTCAACCTACGCAGCTCTATTTGACTGAGTGAAATCAAAGGCTTTTACCCGCTTCTTACTGAGTATCTTCAATCCCTCTCTCTTCGCCGCAATGTTGCCTCACTCTCTCTCTTTACTATCGCTATTATAACGGACACTGCTCTTCTGAATTCTCTAACTGCGTGCTGCCTCCTTAAGGAGATCGTGCAGTACCAGACTTTCGATTCATTCGCATCCCATTTCTCTCCAACTCTAACGTGAGGGTTAATCGATATTTTCAATCTTTCATCTACTGAACCACCAGCTCTGGAACAACCTTCCTCAATCCATGTTTTCCCCGTGTTTGTCTTTCAAATACAGTGTCCAGGCATCTCGAAAACGTTGGACCTTGATTTCAGCTTTCTTCTCCTTTTGTGGGTTGGGGGATGTTTCTGCGAGCGTTCGCCTTTCCTTTCACCCCCTCCTTTCTGCATTTAAAAAAAAAAAAAAAAAAAAAAATTGTGAACGGACTTTCCTTGTCAAGATACGTCACGAACATTTTCACACATTGGTTCACTCTTCCTCTTCAGGTCCTTGGAGCGGAATTGGAAATTTCGAACGACACACAAAAGGGATTGGAAGGCGTCTGTTGGAGGCCCAAGGGTGGACAGAAGGAGAAGGACTTGGTCGAGAGAAGAAGGGAATGGCTCAAGCTTTGGGTTCACCCGGCAAACACCCGTTGGATAAGAGCGGATTCGGGTTAGTAACGTTTTCACGTACGATGTTCATAGATTCCTATCTCGATGTGGTTGTGTCCGTCCGACCACTCGATTTAATGGCACTGATGTTTCATATTTGGTCTGGCTAAGCCATCAGCAGCAATGAAGTTACGCAACGTTATTTTCACTCCGTTGTAGTCTAACTTAACCAGTTGGGAAAGGAGATGGGGGAGACTTCAAAAGTTAGTGTATTGGGGTTATTAAAGTTGGTGAATGTCGTATTTCAGGGCTTGACGTTTCGTTTTTCTTTCTTGTAACAGGTTTAACGAGAAGAGGAAGGAAAACTCGGAACCAAAACAAAGGTTTATTTCCACTGCATTCGACTCGCCCAAAACGATAGATCCGATGCCTCCGCCTAATAGATCATCCGAACCGAGTACTTTATCGCATAGAAGTTTCCCCTACAATATAAATTTCCGAAGGTCAAAGAATGAAAATTGATATTCATTCGATTCAGTGTTTTATACATTTATTTGCAAAGAAGGTTCAAATACTTTATGGTCACAAATTATGGTACAAAAAATGGTTTGTTGTGCAAGACGTATTTTTGTAACGGTGCTGCGTTACAGTATATGATCAGTTACGCGTAAGACACCGACTATGAAGTGTCTCGCATTTGTAATGAAAGTTTTCTTTGGATACTATAGTACCTGTTAAAGGTGACACAGTAATCCTATAACCTTCAATTGCTGTAAACAATCTCTAGGGTTAAGTTCTTAACGTTGTTGTAAGATCATATGACGGAGGGGACCTACAGCTTCTCGTGGGATCCGAACCACGCGTCGATAATCTGGACGCGGAGAACGGTCTCCCATTCAACATTTCTTCGCTTAACCTCGCTGATGGACGGGAACCAATGTACACCAATGTACAAGGTCATTGTACTTTATATACCTATGAATTTTTTAAATGGCTGCGAAATAAGCCGAGTAATGTAATTAATAACTTCTGAGGGCTACCCTGTCGCCGTGACCCGACAATTCAGCGCAAAGACAATTCAGCGCGAAAATACCAACAAAGAAGAAGAAAGAACAAATCCAGAGGGAAGAGAGGCTTGCAACTGTTAGGTTAGGTTAGGTTTCTAGTTTTTGAAATAAAATCTTAATTTTAACAATTCTAACAAATTTTGTTTTTTTAAATAAAATTTTAATAATTATACTCCTTTGAATTTTATCTCCGATTTGTCACTCCTTTGTTATGTCACTCCTTCGATACAGACCCAATTTAGCATATATATAAATATACAAATTTTTCTCTTATTTATTGCGATTTATTTTTATTATTTTTAACTAAACTTTTAACTGTACTGACTTGCGCTGAATTGTCGGTGCTCCCCCTGTCGCAACACCGCTTCCCGTTGGTCAGCGAATTGAAGTGACAGTGGGTCTAGGTAGTAGTTAGATGGGAGACTGTACCTGTAAGCCTCCTTCGTCATATCTTGCATGTTCCATAAGACCATAACCTTTAACGTTACAGAAAAGGCTAACTGAAAGACGAGAATTATATTTTACTATTAATTTTATATTAAAAACTAATTTCCTTTCTCTTTTTTTGAAGCTGCCCTATTATGTAATATTTCTTCACATAATTTTTCGAGGAGTGGTTTGTGGTTATAGTTCATTCTAACAGGCAGTAAAGGGGTAACTTGAAAATAGAGAACTGTATTTTCCTGACCCCGCGAAGTATTCCCCATTGCCATTGAAGCATTTCCGCTATCTGGCAGAGTGAGTGTATCCCTGGGTGGCAGAAGTCGGTGTTCTGCTGACGAAGCCATATTCTAGTCGCATTTTAGAGAACATCATCCAAGGTGAAGTGCATCCCCGAAGGTGGTCTTTCAGGGTATCGACGAGATAAGATGATAGACTGAAGAAAGACAAGGTCTGAGCTGCACGGTGGATGGGTGACAATTGTGTACTGTAAGCTGGCAAGAAATTGGGATGTGACGAAAGCCGTGTGTGGACAAAGATCACGGTGATGGTCGTTTGAGACCATAAAGGACCTTTGCCGTTGAATTTTCTGAAACCGAACACCACTGCGAGTCACTACACAAACTAAGGAATGTCATCCTGCGTAAGAGATCACAAATGATGAACTAGAGCGTTTTCCTTCTTTACAATAATGCTCGGCCACGTCTTTCACCACATTCCAACTTCTTGTTAGCTGTGCAGCCCGGACCTTGTTCCTTCAAACTATCATCTCTTTGGTCCCTGAAAGTGTACCTTCTAGGAGTGCACTCTACCTCAGACAAAGATCTCCGAAAATGCGATTAGATTAGAATATGGGTTTGTCAGCAGAGCACGGACTTCACCCACACGGGGATACACTCGCTGCCCCCAGATGGGAGGAGTGTCGATGCCAATGGGAATACTTCGAGGGGTAAAGGAGAGATATTTTCTCTACCTTCAAGTTACTGACCGTGCCTTAGAACATGGTGGTTTTGTTTCCACTGTTAACTTTGTTGTTTTTATTCTGGATCAAAGTTGTCTACCTTAGGGTGCATCAAAATCACCAATGACAAAGTTTCACTTTGTCCCTAAGTTAGAAATGTTCCAATGGTTAAGAAAACCTACTATGTGAATTATTTTTGGATTTGAATGCCATTTATGGGGTCCACACAGACTTCCTATATGCACACCAACCCCACAGTCATTCTGTGATTTGAGATCCAAATAGTAGAAGTTTAAAGATTTTGTTCACTACAAAAATCAGCCCAAGAACATGTAAGTGATATTTCTAAAGGTCATATATATACTTCTAAAAAGTGATAGAAACTTCTATAAAGTGATAGTACCTCTAGAAAGTGATAGAAACCTCTAGGAAGTGGTGGAAAGTTATAGAATATTCTAAAAGGAACTGCAATGTATAATCTGATATGCAAGTGTTTATGATAAATGTGATTTTGTGTGTTTATGTTAAATGTTTATGTGCAAGTGTTTACGTTAATAAATTTTGTGTTCTCTTTACACCTGTCGTGCATTATGGCCAGTTCAGGTAGCACAAATGATAAATGCTGTTAAAACTCGTCAAACTGCTGCCATTTATGGTCTTGGTGCTGGAATCAGCGATGCAGATGCAGAGATAACAGGATCTAGGCTGCCAACATGTGAGCAAGTGTTGCGATGCTACATGTTTCATCAGCAAGAAGGTCTACCGTTTAACCGTACAAAATGGAACAATGCTAAATTTGTCTTGCAAAAAGTTATTCCATTTTATCAGAAAGGCAACATTTCCATGATTACCGAGAAGAAAGCTGTTGAAAAAATTATAGCACTATCTGCAAAAATGCAAAACTTAGGGAACTTCCAGTGGATTGGCGTTCTTCGCCTGGTGCAGTTGCGAAGCTTAATGGGATCGAAAAGGAGTTACAAGAAACATTTCAGTTTTGGCCAAGGAATGCTGAGCAACTCATAAAGATCCTGAAGATCTGGAGTTCTTGCGGTCAATGAAATCAGGCAGAGTCGCATCGTTTGGAAGCCATGACAAGAAGCTCGCATCAAAAGTCCAAAGAAAGCAGGAAAAGGAAATGATGCAAGCAGAACAACAGCTTAAAGCTCATAAAGCCCAAGCATCTACAAGCAAAGTTCAGATTGAGAACAGTGAGGAAAGCAACAGTGATATTGAGGATTACAAACCAAAAACACAAAAAACTCGCCAAGCAACTCGTTCAGGAACAACTGCTTTTATAAGTCATGACATACTCAAATCCCATAGGATGGTTTCCCTGTCTACACGCACGAAGATCACACTGGCCCAACAGGCAGCATTTACCAAAGCCATCATTAAGGAATTAGGAGGTGACACAAAAAATGTTTCACACTCATATTCTACCGCCGACAGAGCAAGACGTAAGGTTGGTGAAGAGCTTGCATCATCGGTCAAAGAGTCCTGGGTTCCACCACAGTTCCTGTCTCTTCACTGGATTCTAAACTGATGTCAACTCTGTCATACCAAACTAAAGCTGAAGAGAGGCTCACTGTAGCAGTTGGCAATTCCTATGACATCAAACTTCTTGGTGTGCCTTCCTACAAGCCAAATACAGATCAGCCAGCTGGTCAAAGCATTGCTAATCTCACCATGGAGCTTCTCCGATCATGGAATTGTGTTGACTCAGTAGTGAACATGACTTTTGACACAACAGCTAGTAACACTGGTCATGTGAGTGCTGCCTGTGTAGCCTGCACCAGGACATAGGTCGAGCTTTACTGTGGTCAGCTTGCCGGCATCACGTTGGCGAGGTAATCCTTACACAAGTCTTCAATGATCTGAAAATAGAACCACCAATGTCACTAGAAGTTACCATATTCTGTCAGTTCCGAAAGCATTTAGACACAGTTCAACACAACAATAATCAGGCACTTAATTTTTGGATGGTACCTCTTATTCAGATGATGTACAAACCATAATCCATGACTATAGGGCCAGAGCGATTTCATGCGCGCAGTCTGTTGTGAAGCATCAATATCAATGTGATGACTACAAAGAATTTTCTGATCTTTGTTTGCTCTACTTGGATGGGACAAGTAGAGAGTTTTCATTTCGACGTCCTGGTGCTGTACACAAGGCTAGGTGGATGGCCAAGTTTCTCTACTCCATTAAGATGGTGCTGCTGGAGGAGCAGATCAGCTCTCTTCCCTCTGGAACCATTACCACGGAAGCACAACAACCCAAACTGCGAGAGTTTGTCAACTTTGTTTGCTTGCTGTACAGCTGGTGGTGGATCACCTGTTCAAGCGCGGTCGAGGCTCCATGGAATGATCTGTCTTTACCAAGACATCCTCAGATATGAAAAACTCAGCCCCAGCATATCATCTAGTGCGATAAAAACTCTCAAGCATCACCTATGGTACCTGACTGCTGAGATGGTACCTCTTGCGCTCTTTAATGATGCAGTCCCTGAAGCTGAACGCCGCTATCTGGCTGAGAGACTTATAGCAGTAAAGCCAGCACAAGATCAGGCATCTTTACCACAACATCGATTTGGTACGGGATTTGGGAAACCCAAATTTCCAAACTCCATTTCCAGCACGACAAAGCTTGGCGACTTAATCAACAAAGATTCATGGTACATTTTCTCTGTTCTGGAACTTGACAGTTCTTTCCTGACTCATAATATCGAAAATTGGCCAGAATTAGCTTCCTTTCAAACATCCAGAGAACACATCTCGGCAGTTAACGTCGTAAATGATTGTGCTGAGCGTGGGGTGAAGCTAAGTTCTAATTTCCTCATGGCTGCCAGATCAGAACAACATTACCAAAATGTCCTACAAGTTGTTGAATCCGACAGAAAGAAGCTTCCTAATCTTCGAAAGAGAACTGGAGACTAAACTAATTGTTCATGTTCATTTACAGCTCTTGAACATTTTTATTAAAGTAGTGTTCTTTTGACTTTGACTTGCTTGTATCACCAATAATGTATATAGTATCAATAATATAATGTATAAACCAGATTGTAATGTCAGACGTCAGAAAGTAATGTAGAAATCAATGCAATGTATCCCTGTTTTGATTATTTAATACATTTTTACTGGTTCTGATACTTTTGCAAACACGGAAACCGGGATATAAAATGTTTAATTTTTTGGTCAATTTAACTCCAATACTAAATATTGCATCAATGATGTGGACCCCCTAGATGACCACATAAATCTTTGAAATTTGGCCATATGTGCTATTTCAGGCATTGGAACACAGTAATCATAGGGACAGATTGAAATAAAACTTTTTGAAAAATCATGGGAAATTTGATGCACCCTAGTCTACCTGTGTTTCATCCTGACACATCATCTCCAAAGAAAGTCTGTGGATTATACAGTGTTGAAACCAGGGCTGTGGAGTCGGCACATAAAAAACCGACTCCGACTCCGAAGGTATATTAATTCTAAATCTGCTAATGATGATAATTACACAAGAGGCATTTCGTCACCACCACGTGAATCATCAGGCTACTTTTTAAACCCATAACCTGCAAAGTTTGAGTCTAATGGTTGTAGCGATGCCATTATGGCTTTTTTATTTTTTATTTATGAAAAAAAAAAATTCATTGAGCATAAAACAAAACAAAAAAAAATTAAATTTAAGACCATGACAAAATAAAAATTTCATTAAATGCAATCAAAAATATGAAAATATTCCTGCAAAATTTATTAAACTAAGGCCAAGGGTGAAAATCTAAAATTTACGAATAACTTGTTCTTAGGAACATAATTGCTTCTGCCAGATCATCTTTCATTGAAGCCCTTAAATCTGATTTAATTATTTTCAGTGCGGAAAACAGTCTCTCCACACTGACCTGAGTGGGTGGCATGGCTGTTACTATCATAGCTGTATCTCTTAAAATCTCTGGATATACGGGGATGACTTCTTGTATTGTCAGTTTAGATGAGCGATCATATTTTTCCACTTCTTTTAGGCCATCAAAAAAATCTTGCTTAAATTTCATTAGTTTAACATCAAAAGGTTGCCTATGCACGTTTAAGCGGCGACGCTTTGCTTTTGAGCGTTCAATTTTATCTAAATATTTTTGAAAGTCTAATTCTTCATCATTTGAAGAGGATGAGAGGGACTTACTATTCATATCTTCATCCTGTGGTTCAGGATTTTCAGGTAATAGCCCTTTTATGCAAATTGCAATCTCGCAGAGGGCCTCTTTTGCTTTAGCAATTTGTTCTGTCAACAAAATTCGGTTCATTGGATCTATGTAGACAGCAGCTAATAAGATCTCATTTTCTAGTAGCAGACCCTCTCTTTTCTTCATTGAGGATACAATTCCATCAACATTTAATCATCCGGTTTGGGATAGACGAAATAATAAATTTTTCCATTCCCATAGGAATGTACCAGGAGTTAAATCCTCTGCTTGCAACTTTTTGGTGATAGTATAAGGGTGAGCAAGCAGAGCTTCTAATTGTGTAACCTCCCTCCATTGAATTTCAGTTAGTGAAACATCGGGATTATCAATGTCTTCTAGGAAGGGTTTTAGATCAAGCAAACGCTTAATCATCATATATGTGCTCCCCCAGCGTGTCGCTTGGTCCAAAATAGCTCCCTTTTCTGCACGTCTCTGGATAATAGCATCAATTTTAGAGGTCCTGGCTGCAGTGGCTACTTGCCTCAACTTGCCTATCAGAGTAGCTGCATGGCGATCTTTCAATCCATCTCTTATTGCTAGCTGCAATGTATGTACAACACAACGCATATGTTGGATTAGAAAGAGCTTAGATGCTTCTTCAACAATATCATCTAAAATTTCATCGCTCTGTTCTGTCTGTGCTGTTTGAGAATCAGTTTCAGGAATGTCATCTTCATTAGCCACTTTTTCTTCATCAACTTTATTCAGCTTTTCTATCGTGCTTAGCATGTTTGAAGCATTATCTGTGACAATACATAGAATCTGCTCTTTCTTAATTACAGTCTTGTAAAACTTCCTCCACTAACTTCTGAAGATAGTCGCTGTCATGATGCGCCTCGGTGTCCTTTACTCCCAATGTCCGAGTTACCATTTTATTGTTTTCATCAACAAATCTAGCATTGATGGCAAAGTAGTTAACTCTATGACGCGTGGCTGCATCCATTTTAATAAACATGAAGTGTCCCTTAAGAGTTCTTCGAAGTTCTTCCTTTTTATTTGTGGCTTCTTCAACTATAATTTAATTTTTCTGATACTTTGTCTCCAGAGAAACTCCAAGTTTCTTGGCCATTTCTCCATTTAGGTCTAGAAAGGCTGGTTGTGAAAATAAAGATAAGGCTACACCATTTCTTACCACCAGTTCGATGATGTGCTTCTTGAACTTTTCTGTGGTCATTGTTACGGTAACTTTGTCTGTAGTAAAGAATCTTGTAAGTGGTGCTTGTCGTTCAGTAGATTTCTGATCTTTTGTTAACTTTGAAGTAGTTGGAAGGTTTTTATTACTATCTTTCTCAATGACAACTTCTAAAATTTTGGGATGGAAACGCTGCAAATGTCTTTTCAAATTTGATTCTCTGGTTGGTGTATTTTTATCAGAGCCAGTAAAACCACTGATTTTTGCTTCACATAATTTTTCACCATCATCATCATCTATCATACACTGACACACGAAATGTTTCCCATCTGTGGTTATTGTAAAATATTCAAAAACTGCAGACTTTGTTGGAAGTGTGTCTGCCATTGTGAAAGGGGTTTTAGACTTGAAAGTTAAAAACTTATGAAATTTAGAAAGAACTCTAAATTAAATAAGCATTAAAAATAAAAAATATTATCTGAAAAGAAAAAATGAATTAATGGCATTAGTGTCTGAAATGGAAAACATTGTGTTTATTATTTAAGTGGTTTAACCACCATAGCTGCCAGTGATATCACACACAAAAACATATTTTATTAAAATTTATATTGAGGTCGGAGTCGGTACATTTTTACTGACTCTCGACTCCGACTCCAGCAGCACCGAAATTGCTTCCGACTGCACGACTCCGACTCCACAGCCCTGGTTGAAACTCTTCAAGTTGCGTGAAATTTGCATCCTGCTCCTCTTCTAGCCTGGTGTCAAATTCTTGAGTACCCATCTTGCCGAGATCTTGTTCACATTTAGCTTTTCCTACAAAATCCGTTCAAGTGATGATGCCATGGACACTAATTTGCTAATAGTAATACGTCTGTCTGCCATACGTTCCATTTTCATAAGATTACCAAGGGTCCTATGGAAACTCGGTCACTCTGGAAATTAAAAAGACAAAGATTCAATAAGGAGTCGTTGCTCATTAATGAAGCTGTACTACATATTTATCGAGTTCTGACTATTCCTCGATAGTCAGGCCGGAAACTTACGGGACACCCTTCGTAGATTGGTCGGGCTCAATTTTTAGCTTTCTTGCAATACATTTACTTTTGCTAGTTTCAAGTAAAGTTATTAATGACCAAATCCAAAAGGAACTTCGTTTTATGTTTATTATTGTGAAATTGAATTGAGGTTAAAAAGTTTCTAACTTGTGACTAGTACAAACAATGTGAAAAAAGTCGGAAATAAAGAATTAGAATGTCATTATTTTCAATGTATTATTATTAACTGGAAAGTAAAACTTTATGAATTGTAATTTGAGAGAGAATATTTTATAAATATCCAAATAATAATAATAATAGTTTATCATTAGGTAAGATATTTAACATACTGAAGATTGCTAAACGGCTGTTATTGTGAATGTTAGGTACAATTTCATCATTTCATGTTACGTTACTGTTGGTAGATATTATGACTGGTATATAAACTTTTTTTTAAATAAAAACCTTTTTCATTTTCATAAGACTAAATTGATTTATTTCAAACGTTTTCAATTTTAATTCTAAAATTTACTTTTACATTTACCTAAAACTTTGATCCAGACTGTAATTCAAAATACTGTATATGCAAGAACATCGACTAACATTTTTCAAGTAGCAGATTCAGTCAGAATATGACAACATTCAGAATTTAACTTTTTATTATAAGAATGGAAACACGTTTTGCTTTGTAACGTTCAATTCATACTGTTGTGACTAATCACGCCATCAGTCAATATTTATTTTTATTTTAACTTTTTTGCCAGCAGTTATATGCTGAAATAATAACAACTTGTCACTAGTTATTAGTATAAAATACTATAATTTGTTGATTATTAAAATGTTTACTTACTTATTTGTTCCATTTTATTTATCTTTTTTTATATGTAGTTTTTTCGGTCACCAGACTTTTGACGAAGTTGAAGGCCACGCCCATTTTCATACGTGATAATGAGGATGAATTTAATCCTGGTTAGGTGGTAGTACAAGATTGTTTAGCAATTTCCCACATCAACTTTCGTCCAAACAGGGGTCATGGGTGGGGCTTTCAACGTTGTCAAAAAACATGTGGTCCCAAAACTGGTAGTACAAGATTGTTTAGCAATTTCCCACATCAACTTTCGTCCAAACAGGGTCATGGGTGGGGCTTTCGACGTTGTCAAAAAACATGTGGTCCCAAAACTACATATTACTATCTTTTCTGTTCTTACCAATATATTGGGAATTTTGAAAAGATTCCTACCCATTCCCTTCCTAGTATAGTATTTCCAAATTTTGTCATAATTTTGAGTAGCTGCAAGTGAAAATAGTAGATTAGGTTACAGAGCTAAGCCAGACCACTATTAATAACTGGATTAGTTTCAATGCCGAAGTAAGAACATGCCTCTAAGAAAATGGTCTCGAATGGGGAAATGTTTTCTGTATCAGGATTTATCATTCCAACAGTGATTCTCGTACGAACAGTAAACCAATCGGTGTACTTTGGATCAAACTAGAATGTCATAACAGGCGATGTCTTAGCACGTATGAAATTTCGCCATTTTCACAGCCATTAACTGTCGTAACATTTACTTAAGCAGATGATAATACAATTGTTAAATTTTGAATAGTGCAATCGGTTAAAGTCCTGTCTTAAAACTGTTTCTTCCGATAATTATTAGTAAGAAACAGAGTTTAACACTCACTACGGGCATAGCTTGGAAGCGAATTATAACACGTATACCAGCCCCCCCCCCTTTTTTTTCAACCCCAGAGGGTGGAAAAAGAGGCATATACCCTTGGTTTATAAACTACACCCGGAGTTCAGAAAAGATTAGGAGTTGGTTTATTTACCACACCCAGATCTGAGTGCAAATTGGACGTGTTTATATGCCACACCTGAAACGAGAGAGTTAATGAACTTCTTTTTTTTTTTTTAAACTGACTTAATCATGGACAAGATTTATTCTTGCAAGTCTCAGAGACTAAGACTAAATTAAATACAGAATTAAAGTTTAGGTGTGAACACTCATTACCTCTAAATATATAACTATAAGTAACTGTACAGTTTCGGAAAAACATTCACCAAGAGCTTTCTGAAAAGCATGAAAATATACTGATTGGTAATCTGATTTTGAGTATTTTATTATTTTTGGTGATAATAAATTTCAGGAACAAAACATGATCATGAGGTTTGTAGACAATCCGACTGGAGATCAAGCAACTTAGATTTGGTTCTGTCTAATGATAATGAAGTTATTAGAGAACTTACAGCAGGATAGTCATTAGGGAATAGTGAGGTATATTTAGAGGATATACTCGTACAATGCAGATGCAGTCCTTTGAGAACTAGCAGGAATAACAAGCTTAGGAAACCTTTGTGGAGATATGAAAATAGCTAAAATGATTCAAAATAAGGAAAGAGCAGTCAGGGAGTTTAAAGGTAGTAATAGCATACAGTAGTGGGTTCAAACAATTACAGGCAGTTAAGAAATAAGGTAAATAGTTTGATTAGGAAGAGTAAAAGACAGTGAAATAAATCTAGCTGAAAATAGCAATAAGGATCCGAAGAATGTTTATATTTTTTATTATATTTTTAAATACAATAAAAAACAGGATAGGATTGCCCCATTAGAACATGATGGTTGGGTTTATAAAAAAACTATATAGGGTTATGTATGTATGTATGATTGCCGTTACCCTCATCCGTTTGAAATTTCCAGCAGATATTGGTGGAGAATTGATGACAAAAACCCTAAGTCTTTTCGTTAAAAAGTTGTGTTTGAGGAGGTTGTTAGAAAATCTAGAAGAGGAAGAGCCATTGTTGTCCCAAGGCGATATGATGACTAAGCTGATTGATGCAGCATTGCTTGTATATATTAAGTTAAGGTGTATATATATCCATCTCATAATTGTAAGGTTAGTGAAAAATTCACTTAATTTAGAGCTAGCATTTTTGGGCTCTTGTGGCATCATGGTTTGGGCGCACTTGTGGCATCATGTTTTTGGGGCGCTGCGCGTCCTTCCTACTAGTTTGTTGAATGCGGCACCTACAGGGCGTGGTCTTATAGAGAGCTCTCTTGCAATTCAGTTTGGTTGTTTAGATACAAGCTTGTTGCATCGTGCAATGGTGCAAGTTGTGTTGTTGCAAGGTTTAGAAAGAAGACCATAAATAGTGCCCCTTTTGTTTTTATCTTAATTTTGTGCAACTGAGGCCTAAGGTAGGCCCACATCGAGTCAGCAACCCTGAGGTAGGACCTAATAGAACCTCCAAGTCCGTAAGTTTTTAGTCTATGAGGTGACGTGTGTGTATATATATATATATATGTATATACTGTAGTCTAAAGTCACTAAAGGGAAAAATCATTAAAAGAAAGCTGAATGGCCACACAAAGGGATAAAGAGAGCAACGCGGCTGTTCGTTTTGTTTTTGGTTGGACTAGAGCATGGTTATTCATATCTGACTAAATCGTTGGTGCTAAGTTTAATAATAGTTAGGGGTAATGTCTACAGCTTCTAAATTAGTAAAGTTAGAGAGTTTAGGTAGACTGCTTTGTGGGGCGCAGGAAATCTATGGTAGGCCCTAAAGAATATCTAATTCAACGTACCGGTAAGTGCCTTTGTTTGTTGTTTAGAAACCTAGTAACTTAGCGGGGTCACTAACCCCAAGCTATTACAGTCTAGCTTCACTTGGGCTGTAGGTTAAACTGGCCCTTTAGGGTTTGGCCGTTCACGGCTCAGCTGGGATTCTGAACCCAATAAAATAAAAAAAAAATAACAGAGGTCTTCAAAAGACCTTAAGTAGTGGGGTTTTTTTTGGTTAATGTTTAATTTATATGCCTTCGGTATTTAGCGCTGCCTTATGGTAAAGAAGGAAATTACCATACCTTATTATTTCGTTGGGCCTCGCTTCTGGTTGTAGGGCTCGCGGCTCTCTTTCGATGTAGGTGATGGGGTTACGCAACGAGTTTATTCGGTTTAATTAATATAGGCAACACTATACTTAAATACCTGAAGGAATAGGCCTATCCTTTTGTGTTATTAGTTTTATATTATTAGGTATTCACTCAGAACTTATAGGAAGATTAAGCACTTCTTCCTTGCCTAAAGCATCGCTCGAAACTAAACAGCTCTGAGATGAAGTCTTTGTCTTAAAAATTCGCTGACTTTACAAAGTCTCCAGACGTCTAATTTTTGTGTTTTCATTATTTCTTCTCTCAAAGTAATTCTCATGCGTCAGCGATGGAAAATTATGATACGAAATAACACTTTTTTTCCTTGTTATGTGGACCCAATGCCTACATATTGGGTTCCATTGTATGACAATTATTTCCATTCCCAATAGGCTATGTCGCCAATCCCGAGGCAATTTTGTAGTTATTGAATTCGATAAATTAATGATTTGTATTTAATTAAGAAATAAAGGTACCATATACGATACCATATTAAAGGCGTGTATAGTTTTTCCATAGGATTCTTGAAAATGATCAGGATATTGTTGGTATTTTTAAGGATTATTTTAGCCCTGTTTTTACTGAAGAAAATTTTATTAATTTTTATTTTGATTCTTTAGATTTTCTAAACTCTGGTATTCTTGAAAAGTTTTAAATAAAGGATGATGATGTCAGGTAATTAATTAACACATTGAAACCAGACAAAGCTGCTGGTTCTGATAAGGTTTATGCTAGGATTCTCAAAGAGGAGGAGGATACCTTACCTGAAGCACCAGTTTAATTATGCAGCGATACCTGAAGATTCGAAAAAACAAATGTATCCATTTATAAAAAGGGTAGAAAATTATAGGCTTGTTAGTTTAACATCATTTGGGTAATTCTAATCTTATTACAAGTTCCCAACATGGATTTGGGTAATGTTGGTTTTTTTTATGCCCCGGACAGACAGGAAATTCAGAGAAGCACGAAAGCGATAGATTTAGGGGTTATAATGTCCGATGATGCGAAATTCGAGACACAAAATCAGATTGCGATAAACAAAGCAAAAAGAGTCGCGGGACCTAAGAACCTTTAAAAGAAGGGACAAGACAGTAATGATTCCCCTGTTGAAAACACTGATCATACCACTGATTATACCAAAACTTGAATACTGCTCAGTCTTGACGTCCCCATACAAGAAGGAAGAAATTAATAAACTAGAAGATATCCAGAGACATTTCACAGTCAAGATCGATTGCTGCAAAGAACTCAACCACTGGGAAAGACTACGTAAACTAAATCTGTACGCCCTGGAAAGAAGAGAGAGGTACATCATAATCTACATGTGGAAAATGATCGAAAAACTGGTACCAAACCTCAAACTAAACCCAATTACCACCCAAACAAGGCTGGAAAATAGGACAGGCAGAATGTGTAGTGTTCCCAAATTAAATACCCGACAAGGGACCTCTTCAACACCGAAGGAAAACAGCTTGGCTGTCAGGAGGCCCAGACTTTCTAACCAGCTTCCAAACGACCTCAGGAGCGTGACAAGGGTCAAAGTTGAAGTCTTCAAACGAAGACTAGATTCCTGGCTCATAACTGTCCAAGATGAGCCAGGTGTACCTTGCTATGTGCGGTGGAGAGGGGAAGAGAGCAACTCGCTCCTCCACCAAGCCAGGCCTAGAGGTGGGGGCCACTAGCTTGACCTTCGTATGAAGAGAGACCAACGCACAGAACTGCTCCGAGTTTACGAGGTATTCACACAGGCGTCCTGGTGGACCGGCGCGACCCCACCCGTAAACATGGCAGAATTCCACATTTGTGGCATTTCATACACCATGTGTGTTTTCGCTTTCAGACCTCGTCAGAAATAAAGGAGACAGAAGTATGTAAATTTGGGACTCGAACAAACTTCCTCCATTCCGATCTATCCAACCTACTTGCATCCACGCTTCTTCACGCACTCATTCGCCATGTCCATCCATCACTCAATAATTTAAGGCATCGTTCTTCGTTCAACTTCTTGAGCTCAGAAGTAAATATTAAGTTAGTCTATTTCCTTCTATGTCCTCCAAGATAGGTCTAGAAATCATGGCTTTTTAAAAAATCGAATAGAAGGGACTTTGAATTGGTAGTCATATGCTCTATAAAGACATGTGTAGCTATTATTGGTGACTTTAATGCTAATGTGCTTAATGATAATTCTTTATTTAGCAACCACTTAAAAGCCTTCTGTGAAGATAATAACGACCTTTTCATCCATGTGTAGTCTTCCTGGTGATAGCTTTACTTATGTTAGTGATAGTTGGCACACCACCTCATGGTTGGATCATTGTATTTGTACACCTGATGCAAATCAGGCAGTTCTGAATAGGGCAGTTTTGTACTCTTATGCTGGTTCTGACCACATGCCCCTGCTCCAAAGTTGATGATAATTTCTCTCTCCTTATTAAATATTGTTTGTTTGGCTGTAGGCCAAGCTGGTGACCCCCAATTATTCATTTCAAGATCATCATTCATAAATTATAGTAAGCCTACTTTCTTAGCCACATCAAATCGGTGATCCGTAGGCCACTATAAATTGGTTGACCCTGGAGTGACTATAAATTGGTGACTCCAGCCTCATCATTAACAATCAATCATTATCAATCAATTAACCATTATCATTATTATAGTGCCAACTTTGCGCTATAAACCGGTAAAATCAAATTGGTTCACCGTAGGCGTAGGCGTTCACCGTACACGTAAAGCGAAGTTAGACTGGTCCAAAGTTGATGATGAGGGAAAACAACAGTATTGTAATAAGTCTGATGTATTGCTAAGTAATATATCTACCCCTAATAATGCTCTAGCTTGTCAGGATCTAAACTATAAAATTCAAACACATATTTTGGCATTTAAAGACATGTATGAACAAATTGTTTCCTCTTTCAATAATGCTAGCCTAGACTTAAATACCTTTAGAAGAAAAAATTATACATGTACACCTGGCTCGAGTATGTGGCTGAACTTCACATTAAAAAGCATCTCTGGATGCATTATGGTGTGAACAAAGGAAGCCAAGGCAAGGCCCTGTATTACAACAAAAACAGAGGGCTAATGCCAGGTTTAAGTATGCATTAAGGTATATAAAAATCCTGAGTTAAGTGGGGATGCTCTGGCTAGAAAGCTTGCCAGTAAGAATCCAAGACACTTTTGGGACGAATTAAAAACAATGAATAATAATAGTGCAATGTGTCTCCCTGCTAATATTGAATATGTAACTGGGACTGAGAATATAGTCAAATTATGGAAGGAACATTACAGTGAGTTATTCAACTCTGTACATAAGAACAATAATGTTAATTGTGATGCTACCTATAGTCCAAATATAAGAGTTAGTGTATTTGAGACTAAACAGGCCATAAAATGTTTAGATTATAACAAATCATGTGGTATTGATGGTATTTCTGCTGAGCATCTGAAATTTAGTAGTGACAGATTAGTGCCTCTGTTAGTTTTGTGCTTTACAGGTTTACTCATACATGGTGTTTTGCCGGATACAATGTTATCCGTTGTTTTGGTGCCAGTACTAAAAGATAAAAAGGGTAAAATCAACAGTAAAGATAACTATAGGTCACTAACCCTTGGCCAGTATTACCTCTAAAGTGTTTGAATATATACTCATTAATAGACTTGAATGTTACCTGTACACAGTATTGATGTGTGTGTGTGTGTGTGTGCATTGAAGGAAATAGTCTGAAATACCAAATTCTAAATGCTAATGTATTTTTGTGTTTCCTGGATGCATTTGATCGTGTTAATCATGACAAATTATTCATGAAACTTGTAAATCGTAATGTACCTGGTTACTTCGTCCGTATATTAATATTCTGGCATAATCACCAAACAATGATTGTAAGATGGGGTGGGGCTTATTCAGAGCCATTCTCTGTGACCAATGGTGTCAGGCAGGGAGGGATACTATCCCCGTACTTATTCAATGTTTATATGGATAATTTATCTGTTGTGCTGAACACCTGTAAAGTAGGCTGCTATATTGGTACAATGATTGTTAATTATCTGATGTATGCAGATGATCTAGTTCTTATTTTTCCATCTGTAAAAGGGCTCAGCACACTTTTGAAGGTGTGCGAAAGGTATGGGAAGGATAACGACATAAAATATAATCCTGATAAAAGTCATGTTATGATTATGAGGACCAAGGCCTATGAGTATATAAAATTTCGTGAATTTCAATTGAATGGTATGGTGCTGTTAGAAGTAACCCAGACTAAGTATCTTGGCCACATACTAACGGATAGTCTTTCAGATGTGTGGTATTCTAAGGCAATGTTGACAATTATATGCTCAAGGAAATACTTTGGTTAGAAAATTTCATGTGTACATTAGATGTTAAGTTGATTTTGTTCAAAACTTTTTGTACTCCAATATATACAGCTCATTTGTAGTGGAACTACAGGATGTACAATTTGAGGAAATTATATGTTGCATATAATAATATTTTTAGGAGTTTATTAAGGACTCCAAGATTTGTAAATGGTGCTCCTTCTAGCGTCAGTATGCTGTTTGTAGTCAATAAGGTGCCTAACTGTGCCAGTATCATTCGCAATTTTGTATTTAGATTTATCACTAGGCTTGGTGAGCCAGTCAATAAGATAATAGAAGCCATGGTTAGTGGACTGGTCTCCGATATATTTTATAAATCTGAAATCTGAAAGCATTGGCGTAGGCAATTGTATGTTCATTATACACAGTGATTCACTGGCTTACTTAGTCAGTGCTCCAGACAACTATCTCTTAATCTTAACCTCTTGTATAATGTTTGTACCTGTTGAGTCTGAAATAAAGTGTTTGTTTGTTTCCCATTTTATTGCCTTTTACTTTTCCAAGGGATTATTTTATTTATGAGAAACCTTCCATGAACTTCAATAGAATGTTTTTTTTTGTATTAGTGTTAGTCATACACCACCACCCAAGATAAGTAGAAGACACATTTAACGCTTTCCGGCCCGATTCATTTACGAATTATAAGAAAAAATATATTCATGTTCTCTCCTCTTTGTTTTAAAAATTTCATTTATCCTTAAGTTTCCTTCCTTTCTTTCAACCTCCCTCCTTCGCTTTGCTTTAAAATTTTCACTTGTCTTTAAATTTTCTTCCTTCTTTTAACCTCTCTTCTTAAACAAACAGCCTCGTAGGGACAGCCAGTCTGTTGCTGTTTGGTGTCCTTTGTATTCTTTGTATATTATTAGAAGTTCATACGGACCAGCTGGTCCCGAAAGATTTAAAGTACTTGGGTCCAAACAAACAAACACTTTATTTCAGACTCAACAGGTACAAACATTATACAAGTGGTTCATAGAAGACTAAGAGATAGTTGTCTGGAGCACTGACTAAGTAGGCCAGTGAATCACTGTGCATAATGAATATACAATTGCCTACGCCAATGCTTCCAGATTTGAGATTTATAACATATATCGGAGACCAGTCCACTAACCATGGCTTCTATTAATTATCTTATTGACTGACTCACCAAGCCTAGTGATAAATCTAAATACAAAATTACGAATGACACTGGCACAGTTAGGCACCTTATTGACTACAAACAGCATACTGACCCTAGAAGGAGCACCATTTATAAATTTTGGAGTCCTTAATAAACTAAAAATATTATTATGTGCAACATATAATTTTTTCAAATTGTACATCCTTTAGTTCCACCACAAATGAGATGCATACATTCAAGAGCATAACTAGCTTTCAAAAGTTGGGTGGGACAACTATAATGATGAAAAATCCTGCGATGAATTTCTGTGCTGCTATCCTGTAGGTGATGTCTTAAATTTGGTTTCCAAGGCATATTTTTTCGGTAGAATATAACAATGATATCTAAATACCAGTCCTTTCGAGTCTCGATAAAGCTCTGATCCATCAGTATTAGAATGTGTTTGCGAACAAAATGATGCTCTTAAAATACTATGATTAAATGATCTATATTTATGATAGTAATAGGAAAATCAAAGAAGCATTTTCACAACTACCTTATGTATATCAAGTATATAGTTAACATTAAAGGAAAACAATACATGCAATAATTAAAGTAAAAAATAACTAGACGTCTCATTAAAGTATCTATCACTGCAGTATTAGTACTGAATCAGTAATACTTTCCAGCATACTAATAGAACTAATATAATTAAAGATTTACTCATCATAGATTATTTCAAGAACTAAATATTTTCCTTCACGTAAGCTAACTTAGATCAAAAGTTGGGGGGAGGGGACAAAACCTATATTATCCTCCTCAGTTCAAAAGTTGTGGGAGACATGTCCCCCCCGTTAGTTACGCCCCTACATACATTGGAGTACAAAAAGTTTTGAACAAAATCAACTCAACATCTAACGTACACATATGAAATTTTCTAACCAAAGTATTTCCCTGAGCATATAATTGTTTACATAGCTGTTAGAAAATCTAGAAGAGGAAGAGCCATTGTTGTCCCAAGGCGATATGATGACTAAGCTGATTGATACAGCATTGCTTGTATATATTATCCATCTCATAATTGTAAGGTTAATGAAAAATTCACTTAATTTAGAGATAGCATTTTTGGGCTCTTGTGGCATCATTTTTGGGGGGCACTGGCGCGTCCTTTCTACTCGTTTCTTGAATGCGGCACTTACAGAGCGTGGTCTTATAGAGCTCTCTTGCAATTCAGGTTGGTTGTTTAGATACAAGATTGTTGCATCGTCCAATAGTGCAGGTTGTGTTGTTGTTGCAAAGTTTAGAAAGAAGACCATAAATAGTACCCCATTTTTAATTTTTTTTATTTTATGCTACTGAGGCCTAAAATAGGCCCACATCGAGTCAGCAACCCTGAGGTAGGACCTAATAGGACCTCCAAGTCCGTAAGTTTGTTTAGGTCTAGCTTAACTTAGGCTATAAGTTAAAGTAGCCCCTCAGAACTTGACCGGTGAAAGCTCAGCTCGGATTCCGAACCCAATCAAAATAAATAAAATAACAATTGCCTTAGAATATCACAGTCATCTGAAAGACTATCCGTTAGTATGTGGCCAAGATACTTAGTCTGGGTTACTTCTGACAGCACCATACCATTCAATTGAAATTCACGAAATTTTATATACTCATAGGCCTTGGTCCTCATAATCATAACGACTTTTATCAGGATTATATTTTATGTCGTTATCTTTCTCATACCTTTCACACACCTTAAAAGTGTGCTGAGCCCTTTTACAGATGGAGAAATAAGAACTAGATCATCTGCATACACCAGATGATTAACAATCATTGTACCAATATAGCAGCCTATTTTACAGGTGTTCAACACAACAGATAGATTATCCATATAAACATTGAATAAGTAGGGGGATAATATCCCTCCTTGCTTGACACCATTGGTCACAGAGAATGGCTCTGAATTAAACCCACCCCGTCTTACAATCATTGCCAGAATATTAATATATGAACGAAGTAACCAGGTACATTACGATTTACAAGTTTCATGAATAATTTGTCATGATAACACGATCAAATGCATCCAGGAAACACAAAAATACATTAGCATCTAGAATTTGGTATTTACAGACCATTTCCTTCAAGGCACACACACACACACACACACACACACACACACATCAGTACTGTGCTTCTTTTTGAAACCAAATTGGTTATCAGTAGTATACAGGTAACATTCAAAGTTGTGAATGAGTGATCACTTCATCGATTAACTATAGCAAGTCAAGTGGGAATGTTATGTAGGAATTTTTAATGAAATCTACAGTACATAATTATAAATCAGGGCTACCTAACACGTCGATCACCAAGCAGTTTTGAGTCAATTGCAAGGCAGAAATGGAAATTTCTTCTACATTTCATTAACTATATAGAATAATTAGAAAACGAAAAAATATAAACAGTAAATGCAATAATTGATAATTCATAACTATTTCCGTCTAATTTCTTACCCGAGACAAGATGGCTCCACCCAAGGATATGAAGGATGGGGAAGGCAGTTGAATAAGTAGGACTAAGTAGACATATATAAACATATATGAAGACATATAAACGTTCCTAAGCCAGCCAAAATAGCAGAATCCTAATTATTAAAATAACAAATTCCATATGACATCAAAAACATTTTGTGGTGAATGTTGCAAAGTTATCGATTTTTGAAACTTTCTTTTTCAAATATCTCTACTCTCAGTAAAGATATTTGAAAAAGAAAGTTTCAAAAATCGATAACTTTGCAACATTCACCACAAAAAATTTTTGATGTCATATGGAATTTCAGTTATTTTAATAATTAGGATTCTGCTATTTTGGCTGGCTTAGGAACGTTTATATGTCTTTATATATGTACGCCACTGTATACGACTGGGGTCGCATGGTTAGTTAATGAGAGCGTGAAGAAGGGGGTTCGATACCACTCACTGGTCTCGGAGTAACGGTGTAGCCCTATGGATTCTCGGGCATCGAGATGGCACTGATGCAAATGAATGGTAAGCCACTTAAGTGGGGGTGATTAATGAACGAGACTGGCTTACATAATTTATTATGATAACAAATGGAAGTATATGAACTGGCCTGACGGCACAGGGTTTATGCACACGGCATGTGGTATAATAGTAAGATAATCGTCCCGGGTGTGGCTCGACTTGGCATTTTATAACAGCCCGTTTCGCGGATGAGCATTGGACCCACACACTACGACGCTAGGAGATATTCCATATAAGGAGCTCCTGATAAGACCACGTGCTTTAGGCTGGAAAAGTTCGTCATTCTATAACAAATTCCTTCCCCCTTTCCAACCCCCCCCCCCCCCCCCCCCCCAAAAAAAAAAGTACACTTCTCATGCAGAAATCGAATGCCATACGTGACAAAAATTAGCAATCTACATTTTATAATTTACCAAACTTGACAAACGACTTCGTCATTTTGAATTTAATAATCAACATTAAAATAGTCTAAGGCAACCTCCTTCTAAATCTAATTATGTCTCACATACAAAATAATAAACTGGAACAACCACAACCCGGTAACAAATGAAGAACATAAACTTTCGACAGGAAAGGTAAGGTAGGCCTGAAAAGAAAAGCACAGTGGGAGACAATATCGATTACATATTATGTCACACAGAGAGTAAAGAAACAGAAAGTAGTCATAGTAATAGTAATGGTGATATTAATTAGTAACATTCGGAACCAATGCAGTGTGCCTTTCCCCAATGAAACAAAAATTTTCTAAAGTAAAACCAAAATCATGCAAAGTTAAAAGAAAATTATACAAAATTAAACCAAGATTATACAAAATCACTAAAACTCAAACAAAATTATATAGGGTTCAACAAAAGTAATACAAAATTAAACGAAAATTAAACAAAATTTAGCAGAATTAAAGACAAATAAATGAGCTCCCCGTCATTCTAAGAGGGTATAAAGAGAAATAAGAAGTAAAGTATACAACTATAGTAACAAGCCTTTTCCTGCGTTCCTAGATCGAAAACTCTTACTCCCGTATTTACTACTCGTGAAGAGAAGCAGACTAATCTTCACTGTCCGTATCAAAGTCGAGAGAACTTTTTAATTTGATAGTATCTAGATACAAATATTGAGGGTAACCTGCACGAAGAATTTGCGGCTTGGTGATGATAGCGTTTTCTGCTGAGGAAACATCCATTTCTTTAAAGTTTACGCAAGACACTCAGGAAATCGTGAAAACTGGTTCCAAATGTGAAATACTGAAACCGAAAGTGTATTAAGGTTTCGTGCTCTACGGTAAATACCTCTATTTCACGAGTATGATTATACCCAAGAAAGTGGACCCTGCATAGTTTAAAAGTGGTTAGTCGGGGAAACACGCTTAATGCAGACAAACTGATAGGCAATTCAAGCTTTTGCAATCGTTCAACGTGAACGAAAAAATTTGTATAGCTTCTGCTAATGGTTGGAAGAAAATGGACTTTATGCAGACTCAGAAGTTTTACCTTCCGAAATTTTGTTAAGGTTCTTAAGATTCATATGTAAGGAAAGTAGGAAACATGGTTCCGTACGAGGACTGAAGAAAAAACTGCCTACTTTTGGCTGTCGACCAGTTCATTGGTCTATAAAAGGCCATGAGTAGTGCAAATGTATATATTTAAATTGCATTTTGAAGTAGTCGTATAGCCGCAAAAAGGGAGACAGAGAATGGATCAATTTGAAAATTTCCCCCCTCACCGTCCTTCATGGCGGTCCCTCCTTTATGAGGTGTCCTTCATGGTCCTTCAAAAAAAAAAAAAGAGGGGAGAAAAAAAAGGGGTAAAAAAAAGAGGGGAAAAAAAAAAGGATTCGTCTTCACAAAAAAAAAAAAAAAAAAATTAAGAAAGGATTGAGCCTCGTCTTCCTTCTTGAAAAAAGTTCTTTCATGAGACAAACAAGAACAAACATGCAAAAACATACATACATTCGAGTACTTTCCGTTCAGGAAAGTTCCGCCAGACAGTAGAAATGAAAACTTAAAATGAATATCTGAAAGGTTTTAATAGGCCTAACGAGAGTATGCATCAACACATCCAATTTTTAAATGTTAACAAATTGCGAACAATACATAAATCAAAATCAGACTGAACATATTTTAAATCGAAAAACAAGTTCTTTGTTTAAGATCTGTATTATGAAAAATAAAATGAACATTTATTATTTTAATTTAAATAAATTAATTTCTCTCTTTTTTAAGGGAAACTGGCTTATTTTCAAACGAGATGACCTTCAAATACAATATATACTTATAGTACACGCATATTTGTTTATTTACTTTTAAATATGTAGTTTTCTGTTATTTACATCGCTATATACCATCACATTCACTTTCACATGCCATCTTCTGGTATATGAATTATAAATTGCATGTGTTAAAAAGAACAAGTTGCGTAACGCGGCTTTGAAACTGAAGCAACAAATCTGTTATCCTCCTCTAAACATCAACTTAAATATTATTACTAATATTGATTTATTGTTATTATTACATATATATGTACACGTGTTACGAGTATTTAAATTAAATATATTGATTTCAAATCCCTTCGTAATAAAAGCATCTGACAACTCTACCCCAATCTTGCTATATTTTTCACACAGTAACTGTTTTGAGAGTAGTAGTTAAGTTTAACTTTCTTTTAACGACTATTAGCTGCTACTAATCTTGTTATTATTATTATTATCATATATATATATATATATATATATATATATATATATATAACATCCAAATAAGTAGGTTCGGGTAAAAAACTTTCTTATTAGATGCAATTAAAGAAAACGGGATGTCGAATTTGTGTGGATTGTCATTTTTAAATAGATTCAGTGGGAAATAGGTACTGAAAGTTGAGAGATTTTTCATTAAGAACCTTTCTAGTTGTAGTTATAGTTAGGCCTATTCACATTACTTTAATTATCATTTCTCTAATTTAACGGCTGTTCACAATTCCTCATAATTCTCATAATAAACGTATTTGTTTTCACACCAGTCAGGCCAGTATTTACATCAATCACACAGAATGTCCATGCTTATTGTTTTTGTCATTAGCTGTACCAATCATGTCTTTACAAACTGAAGCCTACCGTTATACAACGTTTAAAATCTTATAATTTAATACTTTATGATATCAGATCTCGTAAAAAACATCATTTTCTGTACAAATGGCCACAAAAATACTTTCAATCATAATAATGTACTTATAGAACGCACCATACGCTTTTTCACTTGTATTAAAAACGTAAAACTGAAAGTTGTATCATCACGCGATATTCGATTCTGCAATGACGTAAGTGAGCCCTAACATTTAATTTAAAATTATTTAACAGATCATTCGAGGGAACTGTACATCGATCTCATTATAACTTCTGACTCATAATAACCCGCCATGCATATTTACAAGAGTCGAATTTAAATAAATAAATAAATAAATAAATATATATATATATATATATATATATATATATCCCCGCAAGGGGGTTCTAAGCTCGTGCTCTTGAGTGCTCTTTGTGCTCGTTTGTACGTGCTTGTTCCTGGAGGTTTCACGTGCGCCCTCCCGGCCCTAGCACCCAAGGATGATGGGGCTCGACCCTGCAGTCCTTGTCATCCTTGGTCTTTTTCCACTTCGACTGTCCCCTCCACCCTTTCTTTTTCCTCTGTCTTTCCTCTCACTTTTTCTTTGTTTTTCCGCTGAGATATGCCCTTTAAATAGAGGCGAATCGGTTCTTCCCGAACTAAAAAAAAAAAAAAAAAAATATATATATATAAATAAGGAGTTTGTATGTGGCATTCCAACAGAAGGCAGGAAGTGTCTGAACCCTGTTTCTCCCATCACTGTCCTTTTACATGTCACGTCTGCCCTGTGAGCAGTCCAGCATACTCTCAAACACGCGCTTCTCACTATATCCCTTACTACACACGCATGCATCTTACACACTACACACTCTTTTCAAAAAGGTGTAATTTCAGTAGTTTCGGAGATTCGCGATTGTCCCCTCCTTCCTGCCTGCATCGTATATATTACCAAGCAAGTCTCTCTACAGTTTACAGGTTTCCTCATTGTCTAAAATTTATAAAGTTCGCTCTTATTGTTTTCCTTATTGTAACGGGCATCACAACCGAATTTAAATAGTATTTAAGTATTATATCGAGCAACATAGCTAGATAACCCGCCACAGCCTAGTTTCTTTGCATAATCATGAAACATGAAACAAGATTATATATATAATATATATATATATTTGTTGTTTTCTCTTTCTCGTCTTGCGCGGAATATCTCCTATACAAGCGTCGTTCTTTACGATATATATATATATATATATATATATATATATATATATATATATACACGGCAAAAGCAGTTTGAAGATTTATTCCATCACACGACTGATTATAATTATACACTTTAGAGGAGTTTGCAAATTGCATATACTTAGACAAAAAGTATTAGATCTTATGCTGATTTCATGTCATTATCAGCATGCTTCACTGTCCTTTCAGTCATTGTGACCGTAGATCGTACCAGAACTATGGTCTTGACGAACCACAATGTGTTAAATTTAAATATTGATTTATTGTTATTATTACATATATATGTTACACGTGTTAAGAGTATTTAAATTAAATATATTGATTTAAATACATTTCGTAATAAGAGCATCTGGCAACTCTACCCCAATTTTGCTATATGAAAATGAAAATGAAAAGGTTTATTGGCAGACTATAGTCCATATGGCAAATATTATTAATACAATGACAGTTCATACACTAAGGGTAGAAATATATACAATTGATTAGAAATAATACTGCACTGTCGAAGTTAAGTGGAGCTACAGACAGACGTTTTCGTACCAAGAAGTCCATAGCTTAGAGGATAAATGGCAGGACTCATGGATAGCTTGGATGATCGGGTTGGTTGATTTTTTAATTCTTTGCATTAGAATGTGTTGAGCACATCTTGTTACCTCCGGGAAGCTCGGGACATTGCGGGTAGCAAACATTTGCGAAGCTGAGCATCTCGGGTGTAATTTATGTAAGAGTCTAAAAGAACTGTTGTACAGCAAATTTAGGGTACTGCCAGAACCTTTTTTATAATTCACCCAGAGTTGCAGACCGTATATATTACTGCAGAAAGTACGAAAGAGTGTGTCTTTAGCTTCACTTGTACAGAAACGAAAGCTCCTTATGGTCATATTCGCTTTAGCACACAGGCTTCGAGATTGTTTTCTTATATCCGAGTCATCACTCAAGGAGCTGGTAATAGTTTGACCCAATTACTTAAACTCTTGTACTTCCTCAATTACTTCACCATTCATTTTAAACCTTATGTGAAAAATGCTCTGTATCAATTGGTCCACAATTAACCCACCCCTTATATCCCCAGTCTAACTATAGAGTAGATTAAGTCTAGCCTTGTAGGGGTCATCCTAGAGATTCCGGAAATGGTCCAGAGCGGGCAGATAAATTGAGGTCCACAGTAGGATTCCTCACCAAATTAGGTTAGGGCAATCTACCTTCACCTTTGTTAAGCTATGAGTTGATGCTACGTCTTAGGCCACAATGTAGGCCTAATTTGTCTGACCCAGCTTAATTTACTGCGTTTACTTCTAACTGGGTTAAAAACACAATTAGTCACTTACTACTAGTTATTAGAGTCCCTTTTCCCCTTTTGTTTAATTGTTGAGAGCGTACTTGCTGGTGGGGATCTTTTTTCCGTTGTTTGTTCTTCTCCCTTCTCTCGTTCCGTCTTGTAGCCCCGTTCCTCGTTTTCGTTCTCCCTTGTCCTCCTTTTCGCGGGGCTTTTTCCACCAGCGTCCTCTTGGTTTTTTTGGTTGGTTGATCGGTAATGTATATCTATTACCGAGCACGCTCTTGTCACACAGTATATAAATACTAGTGTGGAGAATAACTCTGGTCAGCAACCAATTGGTTTCATCCACCCAGTTATTGACATAAAAGGAATTTAATAATTGTTCGATTAACTACCTACCTACTCAGTGAACCATTTTCGTTACATCCCAACTACCCACACATCAGTTTTCCATATACTGGGGGCCCCGGGAGATAAAAATTTTGGTGTCATTGTCACCAATTTTTATATCTGAGTGTAGACTAGCTAACTATTTGACTGTAAATGTCTGTTAATCTGATTAACAGTGACTATCCTCACCTTCTCATGGAGAAGATGTAGCATTTAATTAGAAGAGAAAATATACATCCATAAGATGAAACTGTCTATGGTCTTTACCATAAGAAAAGGAAAAGTGAAAGTTAGAAGATAAAATTACAATTCCCCAGCATCTATTTTTTGTTGTAAAAATAGTCGCGCCTTTAATGCTGTTTGTCGCTGAGGTCTTGTGTCTGTCAATGTTGTAGTAGGATGCGTTACCACTCCTACTGTCAAAGGAATAGTTACCGGAAGTTCAGTGTCTCCAGTTGTTACTGTCGGTGGAGAAGGTTCTCCAAAGTCCATTGTTTTGGGTCCAGGCTCTATGGGGTACGAAAGAGAAATGTCTCTTTTTGTGTCACCCGTTGAAGTCCTTAATTTGACCACTCTTGTTACCTGTCTGCCCCTGGCCTGAGTTCTAAAACTCTAGCCAGAGGCTAGTATTGTCTTGGAGTACTGTCATGTATGAGAACAAGGTCCCCTACCTTAATTGTGTCAGACCAATCCTTCTTAGTCATTTGTTTATGTCTCTCCATTAGACCCATCAAGTACTCAGTTTTCCACTGTTTAATGAAATGAGCTTTAACTCTAGTTAAATGTTGTAACTTAGTCTGGAGCTCATCATGTCGTTGAGTCCAGTTTGGGTCTTCGGAAGAGTCTATATTGTAGTCCGGCAGGAGACTAACTTGTTCTCCCCGAATCAAATGATTTGGAGTTAATGGTTCCGGGTCATTAATGTTGTCACTCACATAAGTGAGTGGTCTATTGTTAATGATGTTCTCAATCTCAGCCAGGAGAGTGAGCAGCTCAAACAAGTGTATCTGTTTTTTACCAATTGCTTTCTTCAAGCAATTCTTTACTGCTTGTATATTCCTCTCCCAGATAGAACCATACCAAGGAGAGGCAACCGGAATATACTTCCACTTTATGTTTGAATTTTGTATATATAATTGTGCGAGTTCATTGCTTAACAAGTCGTGGATGACTTGTTCACCAGCCTTGAAATATGTAGCATTGTCAGTCCAAACTGTCTTGGATACTGAATGTCGTGCACAGAATCTCTTAAAGACAGCAACAAAAGATTCTGCTGTAAGGGCCTCCACAACATCTAGATAAACAGCTCTTGAGGCAGCACATGTAAACAGTACAATGTACATTTTTTGTTCAGTGTCAACCACCCCCACAGTCAATGCTCCTGTATAGTCAATGCCTACAGTCTCAAAGGATCTGTTGAGAGTAACTCTCTCCTCTGGCAAAGCAGGAGGATTTGGTTTCCTATAGGGCCTAGCATGAATACACCTACATGTGATACACTCACTCAGGACTGTTTTAACAGTGATCCTTCCCTTGGGTATCCAATAAGTTTTTCTTAATGTAGTTAGTGTCTGTGGTACCCCCATATGATGTACATCATTGTGTGTTTGTCTGATGATTAATGTTGTCAAATAGCTAAATCTAGGTAAAAGGATTGGATGTTTGCTTTTGTAAGACAGTTTTGATTTGTCTAATCTCCCTTTACACCTTAGAAGGCCTTCCTCATCTCTGAACAAATTTAGATCCCCAACTACTGATGGTACAGGTTCTTTTGTTTGTTTCCCATTAGTCAAGAATTCTAACTCTTTATTGTACACCTTTTGTTGTGCATACCCTATCCAGTACTTGGTTGCAACTTCTGTATAATTATGATTGTTTTTATTTAGCTGTTTGTTTATTGTAGTTAAACAGTTGTGAGCAAACCTCAAACAGTAGGCTGTGACCCTGACAAGTTTGCTGAAATCAGAATAATGTTCATAATTAGTGATTGGTTCAACCTTTTCATTTGAAAAGATTAAATTTAATGTCAAGTTAACTTATTCCACAGGGCATAGGTCTGTATTACAGAGCCACTTAGGTCCCATGAACCAAGTTTTGTTTAACTTCAACAACTTGTAGGATAAACCTCTGATCAGAAAGTCTGCTGGATTTTGTTTAGTTGAGGTATGGTTCGGGTAGGTTTGAGGGGTGCAACTTTCCCTTTTGCATAAATTAGATGACTTTCTGTAGGACTTACAAGGTATGCACAGCACCCATAAGCCTGTGTGCTTGCATCAGCAAACACATGAAGTCTCTGGGGCTTATCCCTAAACCCACAGCACCTTTGAATTTTAATGTTCTGCACTTTTGTTAAATCAGTAGCTAACTTCTTCCAAGATTTTTGCTCTCCATTTGTTATTGGATCATCCCACCCAACATTTGTCCTCCAAACTTCTTGGAGGAGAATCTTTGATTTTATTGTTGAAGGCAGGAATAGACCTATGGGGTCAAAAATTTTTGAAGCCTCTGATAATATTTGTCTTTTAATATTTGCTTCCTCATCAAGTTTAAAACCTTTAGTACAGATTGAATCATGACTGTTAGAAGTTGCATCCAAATACCAGCTCATACCTAAAATTTTAACTCTGTCTGATGGCTCAGTAAGACCATTATTATCCTTTAAAATCTTTTTGTTTAAATCCTCATCGTTTGAAATCCACGCTCTAAGTTCAAAGTTACCTTGTTGTATAATGTTTTGAGTGTTCATAGACCTCAGATAATTCAGATTTTGTTGTTGTTGAGCCTATTAGATTGTCTACGTAAAAATGTTCTTTGAGGAAATTAAATGTTAAAGAGTTATTAAACTGGTTCAAATGATGTCTAATTGTCAATGCTAATAGGCTAGGTGAGCAATTGGCTCCAAACAACACAACATTAAATCTATAGGTTATGAACCCTTTATTCAAATCAATTGGATCCCTGAACCATAAGAACCTAAGTTGGTTCTTGTCAGTAGTATAGCCGAAAAAGGTTAGAGTGCAAGAATGTTGCAAGTGATTACGTAATGTTGCAAAGGGGGTGGGGGTGTTGCAAAGGGGGGTGGGGTGTTGCAAAAAAATAAAAAATAAAAAAAATAAAAAAAATACCCCAAAGGGCCCTTTGTTGCCGGTTGCAACGGGCATGCAACTTGGAGGTGGAGTTCTCCCCCAAGCTATTCCCCCCAAAGGGCCAGAAAGGAGAGAAAAGAGGAGAGAAAGGAGGAGAGGTGTTCACCTGGCAGGAGCCAAGTGCATATTAAGACTTCAGCCGAGTAGGCGTTGTTTTATAGGCTCCTAATCAGCCAGTTGGCTTAGAAGGCGTAAATGGCTTGAGTTGCCAGATAGCGCCATGTATTCGCTATATATTTAATTCTAATCGAAGACTGAGTTGCCAGATACCACTTTTTAGCGATACCATTGTATACATTATTATAGACTCCTAATCAGCCAGTTGGCTTAGAATGCGTAAATGGCTTGAGTTGCCAGATACCGCCATGTATTCGCTATATACAGTGTGTCCGTAAAGTCATGGTGGGATTTTAAATAGCTATATTATTGCAACGAAACATGATAATGAGATGAAACAATGCCAAATTTAAGAACAACTCTCAAAGTTGTATCTTGTAGTTAGTCGAGGCTAAGCTTAACCTTTATCTCGTAGTTAGTCTAGGCTGTCCACATGCCTATGTTGAACATGAGCGTAATAGCCCGACAGTTAATGTGTGGTGTGCTCTAGCACGAGATCGAGTGATTGGCCCATTTTTCTTCGCGGAACCCACTGTGACGTCACACAACTACCTCGCTATGTTGGAACATTTTGCAGTACCCCAATTTATTGACAATAATGTCATCTTTCAGCAAGATGGTGCTCCTCCGCACTATGCCAACGTTGTTCGAGAATTCCTTAATGAAAAATTTCCACAGAGATGGATAGGAAGAGGAGGATGGAAGCCATGGCCTCCGCGCTCTCCGGACCTGACACCTTTGGACTTTTATTTGTGGGGTTACGTCAAGCAAAGCGTGTACAGTGTACCCATTAGGGATATTCATCACTTGCACGAGCGAATCACGGAAGCTATCGCATCCGTCACTCCTGATGTTCTTGGGCGTGTGTGGCTGGAATTGAATCACCGCCTAGATGTCTGCAGGGCTACCAGAGGAGCCCATATCGAACTACGTTAAATAAAGTTATTCTTTTAGAGTTGTTCTTCAATTTGCCTTTTTTTCATCTCATTATCATGTTTCGTTGCAATAATATAGCTATTTAAAATCCCACCATGACTTTACGGACACACTGTATTTAATTCTAATCGAAGACTGAGTTGCCAGATGCCACTTTTTAGCAATACCATTGTATACATTATTAGAGACTCCTAATCAGCCAGTTGGCTTAGAATGCGTAAATGGCTTGAGTTGCCAGATACCGCCATGTATTCGCTATATATTTAATCATAATCGAAGACAGAGTTGCCAGATGCCACTTTTTAGCAATACCATTGTATACATTATTATAGACTCCTAATCAGCCAGTTGGCTTAGAAGGCGTAAATGGCTTGAGTTGCCAGATACCGCTTTTTAGCGATACCATTGTATACATTATTATATTTCTTAAAAGTTGGTTTAGAATACCGATAGTAGGTTTAGAAGGCGTAACATGATATAATAAGTAAAACCACATTGCATCATTCTGTTTATTATAAATATATAGAAAATAAATATACATTTCAATAATAATTGAGGAATATGCATATAATCATAACAGTACAGGAAATATATACACACAATTATGGAGATATATATAAAATAAATATACATTTCAAATAGAAATAAATATACATTTCAATAATAATAGAAATATGCATATAATCATAACAGTACAGGAAATATCACGCAAAATATATAAATACATTTCAATAATAATAGAAATATGCATATAATCATAACAGTACAGGAGAAATATCAGCAAAATATATAAATACATTTCACTTTTTTTTCAAAATACTAAACTCGGTCTTAATCGAGTTTACAATTACATCATTATTGCTCTGCATTACGCAGTATATGCGGCTTAATAATATTTCACCGCTTAAAGTATAGGGAAACCTGTATTCGATATGAAGGGCTTTCATATCGTTCAGTACTATTTTTGTTCCCACTTTACAACCGGTTGGTAAGTCATCTTTAAATACGTCTAGAATACAATCAAAAGCACGCACAAAGAGTTCATCGTTAGCTACATTATTAAACACAAGTTTATAAGCACGCTTTTCCAATCGAGGGTTTATTTCTACCGACTCGAGCTTTTCAATCGTGAACTCACTCAACATAGCGGCAATTGAAATAATCTTCTAAATCGTTACGACAACTGCGCGTTATATAAAGAAATAGTTCTTCAGGGTGAACGGTGTAGGTGAGCTCAGCCTTGTACCGATCAATTGCTTTGTACCAAAGTTCATGGTATTTCAAAGAGTCTAAACTTTTTAAATAAACGTCCAGCACTAGACCATTCTCACCAGCCCTACACTCGGTAAACCCATCGAGCAGAGCGGTGTAGGCGTATTCAAGTACTGTATCAAAATAAAGCATGTCCGTAACACGCGCGTCTAATATAGGTTTCAGCTTGCGGAATCCGACGATTTCAAACATTCTGTCGAGGATGAAACGGTTTCGCGTAGGAACAAGAGCGTTATTATCAGAAGCATTCTTCCACATCAGCCGTATATCAATGCACGGCCGATCGTTATTTATACACAACGTACATACAACGGCGTATGAGGGTGCGTCACTAATCTGCTCTCTTCTTGTACCTACGTTAGCAGGTATTTTATAACGATCTTCACTCCACTTCTCAACTATCACGAAGATTCTATTCATCTCCTCGACACTTAAATAAACCCGTTTGTTTGTTTGTCTACATTCCGTTTCCAGTACATAGCTAATGGTACCGGAATTACGCCTGAACACGCGCAACGATTTCGTCACGGACACATCGTACGAGGCGTTGAGAATGCTGCTCAAAGGAAGTTCCATCGTATTCGAGGAGCGCACGTCCACTCGGTTCAAGCTCTGAGATAACTATGAGCCGTGTGAGGCACGCAGGTAGGCAGGAACGGTTCGACGGGCGGCTGACTCGATGATACGTGAATGGGCTTGTTCGTATGATCCGCGAGTCGTACCGAATTGTTGTACATATGTTTTTCCGGTACAAGAATTAATTTCATCACTACCAGCCTACGCACCAGACATTTTACCTCAGGATAAGAACTAGGAACATTTTATGTTTTACTAAACATCTTCACACTCCGGCGCACTATTTGAGAGGAACATATGCTCATATTTTTCCTTTCTGCCCATCAAACGATACTCGTCTCTAAAGTCTGTTAAAAACTCACGCAGGGCACTAGCCACAACCTCACTACGAACCTCATCATGATATACGTTAATATAGTGATAAAAATACTTAAGATTGTCCATGATCACGAGATTCACATTTTCAGTCGTAGGGTATGAGTAATCGACATGGTGTAGCATGACGTAATACCGCTTGTCACACCACCCATCCGCAAGACTCATTATCCATACCTGCTGCTTCTCTTCTGCACGCGTTGTTTCTTTTACTTCACGGTGTATGTGAGACTTTATAAAGTTTAGCTCTGCAGTATACTTCAGCACATCGTCTGTGCAACGAAAGCCTTCAACGGTCTCACCAGAACATCCGTAGAGTATTTGTACATCTTGGAACTTCGCACAATCCAATGTGTTTTTAAAAGAGGTATAGGAGGGAGGAATAGGAAGTTTTTCGGTATCCACCACATCCTGACACTTTGCTGAATACCATTTCATAAACGTTGTACAAGCAATATTAAAGGTAGCCATTTGAATACACGTCTGATCTGAATACACGTCTGATCTCTCGGGCTTACTGCAGTCGACTGACCACGCAGGGACTCCCAGATAGTAGCATGACTCACGGTCTTACAGTGGGCGGAGCTTAGAACTTTCACCTGCACACACACACACACACACACACACACACACACACACACAAAGGAGAAAGTGAAACGCTAATTGAAACATGATTTATTTAATAAACGAGATATTCAAGTTATATATATTTACAAATACGATTTAATAAACGAGATATTCAAGTTATATATATATATTATATATATATATATATATATATATTTACAAATACGTGTAATAAATCAATAGATACTTTACAAATACGATTTAATAAACGAGATATTCAAGTTATATATATATTTACAAATACGTGTAATAAATCAATAGATACGATTATATACAAGACAAATACGTGTGAGTTAACAATAGAAGCATCATCGTTTGGTATCCAAAGGGTACGGTATCATAGGTACCAGGTAACTGGTAACGTTTCCTATAGGTGTTACGGCACACCTTCGTACCCCTAAGTTCCTTCACGCCCCCCAGCTTCTGCGCCCGAAAATTGTGGGTGCCTACAATTAGTTGGGGAGGTTGTTCGCCCTCATCATCGTCCAAACATACTAGATCCTTCAACGATTCAAAGTTAACAACCCGCCGATTCGCATGGTTGAGCGTAATACCCTTTGCCTTCACGATATATTTCATTTCCTCCCCCACCCTGACCCGTACCCCATAAGTCTTAGGTCCTGTTGAGACAAAAGAGTCGGCGTATGCGTTGTCCCCATACTCATCCTTGATCTCATCAGTGAGCTCGCCGAGGAACTCCCCAATAGCGGGCATGTATTCACCCTCCCTCTCTGTGAATATCACGCTATCTGTATCGGCATACAATACTCTCCGCCCAAGAGAATGCAATAGACCCCAAAGTTTTATACGGGCGTAGGCTGTTGTGAAGCTGGCCACAGGTATGTTTGTAACCCTTGAGGTATCTGTGGCAAATTCAGTGTTGTTGTACTTTATTATGTAAGTATTACCTACATTCACGATCTCCATGACCTCTTTATCGGGAGCATTGGCATAATCCCAGACATCGCTATAACTTTGTGCCAAATGAATGCTCCCTCTGCCGGTATTCTGCGCAAATTTTCCCCATAGACTGTTTAGACACAACTTTGCACTAAAGCGCTTGCCAGGATTCTTTACAATTTGGACACGATCAAGTTGTATACCTTCGCGGTCGCGGTAACGTTGAATATAGGCAGACTTTTCATCTTCGGTATCAACTCCTCGCGGATACCCTGATGCCTCAACCTTATCCTTCAAAAAGGCGTTTATATATGGTGTGAAAAGGTTGGGTAGCTTCTGAAACCTCCACACCTCATGTATCTTCAGTATTCTATAACCATGGCGTACGGCTAGGGCCAGCTCAGGACTTGTATATACGCCTCTGATCTTACGCTGGTGGGGTATATGGTTACAATCGCCGTTATCCTCTTCCGCGCACTTCACGCACAGGGGAAACATGAGCTTGTCGTCGATAACGACAGGTAAGATCGGCATCCATAAATTGCGTGGGGGGAGTACGTCTACGAAAGAGAGCCCAAAGTAACGATCATTCAAATTTTTTGAAAATTCATTGATGGAGGGTAGGCTAGGTCCCACCAGTTTCTCAGGAGCGCCCACGGGGTACGGATTGCTCTTCATCACGTATGGGTATAAAGAACAGAAATCGTAGTAATGGAGCTTCACGCCCTCCGTAGGTGGAAAGTATAGTCTGAAAGGATTTGTACGTCCTCCAAACAAGCTATCACCACATTTGAGAGGATCCAGCACCATTGAACGCTTGATCGTGTTTATTTCCTCACGGTACACCTCGTCTGTCTCCATCCGTGCATCATATTCATGCTCCCACAAGACTTTGTGAGTGAACTGTGATCCTATAAGTTGATCGCGGGTGCGGGTCGATGCAAGACAGTCGGCAGGAGACCTACCGTGGATATCTCCGGCGATTCCGCACTCAGGACGGGGGCATCCATGCCACCAGCAACCGTTAAAGGAGTACACAGTCTTCACACCAGTGACACGGTTTTCACTTAACCCATCAACCCAAAAAACACGTCCATTAATCTTAATGGGTACTTCACCCGTGTTGCGGGCGTGCTTTATGTATACACCTGTCTGTTGCTGTAGGTGTATGAGCCAGTAAATAGCCTTGTGTCCGTAACTGCGGGGTTGTTTCGGTGAATAATGGCTAAGGTGTCTTTAGGCATGAAGTTATTCTTGAACACCGTAAAACATAATGATGCGATGGTGGTTGCGACTTGCAGTGGATCGCATTTGAAACGGGCTATGTACATCCTTCTAAAGGCCTGGAAACATACTCTAAGCACGCGCACATCATTCACGCAATAACGCTCACATTCATCAGCTATATTATAAGGGTTACTTTCATTAAAACTGTCGTAGTATCGATCAAAGTCTTCACGTTCATCCATACAGTCAAAATAATGTTTGGGGGTGGTGGGCCTACGTAGTTTAAAGTCTCGCTGGTGAGGAAAGTGTAAGGGAAGTATCCTTTGGAAACTTCAGCTGCTACTCCCATCACCTTGGGTAGCTTTGCTAATTTACAAGGTGTGAATAATAAAGTATCTTTAAATTGTACATTGCCTCTTATCTGCATCTGTATTAATTTGTTGCCTCTTTTCAATGGATCACCTGTAAATATCTCAGAGGATTCGTGTTCAAGCAACTCCTTATAAAGGAACTGCGTGTCAAACTTTGCCCCGTTATGGGCGAGAATATACACAGTCATTTTTTTGAACTTGTCGGCTAACTTGACAATATAGGACACAAATAGTTTCACAGGACTATCGCGGACATTCGTTTTAAAAACGTTTGTCCGTTTACCACATTTGGGGCACTCGTCACATTCGATACCCATACACTCATCACAGATGGTCTGGCTCACAAGTAAATGTGGAATTACCTCTTTGGTTTCAGCGTTCGTATATGTTTCTATATCGTAGTATACAGTTATACAAGGGTTATTTTTAGGCTTAGCATCTTTCATATAACATACATGCTTTACTCCATCCGCCTTATATTCCTCCTGGCATGTAGGACAGTGAATTACGTCACACTTGTGCTTAAATTTCCCCAATTATCCATTGTGTGAAACATACCACATTCACAGATTCTCATTTTCCTGCACGTGCCAATTGATTTATGGAAATCAAAACAGCTATTATTGAAAAATGTGCGTCTACACACATCACAGTCTCTCTTCTCAGCTTCAACTACACGGCTTTCACATTTGGTGCTTTTACACTGCTCACATACCATGTGACATTCTTTACAATGTCTCACTATATCATCCGCAAACTCGAGGCACCCCTTACACAAATCATGATGTCTCCCATATTTTCGACTTTTGTCATAACTCGCGTAAAGCCACCTTATATTACGGATGGGGAGATACGTTGTCCCTGACAATCCTAAAATAAGTAGGGGTCTTGTACGATCTCTCACACAGCTTTTAAAAACATACACAGTCCTACGACGATCATCCAACCCAAATACAACTATGCGGACATTCATTTCCTGTTCTACCCTTCTCAGCTCTTCAGGACCCATATTACAGTCAAATTCAAGTTCACAGTCTACAGCTAGTTTACGGGCACGCTCCACGACCGTAGGCAACCAAATTTTTGAGTCCGTGTATTTTGTACAGTAAACATACGTGCTAAGAGTACTGCTATAAAGCCGCAACCACGATCGACGTTTATATGCTTTCGGTAAATAGTCGGAGAATTGAAGTTAAGAGTATACGGTATGGCACTATGACCCGCAACACGGAATACACGGTCAATATTTACCGTGAAGTTGTCCATATTGAAGGCTATACTACTTTGGGCGGCTTGCATTATACGTCCTAATATATATTCTACATCTTCAGCCGCCAAACGTCTAAATGGCACTATCACCCAATAATCGTCTACATCACCGTCATCTGACCCGAATCCAAAGGACAGACTCGTCCTGACTTCACGCTCGTCGCGATTCTGAAGAGCAAACTCTATAATACGCTGTACAACCCGGCGTAGCCCGCGCTCAATTGCTATACACTCTAGGGTCGACCCTGACTCTATACCGATTTCTAGTCAAGGCTGGGGTGGGGGCTGCGGATCGCACCAATTCGAGCGTTTATCATCCTCAACAGAACGGGGGCGGCGGATGAATTAGGGATATATTAGCGGAAGGTGCTGCTGGGGGGCCTGTTGCGTAGGAGGTTGAGGGTTGGGGATCTATTATTGTAGACTTAACAGAACGGGGGGCGGCGGATGAATAAGGGGATATATTAGCGGGAGGTGCTGCTGGGGGGCTTGTTGCGTAAGAGGTTGAGGGTTGGGGATCTATTACGTGCAACAGGCGCGTATTTCGGCGCTTTATACCTGACGTGGGGTTCTCATACCTCCGCTTTGGACGTGCTACCGGTATCGCTGGTGAGGGTTCGTTGGCAGGGGAGGAGATCACAACTACACTGTCGTTCGAGGTCATCCGTAATGTCAATGATGGGTGCTCTACCTCATCGTCATTCACGGTTCTGTGGAGAAGAAAGCAAAATATAAGGAACAGCACTCAAAATTTGTAATATTTTGTAAATGACCCACTTAGGAGTGTGACGTGTTAGAAATGGACTCTGTAGAAAAATTCAGATTCACGAGCCCATCCACATGTATTATATCTGGACCTACAGGATGTGGTAAAACTGTGTTTATGCTTAAAATCATTAAAGAAAAGGGAGAGATGTTCTCGAAATTTGTGCATAAAGTTATATGGTGCTATTCGACGTATCAATCAGTGTTCAACGAGTACCAAGATGATATTTTGTTCCACAAAGGCGTATATGACGTTAATTCGTTAAAGGGAAATGAACATACAATCATTGTAATTGACGATCTCATGTTGGAGATGGATAAAACGTTTGCCGAGACATTTACAGTATTCTCCCACCATCTTAACATAAGCGTGTTCTTCATCAATCAGAATCTATTTTTCAAAAATAGATACATGCGCGATGTGTCGTTAAATACGCAATATCTAGTCTTATTCGCGCAACGTAGAGATGTATCACAAATTGGGGTATTAGCCAATCAAATGTTCCCGAATCAGCGTAAGGAGTTTTTGGAAGTTTATAAAGAAGCTACAAGCACGCGTTACGGATATTTGCTTTGCGACCTTCATCCGCGAAACACGTTTAGAGTGCTTCTGCGAACGAATATATTTCCAAACGAGCCTGAAACGGTGTATATTCCAGAATGACAAAGAGACTAAAGAAATACCGTGAATTAATAAAAATCTATCATCGACTGCCCCGGGCAATGCAGCAGATGTTTATTAAAAATATCGACGCCGACTTTTTAAAATGCATCTGTGAAATCTGTCTTAACGTTATAAATTGCAATGTATCAATGAAAACCCATCAGAAGGCTCGCCTACGCCGCTACAAGAACATAATACGTGCACTCGCTCGTAAAAGTCAAACTGTAGCGAAGAAAAAACGAATTATTGTACAAACAGGAGGGTCATTTCTCCCCATCTTATTTTCAGTTTTGGGTCCTTTACTGACTAGATTAATATAATGAAGAAAGTGGTAGTGATTCCCCACGAGGTGTACGCTTCACTGCAAAGGAATCCAGACACGTATCTAGATCCCCGTAAAAGCAGACTTAAAAGAATGGAAAGCGAATTGTAGCCCTATTAAACAGTGAAAAAACACCTGATGAGAAAAGAATCTTATACCAAGAAGCTCTGCAGAAATTTCTTCACGAGTACGAAAATTATAAGAGCCCTACAGAGATTCCTGTGGTTATTAGGCACAGCACGGGGGACGATGGACATGGCGACATAGGATCTGAGCCCGACGATACAGCTGACCAACCAAAAAGATTAGCCACACAACATATCGAACATGTATTAAAAAATACCCTCCCACTACATTGAGGAGTAAAGGCTTAAGTCTTTATAATCTATTGAATGAGGATCCCGCCATACAATGGACCGATACAGGGAGATCATTGTGGAAGGATCAAAGGTACAGGGATCGAATATCGTAGACATTGTCCATGATCTGGTGAGAAAGTGGGATAGGCCATCACCATCAGGATGGAAGCATATTAAAGCAAGACTACAACAAATAAATGTCCCTAAAACGTTGATAGGAAATCTGAACAGGTTAAAAGACTTGGAACATGCAACGCCTGTGACACAATTGAAGGCGCCGTCACCCCCGGCGGTAACACCTTTGAAGAGGAGCAAGAAGAGGTTAAACCAACCCTACCCACGTGCCTCTAAAATACGCAAATGGCTAACGTATTAACTAAACGCTATTATGACATTTCTACCCCATCCTCTTACGGCGGCGTAGATAGACTGTACAGAAGTGTTTACGGAGTAGGAAAAAAAGATGTTGAAAGATTTTTGAGGGAGCAGGACGCTTATACGCTTCATAAGCCTGTGAGAAAAAGGTTTAAAACAGCCAAGACAACGGCTTCCTCGATTGATTCTATTTGGCAAGCAGATTTAACAGACATGCAAAGATATTCTGTGTATAACGATGGTTACCGCTACATTCTATTCATAATAGACGTATTCTCTAGATATCTGTGGCTAGTTCCTCTGAAAAATAAATCACCTGAAACAGTTGCTAAAGCCACCAAAACGCTAATGTTAAAAGAAAACAGGGTTCCTGGCTATTTTTGTACGGATATGGGGAAGGAATTTATAGGCCGTGCTTTTCAGAACATGTTGACAGAGTTTAATATCAGCTATTACACAACCAATTCTATACATAAGGCTTCTTTAGCTGAAAGAGTTCAGCGCACCATAAAGGAACGCATGCACCGTTATTTTACACATAAAAACACAGATTTCTAGACATTCTGGAATCATTGGCATCATCCTACAACCGCTCACACCATCGCACGATTGGGACAACACCTAACGAAGTTTTAGAAAGAGGTACGCTCCCGAGAAGAGATGGATCACCACCACCACCACCACACTCTGCGCGCTTCAAAATCAATGATTATGTAAGGCTGTCGCGTTCGGGGAATAAATTCGCAAAGGGTTTTGAGCAAGGATGGACACGCGAGATTTTTAAAGTTAGGGCTGTGAGACCTAAAGGTGAGATAATGATGTATTACATTGAAGATTTGAATGGGGAAGAAATCTCAGGAGGCTTTTACCGCGAGGAATTGCAGAAAGTTGCGTTTAATTTAGAAAAAAATGTGTTTAAAATTGAGAAAATTTTAGGAAGCAAAGGTTCAGGAAAGAGAAAAATGTACCTGGTGAAATGGCTAGGGTACCCAGAAAGCTTCAACACCTATATAAAAGCTGATGCAATAATGAAGCTTAAATAGTATGCAACATGGCTCCTAACCATTTCTACGTCACACTCCCGTCCTCCTCGTCCCTGTCTGTACACCCTAACAACACACTAGCCAACTTTGTAACAGAACTCCATGGGCACATTGAATTGGGTCGTGATTCGTATGAGGTGGGGATATGCGAAATTCAGCTGGACACCATCTTTTTAAATATTGAACATAAAGAAACCGTTTTTACGATTCTTAGAGACATTGACGAGTGTGAAAAAGCTGGGGTAGCTATGGATGAAACTATGCGTATCGCTCGGACTAAGATTGCACGGTATTACAGTACAGAAGTAAGACTAGGACCGGGTCAATATGGTTCGGCCGAGGATGTTGTGAGAGGCTTAAACGTAAGTTTAAGAAACTCAAACCTTACGAATGATTTAGTATACGAAATCGTAAACAACCCTGCACATACACTAATCCTAAAATCAAAGACTAACAGACGTATTAAAGACCATAGAAAGTTCCAAATTCTAGCCAATGGCCGATATAGCGCAGCCTTCCAAAGAGACACATTTCACGAGACACAGCATGACTTGTCCAGATTAATGTATCAATTGAAGATGGAGAAATTGGCTGAAAGGTCCCCAGACATGTGCTATATTTACAGTAATATAGTGGAGCACCAGTTTGTTGGGGATACCCAGGCACGCCTGCTGCGCATTGCTCACATCCCCAACCATAGAGGAAGGAGTTTGAGTATTACATATGACAGACCCCATTATGTGAATGTCGCAACTAATTTAATAACCAATATCTAATATATATAAGAACGATTGAGGGTGAAAACTTCCCATTCGGTAACGGGAGCTTAACAGTGAAGCTACACTTTCGACGCACTGAGTTATAATGGATAGAAAGCCTTTCACCGTCTATCGAGGGGTGCGATACCAGCGCGGTAGTGGACTTGGGTCCATTTTTTCATCCATACTACGTACGGCTGTTCCTTTGCTGAAGAGGGGTGCCAGATACCTTGGAAGGAAAGCGCTACAATCAGGCCTTAACACTGCAGAAGACATATTGGCCGGGGCTAAACCTAAAGAGCTCTAAAAAAACATTTAAAGCGTACACGGGACGAAATCATCAAAGATGCAAAGAGAAAAATGCGTGGTGGCGGGAAGAAGAAGGGGCTGCCCGGAAGAAGAAGGGGTCACGTGGTATTAAACGTAAAAGGCTATCAAAAAAGAAGTGCTGTAAGCGAATGAAACCTATGGTTGACCACTTTTTTGACTGATATAAGCTAAGGACATTGATCTCATGAATCATAGTTTGTTTACCACTTGTCGAGAGAGGAGTCACTATTTCGCCATGGCACGCTTCATCCACCCATGTAGTTCACAATGCTGTAAATCGGAGCTGTCCCTTTTTGAGCTACCTCCAACCCAAGTTTCTATTGAGCACAGTGACTTTATTACAATTAACCCTTTAAACACAATTAGTTCCCCGAGTGCACCTATAGAATTCGTGATACCCAGCTCAGGTCCTTACTTTTTTGATCCAAGCTGTGTGCACATGTACGCTAAGCTACGTATAGCCCATTCTGATGGAACGGTCTGCGATGACAAATATGCTGTATACCCTGAAACAAACTTTCTGCACTCCATATTCAACCAGTGTGACGTATATTTAAATCAGACCAACATATCGGCAGGCACGGGGTACTATCATCTACGAGCCTATCTGGAAAATGTCCTCAACTTTTCCAAAGAAGCGAAGGCTACCTTTTTAAGTGCGGGGATATTATCAAACTAAAGATGAAAATAGTATAAAGGACAAATTTAAAAATTCTAAAAAGAAAATATACGAGTGTTTTGGACGGTTGCACACAGATTTCACTTTCCAGGAGAAGTTGCTTGTGAACGGGGTGGATATGAAAATAAAGCTCACCCGCACGAGTCCTGAGATCTGCTTAAATCTGGATGCGATCAAGAAGAGGGTGCAAAGCCCGTTGTGGTTCACATTATGGACACATACCTCCGCGTACGGCGAGTGAAATTAAGTTCACCAAAACAACTAGAAATTGAGAAAAATTTACTAAACGCTACAGTGAAATATCCTATTAACAGAGTGCAATCAAACTATATACGGTTCCTGCAGGGTTGGCATCGAAGCAGATAGAAAACATTGCCCTGGGAAATCTTCCTAAAAGGATATTAATCGGCATGCAGGACCACGCTTCGGTGAATGGAAAATATAAAAAGAGTGCCTTTAAATTCGAGAATTTCGGACTTAAAAATATAACTCTATACGTTAATGGCACTGCTTTGGGTGGAACAATGGGTACGGACTATTCATCAGACGCTGTGTTACCTCTTTGTGCCAGAGCCTATAGTAATCTGACCCATATTGCAGGTGATTGTGATGAGCTTGGTAATGGGGTAACGCAGGAAGAATTCATTGATCAATTTAACCTTTATCCGTTTGACATTACACCTGACTTATCTGCTAGCGTAAATACCCATTTAACCCCACAGCAGAGCGGAAACATCTCAGTGCGGCTGGAATTCGCCAAGCCTATAGACGCTCCTATTAGTGTACTAGTATATCTCGAATCGCAAGCCCTAATAGAAGTAGATAGATTTAGGAGCGTTATCACTGACTTTTAAAATGGATGCTAATACACTTCAGAAAGTAATGGAACGAGTCACACGTTCCAAATTTATCGGCGTGTTTGCGAAGAATGAAACATTGAGTTTGCCAAGTACGCGAGAATGCGGTAGTCTTATTGTGAACACAGATGTCATCGGTAATGAAGGGATTCACTGGATCGCTGTCTATTTTAAAAATAGACAGCGCCTGTACTATTTTGATTCACTCGGTACTCAACCCTGGAGTGACCCTATTATTGTAAAATTTCTCGCTCAGTTACATATTCCCGAAGTTGTATGGAACCCATTTCGCATACAAGGATATTTTACTAATGTTTGCGGAATGTACTGCGTCTCATTTCTCATGCATATGTCATGTGATAAAGAATTTATAAATTTTTTAAATTTATTTGACCCGTGTCACACTCGCCGAAACGATGAAATGGTATGCAGACAGATAAAAATCCGTTTTCCAATTGTACGTACTCGTTGTATAGTATAATGTTTTTGTTCGTATATTTGTAACGATATATTCTGTAGTTGGTTATTGTACTGATTTCTTTCATTTAATAAATTTATGAAAATATATTGTCTTCTTATCCCAAAAAGATCGAAAAACACTTACATTATTTCGGTGTGACATTGTTGACTGATCAGTATATCCTCCGTATTCATGAGATTCTTCAAAAGATTGTATAACACGTGTCAAATCCTCATCGGACCTTAAAGGAATAATGTTCATTCTTTTAAAACATATACAGAGTATACAGACAGATCCCCATTATGTGAAGATATCTTTGGTTCATTTAAGAGGAATAACATTGATTGCCATAAAAAATTTCGATTTTAGCATAATGGGGATAACCAAATAACATTGATTGCATAAAAAAATTTTGGCGAGTATCTATTTGACGAGATACTACAACTCTCCATATATATATAAATCGAATTATAGACACTTACATTTCTATGGTAGTCCCTTGCGTCGGATTGTAAGGAGCGTCACTGCAAATATCTTCAACGGTTTGCGTTGGAAATAATTCATCACGGTCAATCGCATTAAAAGACTAATTGCGTTAATGCTGCAGTATCACTTTCTTCATACAATTGGGGAGACGTACAGGTCCATGGTGGAGGATGTGTGACATTGCTGACTGATCAGTATATCCTCCGTATTCATGACACGAGATTCTTCAAAAGATTGTATAACACGTGTCAAATCCTCATCGGACCTTAAAGAATAATGTTCATTCTTTTAAAACATATACAGAGTATACAGACAGATCCCCATTATGTGAAGATATCTTTGGTTCATTTAGAGGAATAACATTGATTGCCATAAAAAATTTCGATTTTAGCATAATGGGGTAAGAGTAAACCAAATAACATTGATTGCCATAAAAAAAATTTTTTGCCGAGTACTATTTGACGAGATACTACAACTCTCCATATATATAAAATCGATTATAGACACTTACATTTCTATGGTAGTCCCTTGCGTCGGATTGTAAGGAGCGTCACTGCAAATATCTTCAACGGTTTGCGTTGGAAATAATTCATCACGGTCAATCGCATTAAAAGACTAATTGCCGTTAATGCTGCAGTATCACTTTCTTCATACAAATCTGGGGAGACGTACAGGTCCATGGTGGAGGGAATGATTATTCACTGACGCGAAAATAGCTACTGTTACTCCCAACTGAAAAATATCCCTTTTTAATATGCACAATCGCCAAGCTCCGCCCCAAAAGACCAATGTTCGTAGTGATTGGCTGCCGATGTAGCTGGTGGAGCTATGAGTGTACAATCCGCTATAACGGGTCCGGACGAGTAACATATATATAAAATCGTGTTTCTTGTGAATAAATTATAGACACTTACATTTCTATGGTAGTCCCTTATATTATATTTTTATTTTTACTTACAAGTTATTAGTAATGTTTTCACAAATTCTTGTGTTAACATAATTTCAATTGTTAACTTATTTTATAATGAAATTATAAATATAGCCTAATTATATTTTTAAAAAAGCATTCAGTTTCCACGTTAAACTGTGGGTCTAAGGCGGAGTGAAAACCTTTCCAATTCGGCGAGAAATTGCACTAGGGTACAACGAAAATTATTTGGTGATTCTTATAGAACTTTTGATACTGATTCCGGTTTCAGAATTTTTCTATCACCCATAGTTTTCGAGAAAATAATATTTCCATTTACTCAGAGTTTCCCGCATCATTAGTCACTAATGTAATCGAGAGGATATAAAGAAATATAGCCTAATTATATTTTAAAAAAGCATTCAGTTTCCACGTTAAACTGTGGGTCTAAGGCGGAGTGAAAACCTTTCCAATTCGGCGAGAAATTGCACTAGGGTACAACGAAAATTATTTGGTGATTCTTATAGAACTTTTGATACTGATTCCGGTTTCAGAATTTTTCTATCACCCATAGTTTTCGAGAAAATAATATTTCCATTTACTCAGAGTTCCCCTTATAGACAATGCAGGTCCTGTACACAATTGTTTGAACACAATTGTTCGAAAACCATAGTTCGAAAAACAAAAAGTATTAAAAACATTAAAAGTTAAAAATCTTTATTCATACGTTATTCAAAGTTAAAAATCTTTATTAATAAAACAGGATAGAAGCATATGAAAGTCAAGGTAAACTATAGTTGCAAATTATGGTTAGGTTAGGTTAGGTTAGGTCTCTTACATATAAAAACCCATTCACTAAGAGCATTGGCTTTCCTTTCTCACTAGAAACAAACTCTGCCATTTTAAGGGTGGTTTAACTGCAGCACTATAAATGTTATAGTTTAAATGAAGAGGCTAACCTTCTTATTTACATCTTCGTATTTGCGTCTTGGCAACTAAGATTTTATTTAGTTGGTTGTTCATTCGAACAATTATAACGTCGAATAATTGTTGCTTCGAACAACTGTTTTTCGAACTATGGTTTTCGAACAATTGTTTCGAACAATTGTGTTCGAACAATTGTGTTCGAACAATCGTCCGTAATTCGATTATTATTTATTATAATTGTGGGTATAGTTAACCTGGAAAAAAGAAAGTAAATTTAAATTAGTACACTTAATTTTAAATAATATTTTGGGAAAACTGAGTAAATGGAAATATTATTTTCTCGAAAACTATGGGTGATAGAAAATTCTAGGTTACGTGAATGGAATTTGCTGGCAAAAGATACAAGCATATTCCGTTATTTGAACAAAACTCTCTCTCTCTCTCTCTCTCTCGATTCTCTCCTCTCTCTCTCTCTCTCTATCTCTCTCTCTCTCTCTCTCTCTATATATATATATATATATATATATATATATATATATATATATAATTGTGGGCATATCTAAGAAATGGAGTCGAGAGAGGTTTTGTTCAAGCTGTCTGGGAGAAGGTAATTATGGTCAGAAAAAAAATCGCCTCTGGCAATAGGTGAAGCGAATGGACACAGAGTCTCCTTTTCCTCGTGTGCGTGTGTGTGTGTGTGTGTGTGTGTGCGTGTGTGTATGTATAGATTTGAGAATACGATCGTGTGTTTTGGTTAATTTCAATTGATTAATTTCTTTAGAATTCGTTTTTTTTGCAATTTTCTTCGTTTCTTCTTTCGTTTTTCGGTATTTAAATAGGAAATAAATGATTTATTGGAACGTATGTTTAAATGAATCTTCCAATTGATTAACTATATAAATATATTGTGGTATTTTATATGGTTGAATCTTCCAATTGATTAACTATATAAATATATTGTGGTATTTTGATTAATATATGTTTCTTCGTAAGCGCATTGAGAATGTTTCATTGTAGAAGTAATTTAGATTTCGGCTTTTTTCAATTTTCTTCGCAGGGGATTGGGGGGAAATGAGACCCGACCCCGTTATAGCGGATTGTGTTTTGGCTAATTTCAATTGATTAATTTCTTTAAATTTCGTTTTTTTAAATTTTCTTCGCAGGGGAATGAGGCTCTGTGTGTTTCATAAATTTTCATTTCGTTTCGTGACTTAAATATTTATAATAAAAATTAAGTGTGTAAAAATTATTTATTTAATAAACAGAATTTGATTGGATTCATCTACCGTCATATATTGTGGTACACAATTTAAATGGATGATTAATATATGGTTTTTGCTATCTGGAACACATGGCGCTATCTGGCAACTGAATACATGGCGCTATCTGGCAACTCAGCCAGAATAGAGGTTTATAAAAGACCGAGAGACGACTGACGGAGTCATTCAAGCTCGGCTCCCAGCCGAGCAAGGACCTCTGGTCCTTCTCTTTCTGGCCCTTTGGGAAACCCCTTAGAGGCCTCTTAGGTTAGGTAAACGAAAATAACTTGGGGAGAACTCCGCCTCCAAGTTGCATGCCTTGCAATCAAAGCAACTACTCTCACTCTCTCTCTATCCTTCAGGTACCCCTCCCCCCTTGGCTCAGCCAACTGGCTGATTAGGAGCCTATAAAACAACGCCTACTCGGCTGAAGTCTTAATATGCACTTGGCTCCTGCCAAGTGAACACCTCTCCTCCTTTCTCTCCTCTTTTCTCTCCTTTCTGCCCTTTGGGGGAATAGCTTGGGGGAGAACTCCACCTCCAAGTTGCATGCCCCTTGCAACCGGCAACAAAGGGCCCTTTGGGTATTTTTTCTTTTTTTTTTTTTTTTTTTCTTTTTTTTCTTTTTTTTTTGTTATTTTTTTGCAACACCCACCCCCACCCCCTTTGCAACACCCCCACCCCTTTGCAACATTACGTAATCACTTGCAACATTCTTGCACTCTAACCTTTTCCGGCTATACTACTCTTGTCATATTCATTTTTGATTTATTCTCAAAATTGCCTTTGAATGTAACTTTGTACGGCATATTTATCTAACCTGAAGAGCCAGGTGAACACCTCTCCTCCTTTCTCTCCTTTCTCTTGGGGGATAACGCCGCCTCCAAGTTTCCTTGTTGCACCTACAGCATCCCCCCACCCTCCTTTGCTTTTTTGGCAAAAGCAAAGGGGGTAGGGAATGTTGTAGGTGCAACAAGGAAACTTGGAGGCGGCGTTATCCCCCAAGAGAAAGGAGAGAAAGGAGGAGAGGTGTTCACCTGGCTCCTCAGGTTAGATAAATATGCCGTACAAAGTGACATTTCAAAGGCAATTTTGAGAATAAATCTAAAAATGAATATGACAAGAACCAACTTAGGTTCTTATGGTTCAGGATCCAATTGATTTGAATAAAGGGTTCATAACCTATAGATTTAATGTTGTGTTGTTTGGAGCCAATTGCTCACCTAGCCTATTAGCATTGACAATTAGACATCATTTGAACCAGTTTAATAACTCTTTAACATTTAATTTCCTCAAAGAACTTTTTACGTAAACAATCTAATAGGCTCAAAACAACAAATCTGATATCTGAGGTCTATGAACACTCTCAAAACATTATGCAACAAGGTAGCTTTGAACTTAGAGCGTGGATTTCAAACGATGAGGATTTAAACAAAAAGATTTTAAAGGATAATAATGGTCTTACTGAGCCATCAGACAGAGTTAAAACTTTAGGTATGAGCTGGTATTTGGATGCAACTTCTAACAGTCATGATTCAATCTGTACTAAAGGTTTTAAACTTGATGAGGAAGCAAATATTAAAAGACAAATATTATCAGAGGCTTCAAAAAATTTTGACCCCATGGGTCTATTCCTGCCTTCAACAATAAATCAAAGATTCTCCTCCAAGAAGTTTCGAGGACAAATGTTGGTGGGATGATCCAATAACAAATGGAGAGCAAAAATCTTGGAAGAAGTTAGCTGCTGATTTAACAAAAGTGCAGAACATTAAAATTCAAAGGTGGTGTGGGTTTAGGGATAAGCCCCAGAGACTTCATGTGTTTGCTGATGCAAGCACACAGGCTTATGGGTGCTGTGCATACCTTGTAAGTCCTACAGAAAGTCATCTAATTTATGCAAAAGGAAAGTTGCACCCCTCAAACCTACCCGAACCATACCTCAACTAAACAAAATCCAGCAGACTTTCTGACCAGAGGTTTATCCTACAAGTTGTTGAAGTTGAACAAAACTTGGTTCATGGGACCTAAGTGGCTCTGTAATACAGACCTATGGCCTGTGGAATAAGTTAACTTGACATTAAATTTAATCTTTTCAAATGAAAAGGTTGAACCAATCACTAATTATGAACATTATTCTGATTTCAGCAAACTTGTCAGGGTCACAGCCTACTGTTTGAGGTTTGCTCACAACTGTTTAACTACAATAAACAAACAGCTAAATAAAAACAATCATAATTATACAGAAGTTGCAACCAAGTACTGGATAGGGCATGCACAACAAAAGGTGTACAACAAAGAGTTAGAATTCTTGACTAATGGGAAACAAACAAAAGAACCTGTACCATCAGTAGTTGGGGATCTAAATTTGTTCAGAGATGAGGAAGGCCTTCTAAGGTGTAAAGGGAGATTAGACAAATCAAAACTGTCTTACAAAAGCAAACATCCAATCCTTTTACCTAGATTTAGCTATTTGACAACATTAATCATCAGACAAACACACAATGATGTACATCATATGAGGGTACCACAGACACTAACTACATTAAAACAGTCCTGAGTGAGTGTATCACATGTAGGTGTATTCATGCTAGGCCCTATAGGAAACCAAATCCTCCTGCTTTGCCAGAGGAGAGAGTTACTCTCAACAGATCCTTTGAGACTGTAGGCATTGACTATACAGGAGCATTGACTGTGGGGGTGGTTGACACTGAACAAAAAATGTACATTGTACTGTTTACATGTGCTGCCTCACGAGCTGTTTATCTGGATGTTGTGGAGGCCCTTACAGCAGAATCTTTTGTTGCTGTCTTTAAGAGATTCTGTGCACGACATTCAGTATCCAAGACAGTTTGGACTGACAATGCTACATATTTCAAGGCTGGTGAACAAGTCATCCACGACTTGTTAAGCAATGAACTCGCACAATTATATATACAAAATTCAAACATAAAGTGGAAGTATATTCCGGTTGCCTCTCCTTGGTATGGTTCTATCTGAGAGAGGAATATACAAGCAGTAAAGAATTGCTTGAAGAAAGCAATTGGTAAAAAACAGATACACTTGTTTGAGCTGCTCACTCTCCTGGCTGAGATTGAGAACATCATTAACAATAGACCACTCACTTATGTGAGTGACAACATTAATGACCCGGAACCATTAACTCCAAATCATTTGATTCGGGGAGAACAAGTTAGTCTCCTGCCGGACTACAATATAGACTCTTCCGAAGACCCAAACTGGACTCAACGACATGATGAGCTCCAGACTAAGTTACAACATTTAACTAGAGTTAAAGCTCATTTCATTAAACAGTGGAAAACTGAGTACTTGATGGGTCTAAGGGAGAGACATAAACAAATGACTAAGAAGGATTGGTCTGACACAATTAAGTTAGGGGACCTTGTTCTCATACATGACAGTACTCCAAGACAATACTGGCCTTTGGCTAGAGTTTTAGAACAGGCCAGGGGCAGACAGTAACAAGAGTGGTCAAATTAAGGACTTCAACGGATGACACAAAAGAGACATTTCTCTTTCGTACCCCTAGAGCCTGGACCCAAAACACTGACTTTGGAGAACCTTCTCCACCGACCAGTAACAACTGGAGACACTGAACTTCAGTAACTATTCTTTGACAGTAGAGTGGTAACGCATCCTACTACAACATTGACAGACACAAGACCTCAGCGACAAACAGCATTAAAGGCGCGACTATTTTTACAACAAAAATAGATGCTGGGGAATTGTAATTTTATCTTCTAACTTTCACTTTTCCTTTTCTTATGGTAAAGACCATAGACAGTTTCATCTTATGGATGTATATTTTATCTTCTAATTAATGCTACATCTTCTCCATGAGAAGGTGAGGATAGTCCTGTTAATCAGATTAACAGACATTTACAGTCAAATAGTTAGCTAGTCTACACTCAGACATAAAAATTGGTGACAATGACACCAAATTTTTTCTCCCGGGGCCCCCAGTATATGGAAAACTGATGTGTGGGTAGTTGGGATGTAACGAAAATGGTTCACTGAGTAGGTAGGTAGTTAATCGAACAATTATTAAATTCCTTTTATGTCAATAACTGGGTGGATGAAACCAATTGGTTGCTGACCAGAGTTATTCTCCACACTAGTATTTATTTACTGTGTGACAAGAGCGTGCTCGGTAATAGATATACATTACCGATCAACCAACCAAAAAACCAAGAGGACGCTGGTGGAAAAGCTCCGCGAAAAGGAGGAAAGGAGAACGAAAACGAGGAACGGGGCTACAAGACGGAACGAGAGAAGGGAGAAGAACAAACAACGGAAAAAAAGATCCCCACCAGCAAGTACGCTCTCAACAATTAAACAAAAGGGGAAAAGGGACTCTAATAACTAGTAGTAAGTGACTATTGTGTTTTAACCCAGTTAGAAGTAAACGCAGTAAATTAAGCTGGGTCAGACAAATTAGGCCTACATTGTGGCCTAAGACGTAGCATCAACTCATAGCTTAACAAAGGTGAAGGTAGATTGCCCTAACCTAATTTGGTGAGGAATCCTACTGTGGACCTCAATTTATCTGCCCGCTCTGGACCATTTCCGGAATCTCTAGGCTGACCCCTACAAGGCTAGACTTAATCTACTCTATAGTTAGACTGGGGATATAAGGGGTGGGTTAATTGTGGACCAATTGATACAGAGCATTTTTCACATAAGGTTTAAAATGAATGGTGAAGTAATTGAGGAAGTACAAGAGTTTAAGTAATTGGGTCAAACTATTACCAGCTCCTTGAGTGATGACTCGGATATAAGAAAACAATCTCGAAGCCTGTGTGCTAAAGCGAATATGACCATAAGGAGCTTTCGTTTCTGTACAAGTGAAGCTAAAGACACACTCTTTCGTACTTTCTGCAGTAATATATACGGTCTGCAACTCTGGGTGAATTATAAAAAAGGTTCTGGCAGTACCCTAAATTTGCTGTACAACAGTTCTTTTAGACTCTTACATAAATTACACCCGAGATGCTCAGCTTCGCAAATGTTTGCTACCCGCAATGTCCCGAGCTTCCCGGAGGTAACAAGATGTGCTCAACACATTCTAATGCAAAGAATTAAAAAATCAACCAACCCGATCATCCAAGCTATCCATGAGTCCTGCCATTTATCCTCTAAGCTATGGACTTCTTGGTACGAAAACGTCTGTCTGTAGCTCCACTTAACTTCGACAGTGCAGTATTATTTCTAATCAATTGTATATATTTCTACCCTTAGTGTATGAACTGTCATTGTATTTATAATATTTGCCATATGGACTATAGTCTGCCAATAAACCTTTTCATTTTCATTTTCATATAGCAAAATTGGGGTAGAGTTGCCAGATGCTCTTATTACGAAATGTATTTAAATCAATATATTTAATTTAAATACTCTTAACACGTGTACATATATATGTAATAATAACAATAAATCAATATTTAAATTTAACACATTGTGGTTTGTCAAGACCATAGTTCTGGTACGATCTACGGTCACAATGACTGAAAGGACAGTGAAGCATGCTGATAATGACATGAAATCAGCATAAGATCTAATACTTTTTGTCTAAGTATATGCAATTTGCAAACTCCTCTAAAGTGTATAATTATAATCAGTCGTGTGATGGAATAAATCTTCAAACTACTTTTGCCGTGTATATATATATAATATATATATATATATATATATATATAATATATATATATATATATATAATATATTATATATAACTATATATATATATATATATATATATATATTATATATATATAAAATCTTGTTTCATGTTTCATGATTATGCAAAGAAACTAGGCTGTGGCGGGGTTATCTAGCTATGTTGCTCGATATAATACTTAAATACTATTTAAATTCGGTTGTGATGCCCGTTACAATAAGGAAAACAATAAGAGCTAACTTTATAAATTTTAGACAATGAGGAAACCTGTAAACTGTAGAGAGACTTGCTTGGTAATATATACGATGCAGGCAGGAAGGAGGGGACAATCGCGAATCTCCGAAACTACTGAAATTACACCTTTTGAAAAGACTGTGTAGTGTGTAAGATGCATGCGTGTGTAGTAAGGGATATAGTGAGAAGCGCGTGTTTGAGAGTATGCTGGACTGCTCACAGGGCAGACGTGACATGTAAAAAGGCCAGATGAAGAGGACAGTGATGGGAGAAACAGGGTTCAGACACTTCCTGCCTTCTGTTGGAATGCCACATACAAACTCCTTATATATATATATATATATATATATATATATATATATATATATATATATATTTATTTATTTATTTATTTATTTAAATTCGACTCTTGTAAATATGCATGGCGGGTTATTATGAGTCAGAAGTTATAATGAGATCGATGTACAGTTCCCTCGAATGATCTGTTAAATAATTTTAAATTAAATGTTAGGGCTCACTTACGTCATTGCAGAATCGAATATCGCGTGATGATACAACTTTCAGTTTTACGTTTTTAATACAAGTGAAAAAGCGTATGGTGCGTTCTATAAGTACATTATTATGATTGAAAGTATTTTTGTGGCCATTTGTACAGAAAATGATGTTTTTTATACGAGATCTGATATCATAAAGTATTAAATTATAAGATTTTAAACGTTGTATAACGGTAGGCTTCAGTTTGTAAAGACATGATTGGTACAGCTAATGACAAAAACAATAAGCATGGACATTCTGTGTGATTGATGTAAATACTGGCCTGACTGGTGTGAAAACAAATACGTTTATTATGAGAATTATGAGGAATTGTGAACAGCCGTTAAATTAGAGAAATGATAATTAAAGTAATGTGAATAGGCCTAACTATAACTACAACTAGAAAGGTTCTTAATGAAAAATCTCTCAACTTTCAGTACCTATTTCCCACTGAATCTATTTAAAAATGACAATCCACACAAATTCGACATCCCGTTTTCTTTAATTGCATCTAATAAGAAAGTTTTTTACCCGAACCTACTCATTTGGATGTTATATATATATATATATATATGATGATAATAATAATAATAACAAGATTAGTAGCAGCTAATAGTCGTTAAAAGAAAGTTAAACTTAACTACTACTCTCAAAACAGTTACTGTTTGAAAAATATAGCAAGATTGGGGTAGAGTTGTCAGATGCTTTTATTACGAAGGGATTTGAAATCAATATATTTAATTTAAATACTCGTAACACGTGTACATATATATGTAATAATAACAATAAATCAATATTAGTAATAATATTTAAGTTGATGTTTAGAGGAGGATAACAGATTTGTTGCTTCAGTTTCAAAGCCGCGTTACGCAACTTGTTCTTTTTAACACATGCAATTTTATAATTCATATACCAGAAGATGGCATGTGAAAGTGAATGTGATGGTATATAGCGATGTAAATAACAGAAAACTACATATTTAAAAGTAAATAAACAAATATGCGTGTACTATAAGTATATATTGTATTTGAAGGTCATCTCGTTTGAAAATAAGCCAGTTTCCCTTAAAAAAGAGAGAAATTAATTTATTTAAATTAAAATAATAAATGTTCATTCTATTTTTCATAATACAGATCTTAAACAAAGAACTTGTTTTTCGATTTAAAATATGTTCAGTCTGATTTTGATTTATGTATTGTTCGCAATTTGTTAACATTTAAAAATTGGATGTGTTGATGCATACTCTCGTTAGGCCTATTAAAACCTTTCAGATATTCATTTTAAGTTTTCATTTCTACTGTCTGGCGGAACTTTCCTGAACGGAAAGTACTCGAATGTATGTATGTTTTTGCATGTTTGTTCTTGTTTGTCTCATGAAAGAACTTTTTTCAAGAAGGAAGGCGAGGCTCAATCCTTTCTTAAATTTTTTTCCCCCTTCTTTTTTTTACCCCTTTTTTTTTTCTCTCCCTCTTTTTTTTTTTTGAAGGACCATGAAGGACACCTCATAAAGGAGGGACCGTCATGAAGGACGGTGGGGGACCGCCATGAAGGACGGTGAGGGGGGAAATTTTCAAATTTATCCATTCTCTGTCTCCCTTTTTGCGGCTATACTACTTACACGATCAACCACGAATGCACAAAAACAAGGAACACTCATTCCGAGTGGACCAGTTTTTTCTGTCCGGATGAGTCTAGCCCCACACTTGAATGACTTAACCACCTCCAAGAGAATATGGCAACACTTCAGAAGGAGTGCAAGAATACACTGCGCTCATACAGGACGATCAAAGACAACGTAAGGAATGTGTCAGATATACATCTCCTCAGAAAAACCGTCGACAACTTACATGGGCAACTGGAAGAGGTTCGAAGGAATATCTGCACCTTCCTTGACATCCTTCCAAGGAAAGATGATAATCGCTCGCGGTGAGGTCTTATAAACACCGTCAGTGATTTCTTTAATGTCGCCTTTGGCGTCGCGAGAGACACCACGGTGAAAGATCTCCTCCGGCACGTACAGGTAATCGAACGAAACTAAGAGAAAATAGCCTCAGCAACGATCACCATTTGATGCTTATAAATGCAACCATCTACGACGTATCTGCCCTTAAGGAATACGTAGCAGAGTTACGTGACAACCTCGATAGCTTTCAAAAGAGTATTATAGTTTATTTTCGAAAATGGCTCCAAGAAGATTCCTATATCACTTTCCTTGAAGCCTAGGCGCAATCCTTGAGTTCATTCACAGAGGGTGTCAATGTCAGATTTAGCAGGCTCAAATCTGCCCTCCTCGGTGCTTACCGAGGACAGCTGTCTACCTATCTCTTCGAACCTTCATTTCGTATGAAATTTCTAAAGGAAGTAGACGCAAATGTGGGACGGCTGCTACTGTACACAGTATCAGCTGCCACCGTGCCGAATTACTCTGCACTGGCAAGAATCACGTTCATGAAGATTGACGAGAACACTCTGCGTATAACTGTCCTCATTCCTCTGACGGCCATCGAAAGCGAGATGACCCTATATCGGGTCCTCCACCTGCTGGTGTGGATACAGGATGCAAACCTCTTTATCAGGGTTGGCAAAAACCTGGGTTTTTGGGTTTTTGGGTTTCATAATTTAAATTAAAGTTATAGCTATGATTTTTAGAATTTATATATTTTGTTTCAGTTTTTAAGGTCACTTTCAACTGAGGAAGATAGCAGTGTGCTGTCGAAACGTATTGTTTTTTCATTTAACATAAAGTGTGGCTTTTGTTCTATTTTGAATCAACACGGTAGCGTGTTTTTCTGAATTTTTATTGCAATTTGTTTACAGGCCTACACAGTAGACATTATTCTTATTTTTGCACATCTTTTTTTCAGAGATCAGTTTTAGTTAATTAATATCTATTTAATAATGCCTAAAGTTAGACCTGCACATACTGGTGGCAGACTTAAAGCTGCTGAATGGGATGAAGTAGAAATGTTGAGTGACCAACCAAATAGAGTTCGGTGCAAATACTGCGGATGTGTATTTTCGAAAAAAATAGAATGCGTGAAATATCACTTAAATCGATGCAATAAAAAATGGGTACAGGCTCGTGATGATGAAGCAGATGAGCTTACAAATACAGCTACATCAGCAACTCCTCCTACACAAAGACATGACAGTTTTGATAGTAGACCCTCTTCGAGCAAATCATATAAAAGCCTGGTTCATGATGACACTACAGTTCACAGTAGTGAGACTTCATTCACTTCAACCACTTCTGAATCTTTCATACCATTTTTTCATTCTACTCCAGCCAAGAAAACGCAAGGTCAGATAATGCCATATGTGGTTAGAACAACTGTAGATCAAAAAGAACAACTAGATTTGCAAATGGCCAGATTTTTCTTTTCAGCAAATATTCCATTTGTAGTTGTAGAGAATAAAGAATTTATTAAATGCGTTCAAAATTTAAGACCAGGCTATTCATTCATAATTCATAAACATTCATAAGAATTCATAAGAATTCATAAGCATTTAAGATCAAGTAATACTTGTGAGTAATATATATATATATATATATATATATATATATATATATATATGTTAACCCCTCCGTCTATGGCCCTGGGGTGGTTCGGATTGACGGGGGTTCTGGTTTAGGAGGCAAGCAACGGATAGGTGCCTTGAAGTGGTTTTTCTTCTATGTTACTCTCCGAGTTCTTCTATAGTGGCTCGGAGGACTCTGGTAGATTTGCAATCTAAATGCTGAAGGTTCCGGATTCTTCTTATAGCGTATCCGGAAAGTTTTCTAAGTTTTTCTGAAGAGAGCAAGGCTCGAAGGATAAGGTAAAAACTAGCTTCAACTGTAATTTTACTGCTAAAAAAATACAGGTAGTGCTCAGCCTCTGAATTAGCTTCTGAATGACAATGGCTGAATTTGAATGGGTTTATATACCCAAAAACTGCTAACATTATTATTATTAAATGATAAGAAGGCTGTATTATTTTTGCACAATATTTAAAAATAAGTAAATTTTTTAGCTGTGGTAAGGCTTGAACGAGTAAACAAAATATTTGAAGACGAAACCATATTTTTATCTTAAACCGCGACTTTTCAGATCTGATGTTATCATGATCTGCCAAGTTAACTAAAGTGGAAATCGGACTATGCATCTTTACACTAAAATATGCATATGAGTGAAATTTTAAGGTTTAAGATGTACAATTTTAATGCTTAGGCAAGACATGATCTCATTGTTTATAACGAAAGAGAGTGTATACAAAATGTGAACATTGCAAAGCTTAACAGGATTCCTTATTAAGCGAAATCTAAAAAATGATTATGAGATTTTAAAAAACACAGGTCACCAATTATTTAGCAAAGTTGAAAGTGAATCAAATATTTTTATCCAAACTCGCGTTGGGCGATTTTGGTCCTTATGTAAAAATGAATACACACACGTACATACATAGGAGTATAGGCATTATATAAAGTTAACTATATAAGATTATACATGAACCATATAACACATGAATTTTTAAAATGGATACTTTTTCTTACAATGGATACAGAGACTATATAAATGAATACAAGAATTACATGAAGGATAAGATAATATAGGAATATGGGAATTATTTATGGTTCATTTTTACATATATATATATATATATATATATATATATATATATATATATATATATAATACACCTTTATTTAGCATTCATTAGTTTTACTGTACTCTATTTGTGTCTGTAGTCTGAATACCATTTAAAAGGTTAATAAAACTTTTCAGTTTTTCATAATCTTTATTTACACATTGCATAATTTAAGAATTGTTTTATAAATCAGCTTACTTGAAATAATCAACATGCCAAAGCATTCTAATTAGCTACAATTGAACAATGTAGCAATCAGAAAAATTTCAATTATTTTAAAATAAACATCTCAGGACAAAAACCCCAAAACCCACTGAAAATTCCAGTGGGTTTAGGGTTGGGTTTTTGGGTTTGGGTTTTGGTTTTTGGGTGCCAACCCTGATACAAACCCTCATCATGTATGGTTCGCCATACACGCGATGTGGATTCACCACTTCGTCCAGAAATCCCTCGAACACTGGTAGTTTGGCTACGTTGTACTAGGTCCAGCATGCGTTCCTCCACAGCAACGGGTCGTCGTGCTATATGTTCTTGGTTACGTGGAACAATTGTCCCTGTTTCCCTTAATCGCTGGTGTGTGTCACTAAACACTTGCCTGTTCGGGATTCGGCGGTTCGGAAAACGTCTTCGATATTCCTCAACTGCCGCTCTGCTGTTACCAACACAGAATCCATAAATGAAATGGATATCAGCGTATTCAGCGGGTGAACTGTCGATTCATTTTGATTGTTCACCTTAGCGCAACACAGTGTCTCTACCACAGATCAGAACGAACTGAATGGAAAAACTGCGGATTAGTAGTGGTAACTTTGTTAACCGAAACTACCACCAGTGCTGTCATCTATCCAGGCGCGGACTGGCTCAAAAATTTCCACCGGCCAGGTGTCACTGAGAGGGCCCCCAAAAAACTTCAGTAAATTCTGCCCCCAAAAAAGTGTTTATGGATGTTTTAAAAATCTAGTAATTTTGTCATGATCTGTAAATCCCCGTGAGTTTTGAATATAATTTTGAAATCAACCAAAATCAAATCTAATTAATACGCAGTCAGGGAATGACGAGGTGTACTTCTGAATACACGAAAGGCCTCGGAATCATTTTTCTTTTTCCTTGAGTTTGCATTTTATATATATAATATATATATATATATATATATATTAGAAACAAACTTTTAAAATTGCTCAAGGAATTCTACCCACAACTATGTATAAAAATTATATTCACCCCGTCTAAATCGATTTACCATTTATTTAAATACACTTCTTAAGTCATCCATAGTTTATCAATACAAGTGTGACCACTGTATGGGGTCATATATAGGTAAAACTAAAAGACATTTAAAATCCCATATTTACGAACATCTCGGTAAATCGGTCCGTACAAATTTACCCCTTGGCAAACCACCTAATTCTCTCATACGTAATCACTCGCACAACAATAACCACCCAATTTCACAGTCTAATTTCGCCGTACTTGCTGCCGGAAGCTCTGACCTTAAGCTTAAAATTATGGAATCTTTGTTTATTTATAAACTAAAACCAGACCTAAATTCTGACGAATCATCGATAGATCTGCTATGTTTTGGTTAAGGTACTAGTTTATTTTATTTTATTTACCTTTTAATGCTTTTATATTTTTCCCAGCTACTTTTTATAATTGTAATTTTTTAACTTCACATTTATTTACCTTTTAGTTTTAATGTTTTACATTTTCTTAGCTACTTTTTATAATTTTTAAAGTTATTTTAAATTGTTATTAAGCAATTTGTATTTTGTATGTGATTTGGCGGTTAATATTCGTTTTTTGACCCAGTCACACCGAGCTATAACAGCAATATATATTGAATAACCAATCAAAGCTGAATAAGAAAATATATATATTATCTTGTGCAAATTTGTATAAAATGTACTTTTTTTAAAAATATATTTTCTACTTTCTAATATGTATGTATATAAATTTCGGTTGGTTTGTTTATTTGGGCTACCATTTTTTGACTTTTTTGGAGATTTTTCTTGGCTTTTTTTGGCTACTTGGCTTTTTTTGGCTACTTTTTCTTGCTTTGGCTACTTCTTTCTGTTTCTGGTTAGTGTGGTAATTTTCGTTCTACTGGTATGACGTGTCAATCTTGTGAACTTGATTTCGAAGACCTAATCCGCCTTGTTGGCCTCGATGAAGATAAAAGTTTAGATTTTTTTTCCAATCACGGCATAATTCCGACATCCGTGATTTGCCCTAAATGTAATACTGCCTGTATTTTAAGACAAGACTCGAAGGTGTTTAGGTGCCGTCAAAAAAATGGAACGATGTGAAATCGTGGGTTTTACGTGCTGGGAATAGACGTCCTCATTACCGAAAATATTTCGCACGATACTTGTTCCTGGCAGAACATCCTGACGATTCTACAGTTCTGCATCACTTCCTTACTGCAATTGCAGAACTATATCCTCCAAAATAAGGTGACTGGTTAGGTTAGGTGGTTAGGCTAAGTTAGGTTAGGCTAAGTTAGGTTAGGTTGTGTTTAGCACGAATGCAAACTTTTCTGGTCGATTTTGAGGTGTTTTGCATGAATCTGCCATCCGTTTCCTGTGCAAAATGCGTAGTTTTCGAGATGACGATATCTCGAAAACTACGCATTTGCACAGGAAACGGATGGCAGATTCGTGCAGAGCACCTCCAAATTGACCAGAAACGTTTGCTCTCATTATAAAAAGAGACTGTGTCAAAAAACGAATAATTACCGATTTGTCATTTTATTGTTTTAGCCCTGAAGATGGAATTAGTGCATTCCGAAACGTTGGTACTATTAAACCTTGAAGAATGTTTATTTTTTCTCTGATGTTCCTGTTTATTATTATTATTATATATATATATATATATATATATATATATATGTTCATTACAATATGAAAGTTACTCATGAAAATCATAGAAAACGTTGAAGTAGAAAGAGACTTTTTTTTTAATCCCAAAATAACTAAACTGTCACTTACTTAAATTATTACAGAGGGGCCCATTATCAACAGTAGGCAGTGACGTGCACAGACTTTCAGAAGGGCAGGGGCTCAGTTGAAAAAAGGGCACTCCCCTAACAGTTTTAAAAATGAAATCCGCAATGCCATATAGGCTATATATATGTATACACACACAAAGAAAAATTTTAAAATTGTATGTGGTAAATATTCTTAAATTCCATTAAATTCAATGCATTATTTTTGTATATAAAGCTGATTAAAGAAAATAAATGAAAATTTGTTGTAAAAAGGCATGTTTTGGTTAATATTCGTTTTAATGCTTTGTTCGTTTTCGATAGAAGGAGACATTCTATGACAATTTAACATATAAATTCATATTCAGGACACCTTGAAACCTCAGGGAAACTGATAAAAATCAAGGAAATGTAATAATTATTTTTTATGGAAAAAAAAAAAATTTAAAAAAATTTAGACGTAAAAAGCAGCCATTATAGGCCATCGACCGAGTATTTAGCTTTTAACGCTGTTAAAATTTTAACGAACGTCGCCCTCCCCAGTTTTATGGGGAGACATCTCGTGGCAAAATTAGGAAACATAGGTCAAAACAACCAATTAAAAATCGTTTTTGTTTCATGTGACCTTATCAGACCAATCAGAGACGTACATTTTGAATCTCTCATAATGCATACTCATTTAAGAATGCCTGGGTTTTTGGTACCTTGGAACGCAGTTCCAAAAAACTACTGTTGTTTGCGGTTCCTCAGAGAGACGCAACAACTCTTGTTCGCCTGATCCAGCAACATATTAGGCATGGGACTACAATCTATTCCGACGAGTGGCGTGCGTATTCTCAACTTGGAAATCTAGGCTACATTCACCGGACAGTCAACCATTCACAGCGGTTCGTGGAAGACACCGTTCACATTCAAAATATTGAGCGTTGTTGGAAAGACGTGAAAAGCTGGATATTACGGTCTGGCAACAAAACCCAATCAGTTTAGGTTAGGTTAGGTCTGTTTAGGTTAGGTTAGGTCTGTTTAGGTTAGGTCTGAACCAAAACACATTTTTCTGGTGTTTTTTGGTGTGATTTGCTCAAATCTGAACTTCGTTTCTTTAGGAAATGAGCCGTTTTTGAGAAATTTTCAATTTTAAAATTTCTAAAAAACGGCTCATTTCCCAAAGAAACGAAGTTCAGATTTGAACAAATCACACCACAAAACACCAGGAAAATGTGTTTTGGTTCAGAAAGGAGGAAAAGCACTAAAACGAATAATTACCCATGTTTTTATTGCAAGATTGCATCGTTTTATTGCATCGTTTTATAATAAATAATCTAGGTATTTTTATTCACTTTTAATGAAAATTGTATTGTTTTTAAAAATCAATTTCATATTAAAAATGAAAAGGTTTGATATGTTGTTTAATAAATCATTTATTAATTTAATGAAATTCATGCCAGTACTAAAACCCAAAATCCATCGTTTGACACACTGGTGTACTGATGGGCCTAGCCTAGTAGGGGACGTGGACGTTTTTACCAACTTTACGAGTAATGTCATACAATATTTTTTGGAGTAATGTCACACTGCTTTGGATTCCAACTTACCATAATTATCAGTGAGAAACCACTAGTTAGCTTAGGTTAACGTAAAATAAACAAACAGTAAACAATACACCCACATACCCGAGAGACGCAATCAACAGTGAACAGCTGCAGTCAGTGTTACCACTAGGGACGCCCTCCCTGATTGACAAAATAATAGTAACGGTATGTTAAGTTTATTATTCTAATAAAAAAATCATAGATCAAAGTAATTCCAGTTTTGAAAATCTGTTGAAGTAGCAGTAACTAAATAAAAATATAACTAATTAATTCAAATTTATGTCGAATCAATATATTTATAAATTTTGACTAAAAGGGCACTTTTGATATGAAGAAGAAAAAGGGCAGGGGCTCAAGCACCCCAAGCCCCCCCCTGTGCACGTGCCTGACAGTAGGCCACAGGCCTTTCTTCTTTTAGTTACGCCTCTGATAATAATAATATATATATTTATATAGCTCACAATATCAATGAATAACGTTTTCAAAGGCGTTTAGAAAAAAGGTATATGAGGAAATTATTGGGGGTGTGGATTGTAGGTTTGGGTATGCAGGTTTTTGGGATCTAGGCCGAACTGGCCGGGCTGGCCGGGCCCTGCTGGCCTTTATTCAGCTCCTAAGATATTTATGTGTTTAAAGCTTAAAAATATAAAAAATTAACAATTACTTAAATAAAAATTCAGTAAATTACTCACGTTATAAATACCAAGAGCAAAAAATCGGCGCGCCAGCACAAATGCAACACCGCTTAAAAAATATTTACTTTATTTACTTAATTTTATTTTTCGCGCCAAAAATAGTGTCCTAGAGTGCTGATTGGTTACACTAGAAATCTCAGAAATGCGTTTGGCAACATAGCGATTTTTAACATATTTATTTGATTAATTTTCAACAAATAAAATAACTATATTATAATAAATTTATTTAAATAAAAATTTATTTAAACGGACATAATTTATCAACGAATAAACTAAAGTTAATAATCCTAAGCAATTTAAATATTAATTATTTCACTAGTATTAAAAAAAGTGGAAAATTTTTAATGCCGTTTTGTCGCCAACGTACGTTGCCGTGTTGGTACTTTTTTTTACCCCTGTGAACACCCCTGAGGTCTTACATAGTAATACGTCAAACAAATTTATGGCCCCCAACGGAAAGGGCCCACCGGCACGGGCCGGTGGGCCGGTGGGCCGCCAGGGCCAGTCCGTGCCTGCATCTATCGAATTACACACAAGTAGGGATTTGTTGTTTGCACATCTTAAAACGTCCGTAGCTCCGCAACGGTTGGAAATAGCACCTATATTGTATTAACTTTTTTACTCGATATCACCTACCAAATCACCCTCAAAGTATGGCAGACCAGTTGTGAAACACCCTGTATATATATATATATATATATATATATATATAATATATATATACACAAATTCAGAATGGTTCCCTGAGACAATTATATGTTAAACACAGACCGTGCATGGAACAAGGAACTCTTCTGGGAAAATTAAATCCACTATAGTCCGAATAAGTAATGGTAACTGACAAATACCCTAGTTTTTCTTTTTCATGATTTTAGCCCGACGTGGGCAACGGGTCTCTCGCAAAGAGATCCCATAAATATAGCTTCCCTCACCAGCTATCTGCAAAAGAAAAACTATGGTATTTGTCAGTTACCATTACTTATTCGGACTATAGTGGATTTAATTTTCCCAGAAGAGTTCCTTGTTCCATGCACGGTCTGTGTTTAACATATATATATATATATATATATATATATATATATATATATATATATATATAGTATCCAAAAACTGTTAAGTAAAGGAAAAGAAGAAAGGGCAGTGCTTTATGAATTGCTGTTCACGACTTACATTATTCATTTAGCGAGAGAGTGACTGATGCACGAGGAAACAAACGTATTAGGGTGTGTCAATTTTAGTAGTCAACAATTCAAAAACTACTAATGCTCAAATGATTATCTAGCAATCTTAGAAATATCTTTAGTGTTGTTTAAAAAAGCCATTTATTTACCTACTTATATTTGACCATAAAGGTTTGAAATATAACCTAAATATGACTGTAGCATCGTATATCAATGTGCCATTGATATGTGTGGTCAACTTTGGTTATTTTTGGTGTGCGCAGTATGGTTTCCAGTGGTGGGCACAGCTAACCGAAAAGTTAGCTTCGATAACCGCTGAACCGCTAACTCAAAACTTAACTTCGATAACGCTAAACCGATAAACCGCTAAAACATTTAGCGGAAGCTAACGATTACCGCTAACCGCTAACTTTTATTATATGAATTTAGCTTCGGTTTGGTTTTATGGCTCTAAAACCCATAAAGAGAGCTGAAATTTTAATATGTCGCAACTTAGACATAGAGCTTTCCAAAAAGGTATAGCATGCCAAGATCAGATGATGATCAAGGTGTACATAAATATAATTAAATGAACAAATGAAATTAAACATTAGTTTACATTCAACATACAGTTTATTTACAGTACAAAAAGTATTAAACGAATCAAAAATATTAAGAAATAAAAATACACATAAAAAATAACTAATAATCTAATAATGCATTCACTCTGGCTTGGCCTCCTGCTCCTTCTCCATCGCCTCGACGTGATGCTGGTTGCCCTTCATGAACATCAGGCTCTCAAAGTTGGTATCTGACAGGGTGGCTCTCTTGGCGCGCAAGATGTCCTTGCCTATGGAGAACAGGCGCTCAACTGCAGCACTGGATGGGATGGCTGTGTTGTACTTGATGAACAGGTCGATCAACACTTGCTCACCCAAGAATGTATGATTTTAGGGTTAGCGGAACTAAATTTAGCGGAAGCTAATTGGTCCGCTAACGGTTCTCAAAGTTAGCGGAAACGCTAATCCGCTAACGGAAAAGTTAGCTTCGCTAATTAACGGTTAGCGGATTAGCGGAACCGTGCCCACCACTGATGGTTTCTAAGTTTCACATAGTCACAAATGCTGGAGTTTTGATTGTGAATGCATGTGTTTTCCCTCCTTTTTGACAATTTTGATTACTTCGTAATGTAAATATTGTGTAATTCAAATTATTCGAAATGTTGTGTGACCCAAACTTTCTGTATATTTTGATATGATAGATATGTGAAATTGTCATTACTTTGAATAATTAAGGCTTGTACCTATAACAACACAACCTTTTATCTGAGCTTATAGGAAGATATTAAGAATTTCAATTAACTTAATTTTATGTAATCATAATCAGTAGGCCTATACAAATTTCAATGACATTTCTTTTGTTTACAGGTCCACAGGATGAGTCAGAAAGAAATCAGAACCCGAAGCAAATCAAGTTGTCACCTAAGTCATTTGGTGGGGACTGGGAGGGAACTTCCCCCTGCTGAGCTGCCCACAGCCAGAGATCTGCTGACTGTAGAGCTGGGCACTTGCGTTTTTTTTTGCGGTACTGCGGTACTGCGGTACTACCGTGTTGGTCGGTACCGCGGAAAGTACCGCGGGAAATTTGAATGCAGTAGCGGTACTGCTGTACTTTCAGCGATCCTTTGCGGTACTGCGTTATGCGGTACCGGTTTGGTAGTGCGGTAGTAGTACCGCAGTACCGCAGTACCGCAAAAAAACGCAAAAAAAAACCGCAAGTGCCCAGCTCTGCTGCTGAGGTATGGTTTGTTGAGGAGAGAGAGAGTAAGACAGGAGGAATTACCCAGTTAATGACCTGATTAACAACGGCATTGTTCCAGGGCTACTGGCTCAGTGGACAAAGGCTAACGTTCTATTCACAGGATCTGTAATCAACACTGAGGTCAGGATCAGGGCTAAAGTGAAGGCATTGTGGGATGAGGCAGTGAAGGTGTCCAGTGGCAATGTGAAGCTAGAGGTCAAAGATAGGTTCATGATGAAACTGGACAAATTGACTGCACTGGATGGCAAGACATTGAGCAATAACAAGTGGTCTGGGCCCATAGGGAAGATGTTAGACACTGCCACTGAGCTGGAGATCAACCCAAACTTCACGAGGATCACTGTTGGTCCTCCTCTACCCCATCTCAGTCAGGAGATAGTCAAGGACCTTAGCACACAAAGCTGGGCACTTGCGTTTTTTTTTGCGGTACTGCGGTACTGCGGTACTACCGCACTACCAAACCGGTACCGCATAACGCAGTACCGCAAAGGATCGCTGAAAGTACAGCAGTACCGCTACCGCATTTTTGCGGTACTGCGTTATGCGGTACCGGTTTGGTAGTGCGGTAGTACCGCAGTACCGCAGTACCGCAAAAAAACCCGCAAGTGCCCAGCTTTGTTAGCACAGACCAATCGTATGGCTACAGAAACATCACTGCCATCAGATCGGGAGAGGTACCTCAGAGTCTAGCTCTCCTGGAGATTGGGCCAGTCTGTCATAGTAGGTGGGTCACCACGGCTCTAAGGTTCTGCAGATTGTGGATTTCCAAACATGGGCTGAAGGGTAGGAACCTGAAGAATCTGAGGATAATTGTGGAATTCATAGTGGGAGTCTACAGGCCAAATTGGTTCAACATCAAGTTAAATCACAGCTGGGTGGAGGGTCCCAGGCATGTACTGTACCAGCTGGAGCTGCTCAGAAGTCAGAAGAAGGAAGTGATAGGAATAGTGATGCCTACAGTGAAGAGATCAGCCTGGTATACACACTCTGAGGCTGTGCTCCAGGCCATGCTGTGCAGTGAGGTAGCGGAGGAGAGGAGGGAGGCAGTGAAGAGGATACAGGAAATCAGAGGTGAAGGAGATGAGGACACACAGGTAGGAGACTGCAGTGTCAGACCCAGGAAGACTCCTGACATCAACTCAGATGCCACCAAACTCTCGGAGCTTATTGACTGGAACTCTGGCGTGATTGAGCCTCCTTTGACCTGCTCCCTCACCACTGCTGCAATCAAGGAGTTTCTGGATAGACTAATGGAAGTTCCTGCATGGCCCTCACACACACAGTCAGTAAAGAGGTGTGTAAGGATGACAACTGAAGCAGCACAACGTGTTTACTCACAAGAGAGGAGGGAGGCGTACATCAGTAGCCAGGTGGTCAGTAGGGAGCTCATGTCCAGGAACAAGAGCAAGGCAGACATGGCATCCTTGCCAAAGTTCAAGAAACCTATCTATATTTCTAAGTTTTAATATTGAAATACAATCAAAAATTTTTTAATTGTATGTAATGTATGTAAAATGTAGTTATATACAATAAAAAAAATACTTGCAAAAATTACTGATTTTTCGTAAACTTCAACTTCAAATATAAGTAGCTAGGATTGGTCAAATCTGGATTTTAAAGCCATATTTCGATTTAGCACATAAAAATGCATCATTTGGTCACTAGTAGTCTTTGAAAATCTAAAGATTTCACTTTGCTCCCTAAAATTGACACACCCTAGTATCGTATCCTTGTATCTGATAAATATGATAGATTAAGTAGAATTCAAGGGTTCTTAACCTTTTTAGGCTGCGATCCAAATTCTGGTCTCGGGGCTAGCTCGGCGATCAATGCATAAATAATGCATAAATAATAATGGTAAAATGATTAGGGATAACATAAATAAATGATAAATGACAATTTAATGACCCAAGTTTGGGTCGCGACACAGAGGTTAAGAATCCTGAAGTAAAGTGAATAGATTAAATAATAAAAAAATAATGTAATGTATAATAGTGTTTACGCTTTAACTAACTCACTACATCATCAACAATTAACGAAAGTCATAAATTAAATTAAGTTGAAAGACAATAAATAATAGCAAAATTATTATTAATTACTTCCTGAATTTCAGTTAACATTGATATAATTTCTTTAACAGAATGAAACGTGGATATAATTTCTTTAACAGAATGAAACGTGGATATAATTTCTTTAACAGAATGAAACGTGGATATAATTTCTTTAACAGAATGAAACGTGGATATAATTTCTTTAACAGAATGAAACGTGGATATAATTTCTTTAACAGAATGAAACGTGGATATAATTTCTTTAACAGAATGAAACGTGGATATAATTTCTTTAACAGAATGAAACTTGGATATAATTTCTTTAACAGAATGAAACTTGGATATAATTTCTTTAACAGAATGAAACGTGGATATAATTTCTTAACAGAATGAAACGTGGATATAATTTCTTTAACAGAATGAAACGTGGATATAATTTCTTTAACAGAATGAAACGTGGATATAATTTCTTCAACAGAATGAAATTTGGAACTGTTTAAAAACAGTAGATCCACGCAGTTAGTTACAGGAAAATATAATATTACCTCGTCAATATTATGAGGAGGGAGATTAGGAATTTATAAGGGATGTTTTAGTGAGGCGATAACATGAATGTGGTTTCTTTCTGGAAGCTGTAGCATTCTTTGCAGGAAATATCGAAATATGCAAATTTAATGACAAAATAGACGCTCTCCGGAGAATAAACTCTCTATCCAAAAAGAAAGATAGGTAGTCACATAGTCGAGGATAACTCCTATAATTGCCAACGAAGCAAGGGATTGAACAAAGATGAAGAGAGATGAAGAAAATTAATTTTAAATAAAAATTGCCTCAGTGCCCTGACTTGTCGCTTTTCATGTCTTAAATTGCCTAACTTGATTGAATAAGAACTAGTTAAGACTGACTTAAAAACAACGAACAAATTTCTGATGACTTACAAATGACGGAAGTTTTAAACAAATTCTTCTCTTCCTTGTTTACTAATGATAATATGAACACTATTCCCGTTCCCGTAATCATGCTCATTATTGCTCAATGATGATTATTTAAAGCTTCACGATTTTGCCATGAGTGAAACTGAAGTACTCTCGGCCACAGGTAAAATTAATCCTAATAAAACTCCAGGTTCAGATAAGCCCTACCTGAGGGCACTTAAAGAAATGGACTGCGCAATAGTCCCTCCTCTTACATACACAGTATATTTAATAATAATAATAATAATAATAATAATAATAAATCGTTACAGTCTGGAGAAGTTCCGTTCGATTGGAAACTTGCAAACATTACGCCATTATTTAAAAAAATGGGGAAAAATCACTTCTGGGAAATTATCGTCCCATTAGCCTGACTTCAATAGTTGGTAAGCTTATGGAGACGATCGTTCGGGACAAAATAGTTAATCACGTTAGAAATGAATAATTTAATCAAAGATTTCGACGTAATCGTTCTTGTCTTACTAATTTGCTCGACTTCTTTAATGATATTGTAAATATATATGACGAGAGTAAAACAGTAGATATTATATATTTCGATTTTCAAAAGCAGTTTGATAAAGTGCGGTCAAAATGCATAAAGTGACATGGCCTGCCCCGGCAATGGAGACTAAGTTTATATAATGTATTTTTAGTCGCTCTTTCTTAATATGTTATCCGTTTCCTGTGCAAATGCAAGATTATAGAAAAAATTACAAGTTACATTTTTATAGTGAATCGCATCTTCTGAACTGGTAACAGCCACACACGGACACGCCGACTTCACCATTTTCTTAAACAAGCTGCCCTTCTTTATCCACCTCAAGAATAATCCAAGGTAAAAATAGTGTATTATTTTGATTTCTTAGGTTAGGTTAGGTTTAGTTAGTTTAAGTTTAGTTAGGTTAGGTAGTCAAAAATACATTTTTCTAGTATATTTTGGTATGCTCTGTTGAAATACTGATATATTTTCCATTTGCACAGGAAATAAAGGTTATAATGATTTTTGGTGCATTATTTTAATGTACCGAAAATCATATTTCTTTTCATTTGCACAAGAAATGAAGGTTATATTTGAACAGAGCACACCAAAATACACTAGAAAAATGTATTTTTCATTTCAACTTCAGGCCATGTCATTTTCTGCATAATGACCTAAAGTGCCCCATAGAAGATTATTAACTAAACTTCATTCTCGCGGAATGGATGGTAATGTTCTCAAATGGATCGAAAATTGTCTTAGTGAACGTTAACAAAGAGTGGTCATTAACGGCAAAGCGTCTAACTGGAAAAGTGTAAATGGGGCGTGGTTGAGGGATTAGTTCCGGGACCAGTTCCTTTTATTATTTATATCAGTGACATCGACGTAGGAATTAACGATATAATTTCAAAACTTGCGGATGATACGAAACGAGAGGGACAAAAAAAAATCAGCGGCGAACATTTACAGATTTAAAAAGATATTAATAAGTTACTCGAGTAGTAGGCAGAATTTGGCAAATGAACTTTAATGTAAATAAATGTAAAACGTTGCATATCGGTAGAAACAACGTTAAAGAAATGTATTCTACGCGCGACCAGACACTAACGAGTGTTACGGAAGAGAAAGATTTAGGTATCATTGATGCTGACACTCTTAAACCGAGTAAGCAATGCATCGAAGCGGTTAAAAAAGCAAATAAGACTCTAAGGTTTTATTGGTAGTTCATTCATTTAAGTCCAAAAAAACACCGTAAACGTTATATAATTTCTTAGTACGCTTCCACCTGGAATACTGCGTTCAGTTCTGGTCCCCATGTTTACGACAGGACATGGAATGGAGAGAGAGCAGCGACGAACTACTAAGATGATTCCTAGACTTAGAAACAAATCGTCCGTTGCCCGTTTAGAAACGTTAAATTTATTCTCACTCGTAAAAAGGAGAATTCGACGAGATTTAATCCAGATGTTTAAAATGATTAAAAGTCGATGCCAAAAAATATTTCACCTTCAGAAATGTATACAGGACTGGCGGTAATGGTTTCAAATTAGTGGGTAAACATTTTTAATTCTAATGATGTTAAATTTTTTTTCTTCAATCGTATAGTTAATTCGTGGAATGGATTGCCAGCCAGCGTAGTTCAAAGTAATTCGGTCAAATCCTTAAAAAGAGACTGGATCTTGCCTTAAATCCCCACCTGGAAGCATTTGTTGGCTCATAAAAATATTGTAGGGTTTTCGCTCGGATTCCCTCATGTTTAATTTAAAATTTTCACTTTATCTTTAAATTTTGTTTCTTCCTTTCAATCTCTCTCTCTTCTTTGCTTTAAAACTTTCACTTATCTTTACATTTTTTTTCATCTTTTAACCTTCTTAAACAGACAACCTTGTCGGGACCAGCCGGTCTGTTGCTGTTTGGTGTCCCCTTTATATTCCTTTGTATAAGTCGCATTTATCTCAATAAGTACTCTTGGAAAATAATTTTATTATTTTATATGAAAGTTATAACTCACAGAACTTATTTGCCTTTCCCTCTGTATGTTTGTCAGAGAGTTACAGAGTTACAGAGTTGCAGGCTAACAAAGACCCTAAGATCCACTCTAGGCTAGCCAAAGAAGGAAGTAGAAAAGTTAGAAATAGCAATGAAAAAAGAACACTAAAAACTTATACACTTATAGACGCGTAAAGCCTTCACGCGGGAATAGTAGTAATAGTAAAGTATAGAAGAGACGAGGCTCTCTCCCTCCTCCGCCAGCCACTGCTGACAGAAAATAGTGGTGAAAGAAGATTTATAGGAAAGTGGGAAAAAGTGTAATGAAATGAATTGCTTTAGAGTTCATTCATATCATGTGTACACTTATCTCGTGTACTCAGTTACGCATTCGAAGACAACGGAAAATACAGGATGGCATGAATGCTAAACTACACGGTGTCCATATTCCATAATGTCTCGTCACCCCAGTAAAATACTAACTGATTTTCGTTTTTCTTTTAGACCCACTTGAAATGTGTGATAGCAGCAACCATACGACTAAACAACGCATATTGGCTAGTACCTGGGTCCATGAGCGACCGCGTAATGGTAAAACCATTGAAAATATTCGGGCAGACTCCAGGACCGATTCAGTCGAGCAGCTTCTCCAAAAGGACTCTCTGTTGAGATGGCAAAAGAAACTTCACAACAGGAATTGTAAAAGATAAACCAAGAACTGGCAGGCCATCTAAACTGTATCAGTGATAAATGGATCTGAAAGAAAAACGAAAATCAGTTAGTATTTTACTGGGGTGACAAAACATTGTGGACAACCTGTACTAATCTAATTTACGCAATGCATTTTTAAGGAATGAAGAGAGAGAGTTACAAGGAGTTACAAGGAAAAGTAGTGCCTCAAAAGGCCTTGCGGCCCATACCGAGGAGGTACCAATGGCAACGGGTGCCAGGGAAAAATTCTGTCACCCTCAAATAGTGTGCAAGATTCGGTCTAACATTTTCTTGAACAGATCCATAGAAGAACTGTTCACAACTTCTGAAGGTAGCCTGTTCCACGTGTCACAGATCTTATACGTAAAGTAATTCCCACACACACTAGTCCTAAACCGTTTCAAATCCAACTTCCAACCATTGTTGCGAGTTGGGTTATCATTTAAACTAAACATGCTTCTAAAATCGACATTGTTGAACCCGCGTAAGAACTTCAAAACCTCGATCAGTTGACCGCGCAGCCTCCGAGTTTCCAGCGAAAACAAATTCAGGGGCTTAAGCGTCGATTGTAGCCCATATGCCTAACGGAAAGGATTAACTTTGTGGCCCTCGCCTGCACTCGCTCCAGCCTCTCAATATCTTTCCTGGGGGTGGGCGACCAGAACTGCACAGCATACTCCAGGTGCGGCCGAACCAGAGAATTGTACAGAGAGAGCCCAATCTCCTTGTTCTGAAATCGAAATTGCCTCCTGATATAACGCAACAACTTCTGGGCTTTCTTTTCCACCTCTACGCACTGTTTGGTAAACTTAAGGTCGCTGCTAATTAGCACACCTAAGTCCTTTTCCAAATCAGTGGCCTCGATATTACTCCCCAACAAGGAGTAGTCCGACTTGGGATTGGCGTAGCCAATGTGCATCACCTTGCATTTACCCAAGTTAAACGGCATTTGCCATTTTTCGGACCACTCTCCTATCCTACCTAGGTCCGCACGCAGTTGCTCGATCGCCTCTGGCGTCCCATCATTGGCCCCAAGCTTCGTGTCATCAGCGAATTTGGTGATCCTACTGACGATGCCACCGTCGATATCATTTATGTAAATGATAAACAACAGTGGCCCCAAAACGGAACCCCGAGGAACCCCGCTAGTGACCGAGGCCCAACCCGAACTAGCCCCTTTAATTACAACCCTCTGCCGCCTATTCTTCAGCCAGTTTTCAATCCACCTACCTACTTCCCCACCGATACCCAGCGCGCGCACTTTGGCCATTAGCCGGCGGTGAGGTACCTTATCAAAGGCTTTCTCAAAGTCGAGATAAAATATATCAATCGCCCTACTCTTATCATACTCACTCAACATGACGTGGAAAAACTCGAGCAAGTTGGTGAGACACGACCTATGCCGTCTAAACCCATGTTGGGAGTCTCCAAGCAGCTTGTAGGAATCCAAATGGTCAACGATCCTATCCGCTATTATCCCCTCTAATAATTTACTTGCAACCAAAGTGAGACTAATGGGACGATAGTTCCCTGGACTTTCGTGATCCCCTTTCTTAAAGATAGGGGTCACATTGGCTTCCCTCCAGTCACCAGGCATCTGGCCCGTCTCCAACGATTTATTCAAGACTGTAGCCAGGTGGGGAGCCACCTGGTCGCGCACGTCCCGCAACACTCTGGGGAGGAACTGGTCTGGCCCAGGAGCCTTAAACGCGCTCAGTTTGTTTATTCTATCGGCAACGACTGTCGCGGTACACCGAACACTATCCAGGCCAGCACCTTCGTGCCCGACGCTTGGCTCGGGGATGACGCGGGTGTCCTCCCTGGTGAACACTCCCGCAAAGTATCATTCAGCACATTAGCGATGTCCGCAAACGCCGCCGGGCTTTTTACTATTAACATAACTGAAGAACTCCTTTGGGTTCCCCTTGCAGAGGCTTGCCACCCGGAGTTCTTCGTTACGTTTCGCTAGCCTAACCTTCGCCTTCACTTCTCTGCACAGGCGGACATACGCCTCAATGTTCTCATGGGAACAATTGGCCTTCGCCCTCCTATACGCAGCTTTCCTATTTCGGATAGCCGAAGCGATGTCATGACTGAACCACTTAGGCTGCGTTGAAGCAGGGGTGACTGGTTTTGAGGGTATGGCAGCAGACTGCAGCACCATAAACTCATCCCGGAATGCACTCCATACTTCCTCAACATCGCCACCGACCTCTAACCCCATCTCACCTACGCTATCGCGGAGGCCAACAAAGTCCGCCCGCCGTAGATCGAGCTTACTGCCTCTAGAGTCACTGCGCTTCACCCGAGGGACGCAGACACAGAACCTAATCAGACCGTGATCACTCCCGCCCAACGATTCGTCAACGGTGAGGCCAGTGACGAGGTTGTCTTCGGTCGTGAATACTAAATCCAGAACGCTTTCGCCTCGTGAAGGCCCATTGACCCACTGAGTCAGGAAGTTCTCATCAGCAAAGTCAACTAGCCTCTTCCCTTCGGCATCAGCAGTCCTGTCTTCCCACTTTATACCGCGACAGTTGAAGTCTCCTAAAACTACATACACCCTGTCCCTAGCAGGGTACGGAGTTCGGTGTACAGGGCTGTATCCTCCTCGAGGAGATGCGGAGGTCTGTACACCAAAATTAACCTATAGTTCGTCCCTCCCACGTTCAGATCGACGCCAAGCAGCTCCCGTTCCGATCGGAACTGGCAGTCAACCGGACTCAATGTGTCCCTCACGTATATTAGTACCCCCCCCCTCCCCACGGGTGCGGGCTTTGTGAAACATTCTATACCCAAGAATCTCGAACTCCCCAACGTAGTCCCTACGATCAGTATGAATCCAGGACTCGGTGATAGCAACGATATCCTGTCATTCTGATGCTAAGAGCGCCCGTAGCTCGCAAAACTTATTCCTAATCGACCTAGCATTAAAAAGCACTGCACGGAGGGAGCCTTCCCTATTCTGACCGCCCCTAGCACGACCCGTTTCCCGAACAGCCAGGGCTGTCGGGAGTTGAAGAGCCCCTCACCAACGAGGGGGCAACTTTCGCAGGAGGCTGAGCCCCCTCCAACGTGGAAGGAGGGTCACCCACCTGTACATGGACGCACCCTTCAGTTGAAGGTACGTCCGCCACCGGCTCAACATCATCTCTCTCCGGTGGGGGCCCATCATCAATTCCCGGGCTTGACCTCACCATACGGTATAGGTGCCGGTCAAGCAGCGTGCCTAGCACACCTTCACCCTTGACATTGAGGGGGACACCATCCCTCTGATACAGGTCCCACCTACCCGAAAACGCGTTGAACGGGTCAACAAACCTCACGCCCAGTGGGACGCACAAGTCTTGCACCCTCTCGTTGATGCCAATGACCTTACTGAGCGCGTAGTCACTGGTATTCATCCGCGGTAAAATACCCATCAACATTCCCCTGTCTGTTTTAAGTTTTAGATCATCCGCAAGAGACATGATCTCGGCGATGATCCCTTCTGTCGAACCTATCCTACCGCCTTTGAGGAACAGGTCGTTGCCACCAGCTTGGACAACGATCGCAGTCCTCCGACTAGCCACGCGCAGCTTCTCTAACTTCTTCCCTTAAGTGCGCCGTTTCCCGCCCGGGTAAGCACCTTACCTTCCTCCTGTCTCGCTTTGCAGAAGCAAAGTACTTCTCCTGGCCCCTGATCTGCGAGTTCCCAATCAAAACGGTGTCTTCCTCCTTCGCGCACAGGAGACTAAAGCGGTTGGAGGTCCTGACAGCGGCAACCGGGGTCTCAGGTTTCGGCTTCGCAGCCTTCTTGCCCGATACCTTTCGATATCCGTCGCCACCCATAAACTCAGCCGCACTTACACCACCCGACCCACCCCGACCGGCAACTACATCCTTCGGTTTCTTTGGGCCATCAGTAGGACCCTTCCCACCCTTTTTCTTTATCGGCCCCTTCCCACCCTTCTCTATCGGCCCCTTCTTTGTGCCCTCCCTTCCCTCCAATTTGCGTCGCGGTTCCGTGCATTCCACGTGGGTCGCTGGCGATTCCTGACACAGATTTTGCATCCCGGCCTCCGGTTGCACCCCTATCCTTTCTCCGCGAGAGAGAGAGAGAGAGAGAGAGAGAGAGTATTTTTTCAATAATCTTCATGTACACGTAACTAAAAAATAATGTATTTTGGAATGAATATAAATTATAATTTAACCAAACTGGTTTCAGCGTTCTCTCTCTCTCTCTCTCTCTCTCTCTTTCTCTCTCTCACAAAACCACCAAGTTAAAATTATTCTTTCTCATTAATATATAATTAAGATTTAACCTTCATGATCATAATAACTTCATAATAAATGGTTATGGTTCTTTTGCATTATCCTCCCAACACTAATTTTTTTATATAATGTTGGTTTGGTTTTGGTTATGGTACTTTATTTTTGTTATTTTATTTATTTGTTGGGTTCAAAATCCCAGCTGAGCCGTGAACGGCCAAGTTCTAAAGGGCCAGTTCTACCTACAGCCCAAGTTAAGCTAAAATTAAAACTTACGACTTGAGATCCTATTAGGTCCTACCTCAGGGTTGCTGACTCGATGTGGGCCTACCTTAGGCCTCAGTTGTATGAATTTAAGATAAAAACAAAAGGGGTACTATTTATGGTCTTCTTTCTCAACCTTGCAACAACAACGCAACCTGGACTATTGCACGATGCAACAATCTTGTATCTAAACAACCAAACTGAATTGCAAGAGAGCTCTCTATCAGACCACACCCTGTACGTACGACATTCCACAAACGAGTAGAAAGGACGCGCAGCGCCCCAAAATGATGCCACCAGAGTGCCCAAACAATGATGCCACAAGAGCCCAAAAATGCTAGCTCTAAATTAAGTGAATTTTTCACTAACCTTACAATTATGAGATGGATATATATACACCTTAACTTAATATATACAAGCAATGCTGCATCAATCAGCTTAGTCATCATATCGCCTTGGGACAACAATGGTTCTTCCTCTTCTAGATTTTCTAACACTCCCCACCGAAGAGGCATTGTTGTCGTTACCTTCTGCAAGGTTAGCCAAGCCTTCTCCATGAGGCTGTAACAGTGTAACTCAAATTTTTCATCTTGACTATCTGTGTTTTTGCTGATTTCTAAAGCATAGAGTTTTTGTATAGGTCTCTTTAACTTTCCTCCTGAAGTCTTTACCAGTGCAGACCTAACTAAATTGTCTTTGCAACAAACAACTCTTCAATTATGCCAAGCTTACAGCATTGCCTTGGTCTTTCATCCCCAATCATTACCACTTCTCCCACCTTGATACAATTTGCATTGGAGTCCTTTACCTTGCCTGATGGGTAATAATTGAGTTCTGGCAAGTATTCCATCTGCCACCTCTTCCATAACTGATCTTGTAGCTCTTCAAGGTACCTGAACCGTCTGGTTAACTCTCCTTGAGTGCTCTGGATAGGCTGCAAGTCTTCTGGCACACTGGGGCTTGATGTTAATCGTTTACCACAAAGAAAATGATTTGGTGTCAATGGCTCTGCATCCTGCATACTGTTATAAACAAAAGTGATAGGCCTACTGTTCACCATTGCTTCTACTTCACATAAAACAGTGCAGAATTCTTCTTTGTTCAAATGAGCATTAGCTAAAAGTTTCTTTAATGGACACTTTACACTTCTCAATAGCCTTTCCCAAAATCCTCCCCACCATGGTGCTCTTTCAACAATAAACTCCCACTGTACCCCTTGGTGTGAAAGGTAGGATTGGAATCCTTCCTCTTTTAGCAAGGACCAAACTTCTTGGAGTTCCTTTGCAGCCTTTTTGAAGGTTTTTGCATTATCTGACATGATTTTATTTGGGAAACCCCTTCTGTTCACAAACCTTTTAAAGGCCAAAAGAAATACATCACTACTTAAGTTGCTTACCAACTCCAAATGGATTGCTCTGGTGGTAGCACATGTGAAAAGACATATATAACCTTTGTTAGACTCCCCTTGCTCATACACATAGACTGGACCTGCGAAGTCTACTCCCACTACATCAAATGGGGCAGTGTAGACCCACCGTTCTCTTGGAAGTGGAGCCACCTTTTCATAATAAGGCTTTGCACTCCAACGCTTGCAAACCACACATTTATGCAAGACCTTTTTTACTACTTGTCTAATTTTGGGAATCCAAAACTGTTGTCTGATCTCTATTATCACTTCTCTAACTCCAGCATGTAACAGCTTATGATGAGTATCCAGGATCAAAAGGTCCACAAAGTGCCCCCCAGAAGGTAGCAAAATTGGATGTCTTTTCTCCTCTGGAAGCCCAGAAAACTGTAGTCTACCTCCTACTCTCAATAAATCCTGATCCAAAAACACATCCAAACCCTTGAGAGCAGAATGTGTTGGTCGAACCTGTAATGGACGGCTGGTGAGCAATTCCCTCTCTTCACAAATTTTTCCTTCTGCACATATACCACCCAGTATTTCCTGGCTTGCTGAATCTCCTTACTGTTCAGAATTCCTTCCCTTCTTGTTTCTCCCTTAATATTGTTCGTAAATCTATATACCCATGCTGTCACTCTTAACAACCTTCTCAGACTGCTATTGTCCTCAAGCCTCAATATGGGGTCCTGTTTCATAACTTGACAACTGTTCACAGTGCATTTTCTCACCTCACTCACCCATGCTTCTTCAGCCTGGCATTCTCCTACAATAGGCTGATTAGAAGGCCAGTTTTCACTTCCAAGTTTTAGCCACTCTGGCCCATTCCACCACAAACTTGACTGTGCAAGATCTTTCACTGAAATTCCTCGTGTTGGTAAATCAGCGGGGTTTTGGGTGCCTGGACAATGCTTCCATTGCTTGGGATCTGTGTGCGCTTGAATTTCCTCCACCCTATTGGCAACAAATGGTTTCCATTTCCTTGCCTGGCTTCTTAACCAGTGCCAAACTATAGTGGAGTCTGTCCAATAATAGCTTGGAATTTCATAGAGGGCCAAAGACTTTTGCACGTAACTGCAAGCCGACTAGCAATAACTGCACCCATCAATTCCAACCTTGGAACAGAAAGCCTTTTTCAAAGGTGCTACTCTGCTCTTTGCAGCAACCAACCTGCAACTTACTTCCTCTTGCAATGCGCCTCTTATATAAATACAAGTTGCATAGGCTTCCTCACTTGCATCACAAAAGATGTGCAGCTCCAAATTGTCTGGACTATTGTTCAACTCTCCAAAGTACCATCTTGGGATTTCAATGTCTCCAAGATGTGCCAATTCTTTGAACCAATATTTCCACCTTACCACCATATGATCAGGTAACTCTTGGTCCCAACCCAGTCCAATTTCCCAGAGGCTCTGAAACCAAATTTTTGACTATCACAAATGGAGCCAGGAATCCAAGAGGATCAAAGACCGTTGAAGCCAAACTAAGAGCTGTACGTTTTGTCCACCTTGTCTCATTCTCAGCCAGCTCTACTAAAGATTTCCCATTGAAGGTAAACAAATCATCATCTTGCTGCCAAACAATGCCTAGCACCTTTCCGTCTATTGCCCACAACTCCTTAATACCAGAATCCTCAATACTTTCTGCTGCATCAGGTACTACATAGGACTGACTCATAAACTCTTGTAATTGAGAATGATTGGTCTGCCATTTTCTAAGCTCCATGCCAGCCTCCCTCATTATAGCTCTAGCCTCCATGAATATCTGTTTAGCCATTTCTGTATTATCCACGGAACACAGCAAATCATCAACATAAAAATTTTTCCTTATGTGTTCAATAGTGTTAGGATAGACTTCAGAATATTTCTTAAAATGGTACTGCATAGTAGCTGCCAACAGAAATGGACTAGAGCTGAGGCCAAACAACACTGACTTCATTCTATATGCTTGAACCTTAGGTTCATTTTCCAACAAGTCTTTCGTATCCACCCACAGATACCTTACTGCGTCTCTGTCCTCTGGTTTTAACTTTATCCGCAAAAAGGCTTGCTTCACATCTGCAGTCAATGCTACTCTACCAAACCTGAATCTCAGTAACAAGGAAAATAAATCTGTATTTAAATTTGGCCCAGCATCCAAACAGTCATTCAAGGACACACCACCTTTGTCCTTGGCTGAGCCATCAAAAACTACCCTCAGTTTGTCTCGCCGTACCACTGCATGGTGTGGCAGATAATGCCTCCTGGCTCACCAGCTCACCTTGCACCCTTTCAGCATAGCCCTCCCTTACATAGCTTAGATGGCCTCATTGTATTCAATTAACAACTCCTCATTTTTTCTTAGCCTGTACAATGAAGTCTCCAACCTCCGATTAGCTAGCTGAAGGTTTGAACCAGGTTTGCAAGAATCCTTCCAAGGGAGGCCAACTTCGTAGCAACCATCTCTAAACCCAATCCCTTTTTCAAATTGTCTAAAACCTCATTGTTCACTGTACTTGCCTGTTTGTCCTTTATGCCAATGGATTCAAGTTCCCAAAACGCTTTCAAATGCCTTTCCAAACCATGGCTGTTCTCCTCAATCTTAACAAAAAGAGCCTTAATTTCCATTTCATTGCAATAGCTACCATGTAGCATCCAGCCTAGCTTACTTTCAATAGCTACCGGGCCTCGAGATGTGCGGACAATATTGCCAGTAATGAAGTCCCAATAATAGTCAGCTCCAATCAAAAGACTAATATCTTCTGTTCCTTCAAACTTATTATTACCCAAATTTATTCCTTTAACTTGCAATTCTTGGACACATGCCATGTCTAAACAAGTAGTGACTGGAGCACAAATTCCTCAATCTCTACAGCTTGGACCTTGATAGTGGGACTTTGCGGTAACAACCCCTTAACCAGAACTTCTACCTTCTTAAATTTGGTTCGGTTTTGAACGAACCCCCAAACCCAGAAATTCTTAAATTTTCCCTCTTAAGTTCTTTAAACTTCAATTTTCTGGAAATTCTGGTCTTAATAAAGCTACACTGGCTACCACTATCAAACAACACTCTTACAGTAGCTTCTCCATCATTCCCAATTAATAAGGCTGCAGTTGTTTGCAATAATCCCCCTTTACTTTTACTCCCTGCATAGCAGTGGCATGTGCCACTGATGTCTCTACTTCTAGGGTAGGCCTACTAGGAGTGTTTTCACACAATAATGGCTGATGCCTACCATGACATTTTTTGCACAAAATTTTAAACTTACAAAACCTTGCTCTGTGACCTTTCAAAAAACATTTAAAACATGCTGTGGACTTAGTTACCCTGTCCTTTCTCTCCTCAAGAGGTAAAGCCTCCGCCACTCACATTTATATGACTTGTGGTTGCCTTCGCAAAATATGCATTCCTTGATTCCCTTTAATTTATTCTCAGAGGATGCATGTAGAGCTGACACTGTACCTGGGCTATTCCTTTTTGTAGAAACTTTGGTGCTGTGCCTGCCTTTGTCCCCTTGTTTAACATCCCACTGTGCAAACTCGATTCCCTCTCGTCTTGCTAATTCTGTGCCTAAGAGACTTAACATCTGCTGAAGGGGATGTACACATGTTCTGTAGAGTGTCCCCTACTTAATTCAAGCAAAATTGAGCTAGGCAATTTAGACTCCAGTGTAGGAACCAACATTATACCATACCTTTCCATTCCTACACCCAAGTTGTCCAGGGACCTAGTTCTAACTTCAAATTCATCATATAACTGCCGTAACTCCTTGACACTATTAGGATTATTAACAGGAGGTATAGCTAAAAGTTCACGGAGGTGGCTTTTAATTAAGATCTCTGGCTTACCAAACCGTTTCTTTAATATATCCCAAGCCACATTATAATTAGCCTCTGTTAATGCTAATCCTGCTATTGTCTTTGCTGCCTCCCCTTCCAAGAGGGACTGCAAATAATTAAACTTCTCCACGGCACTTAACACTTGACTAGAATGAACTGCTGATTGAAAACTGTCTGCCCATCCTTGCCATTCCTGAATACTCCCAGAAAATGTTTTGAGTACAAGCCTCGGTAATTGAACTGCAGATCTGTTAACCTTAACTTCACAAACATCATTTGTTGAGTGTTGTGTTTCATTATTAGACCTGGTCTCTAACTGTACTGAGCTGCTAAACTCTTTTGCTCGGTGGCCTACCTTAATTATATCATCAATAATCTCTTCAAAGTAAATTATGTTATTTTCTATTTCATCCTCTTCTATAAGAGCCTCAATTTTAACATTTACTTCACTTAAAGCAACCCTTTTAGTTTCTAATATGGAAAGCTGCGCAGTCACTAAGCGTAAATCCTCTTGCTCTATGGCAGAATCTATAGTGGCAATGACCTTTGTAATTAGACCTTTGTAGGCGCTTCTCCTTTTTTTAAACTTGTTCAATTCAGATGCACTCATCTTCAATGCAAACAACAATTGGGTTCAATGCCAAATGAGCTGAATTGGCAGAAATACTTAACCAAACTGATCAAACGCAAATTTTACTATTTTCAAATAAACTGAATTGCTGAGTGGGGTACTAACCAACCACCAGTATGGAATACCAAATTTTCCACCCAATTTACTGGCGCACCGAAGTCTGCAACCTTCGCCTACCAATAATAAACCAAAATTAACCAAACCGGTAAAAATGTAGGCCAAAAACAACGACAGACAAGTGGCCAAGTTTCGCAATTGGGCGACCAAACTTTCTACCCTGGGACCTTAATTCAATAATAAACCAAAATTAACCAAAACGGTAAAACATGTAGGCCAAAAACGACAGACGAGTGGCCAAGTTTCGCAATTGGGCGACCAAACTTTCTACCCTGGGACCTTAACACAATAATACTCAACCCGTCTAGGCCTAACTTGGGCTACAATTTGCACAATCAGAACTTTGCCGAAAAATAGTCACTGACTCAGTCTTAGGCTAGAATCCGGTTCTGAAGGACCATGTTATTTTATTTATTTGTTGGGTTCAAAATCCCAGCTGAGCCGTGAACGGCCAAGTTCTAAAGGGCCAGTTCTACCTACAGCCCAAGTTAAGCTAAAATTAAAACTTACGGACTTGAGATCCTATTAGTCCTACCTCAGGGTTGCTGACTCGATGTGGGCCTACCTTAGGCCTCAGTTGTATGAATTTAAGATAAAAACAAAAGGGGTACTATTTATGGTCTTCTTTCTCAACTTGCAACAACAACGCAACCTGGACTATTGCACGATGCAACAATCTTGTATCTAAACAACCAAACTGAATTGCAAGAGAGCTCTCTATCAGACCACACCCTGTACGTACGACATTCCACAAACGAGTAGAAAGGACGCGCAGCGCCCCAAAATGATGCCACCAGAGTGCCCAAACAATGATGCCACAAGAGCCCAAAAATGCTAGCTCTAAATTAAGTGAATTTTTCACTAACCTTACAATTATGAGATGGATATATATACACCTTAACTTAATATATACAAGCAATGCTGCATCAATCAGCTTAGTCATCATATCGGCTTGGGACAACAATGGTTCTTCCTCTTCTAGATTTTCTAACAATTTTCCTTCCATTATAAAAAAAATTAGTGTTTGGATTAGGTTAGGTTAGGTTAGGTTAGGTTAAAAACAGCCCGCCGCAAGTGTTTTGCTAACGTACTTTATTTTCCTTCCATTATAAAAAAAAAATAATGTTGGGAGGATAATGCAAAAGTACCATGGTTATTATTAATAAACACTTTTTGCATTATACAAACGATGCATAAATGTTGTTGCAAATTCCTGGAATTGCATACCTTTTCAATTTTTTTTTTGAAGTGATCGGATTGTTCTTGCTAGATATATATTATTATGCATCATTTTAATGAGAAAGAAATGTACTTTAATATTATGTTTATTAAATTCTCCTAAAATAATTATATAAGACCAAAGTAATGGTCTGACTTTGGAAGAAAAAAAAAGTAGAGAGAAGTTTAGTGGTGGAGGCCTCTTAACAAGACAAGTCTCCCATCAAAATTAGTTTTCTTTACTTACTTTAGCTTCAAATTTTATGGGTAACTTGCATATCTGAAAAGAAAATGAGTTTCACTGCCTCAATGAATATAAATTAATAGCACACCCATCATAAACATCGATACAACACTCAAGACATTTAATCAGATTATCAATAATGCAAACAAATACATACCCAAGGGCAACATTAGGAAATACAATCCAAATTACACTAGAGAAATAGCCCACCTCATAAGGCAACGTAACAACCTCAAATATATCACACAAACACCACGCACAGAAGCCATAAAACAGCAGATACAACAGCTCAACACAGAAATAAACAACAAACTCAAAGAAAAACAAAGAGAAACATTCAGGGAATTCATAACAACACTAAACCACTCCACAGATACATCCAGGCTATACAAGACTATAAATAGCATTACCCACTCTAACAGCGGCATTTACACCTCACACGCGGCTATCTGTCGCAGCCAAAATAATATCCCAACATACACACAACAAGCTAACATTCTAGTTAATCACTACGCAAAGATAAGTCACTTAAACAGAGACAACAACCAGAAACACGCAGACAGACAAACAGCCAGACACAAGAAAACCTACCGACTCGACACGACCATTACACCCTTCAATACAGACCAGACCACCAAGATCATCAAAAACATTAAGAATTCGAAGGCTACTGGACCAGACAACATATCTAACATACACCTTAAACACTTGGGCCCACAAGGAATACTAGCTCTCACAAATATCAGCACATATTCATACCAACACTGTATTATTCCTGACATATGGAAACAAGGTAAAATTATTACACTACTCAAACCAAACAAAAATCCAACAGAACCAGCTTCCTATAGACCCATTACTTTACTATGCACACCTTCCAAAGTAACAGAAAGACTAATCTTACAAATCACCAACCCACACATACCACTGTCGCCTACTCAACATGGATTCAGACCTCACCACTCAACCACGACATTACTCACTAACCTCACGCAGCACATCATGGATGGCATCAACTCCAGAAGACCAGCTCAACGTACACTATTAGCAACAATAGACATTAGTAAAGCATTTGATGCTATCCCACGCTTCCCCTCATAAACAAAATACTCAACACAAACATGCACAATAACACCAAAAGGTGGCTGAGCAACTATCTCTCAGGAAGATACTCACATGTCACATTTAATGGCAAGTCATCCAAAAACAAGCTTTTTCCGAACGGGGTCCCTCAAGGCTCTGTTCTCTCACCAACACTCTTCAACTTATACATGCATGACATTCCAACACCCATAGATAACAAGCTTACCTTATCATCATATGCAGATGATATCACTCTAACATCCACCCACAACAACATCGACACCGCTACAAATAACCTACAAACATACATAAACAGTATACAAGACTGGCTCACACACAATAGACTCAAAGTAGCGCCCACAAAATCAACCATCACCTTTCTTACAAGTAACACAAAAGAACACCAGGTAATTCCACAGCTTACACTAAACAACATCAACATTCCACACACTCACAGAACCAAAATACTTGGTGTCACATACAACACATCATTATCGTTTGCAAACCACATTCAGGACATTAAAACCAAATGTACGTCAAGACTTAACACGCTTAGGGTACTAACAGGCATAAACTTTGGACACCAGCAGGAAACAACATCACTCATATACAAACAATATATTCGCTCAGTTATGGACTATGCTAGCCCATGCTGGGCATCCATTATCTCAAACACACACATAAACACCTTACAAACAATACAAAACAACGCACTTCGTATCATTACAGGATGCACTCAAACAACACCAATAGAACACCTGCACACAGAAACAAAAATACTAAAAGTTAGGGAACATTTAGACATGAGAGGAACACAATTCATGGCAGCAGCGACAACTAACCCACAACACCCTTGCCACTACATGTACAATCATGCACCAACACCTAGCACCATTAAGGTAACACCAGAAAGACATTATAACCAAATACTCCATTCCATACCACGCCCCACAGACATCACACAGTACAGAAAACACATACACACACACCTAACCCACAAAGCACTGACACGACTCGGTCCGAATGCGGTCCTAGGTGCGAAGCCGCCACCCATTAACAGGTCAGAGATCAGCCTGAGCAGATCGGATCGAGTTAACTTAGCACGATTCCGATGTGGACATCACCCCAACTTACGACATATAAACACAGACTAGACAACCAATGTTCCCTCTAATTTTTTTTAGTCCGTGTGCGCAAGAAATTTTCGTTGTGCATACATTTAGATTCATGGTGAAAAATTGTGCAAACTTTTCTGAGTGCTATTATCTTCAAAATTAAATATATATAAATATTAAATACTTAATAAATATTATTTCCATAAGGTGATAGCTTGATCATTACGATACTATTAAATGGATATTAAGAAACTGTTTGCAATATTATATTTTTAAAAAAGAAAGCATTTTATCCATTCTAAAAATATAAATAAAATAAGAAATAGTAAAATAAAATTCAACAAAATAAAGAAATAAAATAAAAATAACATTAATTGAAAATGACTATTTTAGTTATCATTTCTCCAAACAGTTTTTAGCATTTAGCAAATTAAAATAGACTATCAAGATTAATACATGATTTTATCCATTCACAAAATAGGAATAAACTAAAAAATAATAAAATTCAATAAAATAAAATGTAATCGAAATAACATTAAATGAAAGTACCTTTCATTTAAGTATGATTATGATTTCTCCCTACGATCTTTAGCATTTGCCCATTCCAAAGAAACTCTATGAAGATTAATACATCCGTCATCATTCAGGTAACTTTTAATTCGCATGAGCATGTCCAAATGATTTTCTTTCAAGCGGTTTCTTACTTTGTTCTTTATAGAATTCATTAAACTGCAATTTTTTAAATTACTTCATTTACTGTCGTGACTCATGATACGCTTGAGCCTGTGCGCATTTTATTTTGCTGTGTGCGCGGGTTTCACAACGCGTGTGCGCGCGCACACGCGCACACCTTAGTGGGAACATTGTAGACAACTCCATAGACGACACCTGCCACCTGTGCCAAGACACACCACAAACAATTGAACACATTATGACGGACTGTACCGCTCTAGCACAACAACGAACGCAACACAACATCACTAGTGCGCTGAACCTCTGGTCCACTCCGGAGAAGGCGATTGGTTACCTGCGTGCCGCCGGCTTGCTCGATCAGGGTGGGCTGATCGGCTAAACAACAACAACATATAAATTAATTTTTTGAGAGCGCTCTCGCTATTGGCCTATCCTTAGTATTGATACCTACACCCGATACACTTGAATCATTACACACGATGTCAGTATCACTTTCACTTCAAGACATTATTGTATAGAAATAAGGTAACACAAGTACTACAAGAAATAAATAAAAGAAGTACCCACAAACAAATCTGTAGTGAAACAAAAAAAAAAGGCAAAACAGACCGCATGACCCTGAACCAATTAGCGGCCATTTTTATTATACTCTACGGATTTCACGACCCTAAACCAATTGGGAGTCAGTTTTCTTAGATTCTACTCGTCTCAGCTGATTAATTCTTACTTACAATTGGTCAGAAATGGTGGAAGACACGCCTACATATTCAAAATTAACCAATTATGGCATAATTTGTGAATTACGTGTTAATGAAGTTACGCGTCTCTTACAGCGATGCGAAGATCTATGGAAAGACCGAAGCGTCGTTTTCCGCGATGCGAAGATTTATTGACATCACCAAGAAAGCAGCAAGTCATAAACTAAGGAGTTAAACAGGTTAACTCCAGACACTTATTTTAAAATGAATACAGTTTTTGATAACTCGAGCATAAGATTTTCGACCTTATGTTTTTCCAAAATTAGGGTGGTAGAAATCGAGTTATATTTTTGTACGCGTTTATTTGGCAATAAGTAAGGGTTTTTATATATTTTATTTGCGAGTAAGAAGGGCATATCTTTTTCCTTTGAAAATTAACTTCAATATTTCTTTATCTATATATAATTATCAAATAGCGATTACATAAATTCAATGTGTACGTCATCTCTTTCTCCATGATTGAAACATGCACGTTCCTGAAGTACTAAACTCGGAACTAAATACTGGAATAAAAATTGAAATATATCTTTTACAAAATCTACAATTAACGGTTTTTAGACTTTTTCGGGTTGGGTTTATAAAACCCAATTTGCTTAAAAATCAGTTGGGGGCAAAATCGGACGTGTTGGGTTTGAACAGAAAATCATATGCCTTACTGTAGTGAAATTTCTTTAATTTCTATTTACTTGTTTTTTTATCCTTGCGTTATTATCACCTTTAATACGTATTTACATTGATTTCTCCCTATTTTATAATCGAGTAGCATAGTAGCGTGGCCCGCCATTGACACTTAGAGTAAACAAAGCGAGGGAGTGGGGAAATGACGACAATTTATCACTATTTTCTGATTTTTATTTAAACTGAAACAATGAACACGACGGAGAAGCGAGTCGGGAATTTATAATCAACATTTTTATCGCAGGGAGACTAGAGAACTTGAGTTAAGTAAATTTGGAAAATCACAAAATTACATTGCTGCACCAAACCGACCTTGTTTAAACATCGCGCCCGAGGACTGGCGTCCGGGTAATGCGGGGTATGCCTTCGGCTTTCAGTGCATTTCAGTTGTTGCCAACTAGTATTTTATATTTCGCACAATTTCATTTTACATATCCTAATTTCATACATTTTTAATCAGTTTATTATACTCCAAACGACATTAAATTTCTTATTAAAAAAAACAATACACGACACTACTTATAACTGATAACCTGGTCGGAGTTTTGTACAACGATCGTTCATAATACAGAGATTAATCTCGTGATCCTACCTCCAGAGACGTCAATCTTGAAGTATGAAAATCCGTGAGATTTTGCCTGATTTTGCCTGTGCCTGATTTTGATAACTGGAAACATATCCCACATAACGGAGTTTGAGACTTAAAATCCGTGAGAGTTGACATGTCTGTACCTCTAGTGTTGGCTTCGTGAAGAAGTGAGTTGTTTACTTGATTTAGCTGCCTATCCTACATAGAGCCAGTTACCCCGGTTCATCTGAGATGGTCCTGAGCCAGGAGGAGTCTAGAGTTTTTCTGAAGGTGTCTACATCGACATTAGTATTATTTCTTAGTTCTTTTTGTGATTGCTTAAATAGTTTTTGTTCTCGAACGAAGTGTTTCTCAACCTTTTTTATTTAACGGCACATTTTCTAGTTAGCTCGACCCTCGACCCTCCCGACACACCGAACTGAATTTTCATGAATATTATAAGACAATAGTAGCTTAAAATTAGTAAAATACAGTGATGTAGCTTACTCTAATTAGTAGGCTGACCATACGTACCGTTTTGAACGGGACAGTACCGTTTTGTATGGGTTTTTGTATGGGTTCTGTCACTGAAGAATAATTGTAAGCTCAATATGTTTATGTACTTACTTTTTCATGAATACAGAATATTACATAACCCCCGTCCCTTTTTTGCCATCCATTGGCAATGTCCCGTTTTTGTCTCAAGGAAATATGGTCAGCCTACTAATTACGAAAGTACCGCGTCACATTAGGGACTTTGTCACGGCACACCGGTTGCGAAGCACTGCTCTAACGACTAAGCTATTTTCCTTTAAAGTTGAGGATGTTCCTCGTCTATCCACCTTCAGTATAGGCAAACTGTATATTGTGCAGTATTGTTTCAATGGTTGCGGGGTTTATTCGAGATTAGGAATTAGTATTTTCAATTATTTTCCATGTGTAAATAATGGTGTATCTCTTCTTTCCAACGAGCATAGATTTAATTTCTGTAATCTTTTCCAGTAATTTATTTATATAGTTCCGTTGATCCATTATTGTTTTTGAATGTGAAATTTCTCCGACTTCCTTCTTTCTAAATTCTTCTTTTTTGTATGGTGATGTTAAAACTGAGCAATATTCTACTTTTTGTATGATAAGTGTTTTCAACAAAAGAATCATTATAGTCTTGTCCTTCCTTGTAAACGTTCTTACTGTAATATTTGTCCGGTTATTGTTCTGTTACGTCTTTTGTTCTTATTTTGTGTTTAAATTTTCGCATCATCGGTGATTATAACTCCTAAATCTTTTCAGTTTTTTTTTGTTTTTTCTGTCCATTTGGGGACAGTAGTTCATAGATTTTAGTTTCTCATTTTTTTTCTGAATTTAAAGAAAGCAACTCGTTCCTCCATCAGGCCAGTCCTAGAGGCGAGGCCACCAGCTTGACCTTCGTGTGAAGAGAGACCGACGCACGGAATTGGTACGAGGTGACGAGATAAAAGTTGAGAATTTACGGCATCGGGCATCGGACCAAAACGTCGTAAATCTTCAGCTGTTGAGGAAACAATGAATTTTGTGTATTTTTAAAGCTCAGTTTTTAGTTTTGCAATTTAGTTTCATAGTGTAACTTTATGACCATCTCTTCATTTTTTTGGCTCTTTGTAAAACCTCAAAGTCACCCGGGTTTTTAGTTTGTCTAAGGATTTTTTGTATCGTTAAAGCATCATTTAAATGTGTATTACTGTATCTAATCTATGAAGTTCTTACAATAAAATTATAGACCTTTAACGAGGTGTTTTTGACTACCTCTGCAAATATAAAAAGTTATTGTAAATAATTAGAAAAATATTGCCATAGATAAATGCCCGTTAGATAAATGTGGTTGAGTGACTTTGGGTCTGGGTAATAGTTGGATGGGTGATCATACTCTGCGTTCGGATGATATAGCGATCCGTGTTTCGGACCCCACGTAAAGATGTAGGCCCCCTCCGTCACACGACATTTGGCGTTACGAAGGAGGATAAACAACTCCAAATATTACCATTGCTACAGTTTTAAATAAGAAAATCTGCATTACAGATAAAGATTATTAACGGCAAATGTCATGTGACGGAAAGGACCTACAATTTCATGTGGGATCCGAACCACGGGTCGCTACTTCATCTGAACGCAGAGGACGGTCACCTATCCAGCATCGTATTATTATTATTAGTATTATTACTAGTACAGTTCCCGTCGCTTCGCTAACGGTTAGACAGGCTAAACTACAGAAAAGAACGCAGCCGTGAAAATTTTGAGCTTCACATTGTGTCAACATTTCTGAATCTGTTATCTCCCAAAACCTCCTCACCCCCATTCATGCAACTTGGGGGCTAACCCCCTCCCCCATTACCCCCACCCCTCCCCATTACCCCACCCATCCCCATTACCCCACCCATCCCCCATTACCCCCACCCCCACCCTTCCCCCATTACTGCCCGGGATAAATTTCACAAACAGACAAACAGACAGGCTAAACTAAAGAAAAGAACACAGTCATGAAAATCTTGAGCTTCACATTGCCGCCCGTAATACAATTTCTGAATTTTTTTCTCAATTTTTTCTCACAATTTCTGAAAGTATGACGGACGGACAGACGGACAGCTCTAGTACAGTTCCCGCCGCTTCGCTGACGGTTAGACAGGCTAAACTACAAAAAAAGAACCCAGCCGTGAAAATTTTGAGCTTCACATTGTGTCAACATTTCTGAATCTGGTATCTCCCAAAACCTCCTCACCCCCATTCATACAACTTGGGGGTTAACCCCCTCCCCCATTACCCCACCCATCCCCGATTACCCCCACCCCACCCTTCCCCCATTGCTAAACTACAGAAAAGAACACAGTCATGAAAATCTTGAGCTTCACATCGCCGCCCGTAATACAATTTCTGAATTTTTTTACAATTTCTGAATTTTTTTCTCACAATTTTTTCTCACAATTTCTGAAAGTGTGACGGACGGACAGACAGACAGACGGACAGCTCTCTTATTATATTATATAATAATAGATTATTAAGTGAATAAAGCCACAATCAGCAATAGATTTATTAGAAGCAAAACTTCCAAAACTTAGAATAAACCGAAAGCTTCATAATGATAAAATGTTTTTAACTGCTCGTCGACTCCTCGAATATGTTGTGTGTTGGAGAACTGCTTTCGTCAGTAGCTGAGCATCAACGATGAAATAACAGCAAATCATAAGATACGGAGTTCAAACAAACCAAGTTGTAACAATAAATTTGTTAAAAGATAAAACCAAAGTTTGGATTGTACGGTTTGTCACTTAAATTATACATAATTGCTATGATTATTAATGTGATGGGAAAACTTTTGAATTCTTTCTTTTATATCGATTATTTATTTGTATGCCCCAAATTTAACTTTCTTACACAGACTTATTTTATTTATTCAGTCCAGTCTGGTATTTATGTGACGACTTTTTAAAGCCAATTGACAGAAGTTCATAAATCAACGGAGATGTTTATTTTTTAATATCTTAAGAATACTATTAATATTCATAATTTTAAAGAAAGTTTGGTTTGTAAAATTCAAAATAAACATAAATGAAAAGTGACAATATACACAGTTTTCAAACTTCTTAACTTCAAAAATAAATAGATATTTCAAATAGGAAAGTTTCCCGTAAAATAATATTATTTAGTAGAAAACAAAATTTGAATAGGTAAACTGCAAGAAAATGAATTTGAAATTTATTAGACATTAAAGAACAATTGAACTTCTTAATGTCACACACACACACACACACAACACCCTTGCGATCGCCCAAAGAAGGACAACATCATCGGTAAAAACTGAATGTACATCAAAAACCTTGGCTTGCTCACGAAAGTGACTGCTTGTCTTGAATTTATTGAGGGAAGCTCCCTGTTATTTTATTTATTTGTTGGGTTCAAAATCCCAGCTGAGCCGTGAACGGCCAAATTCTAAAGGGCCAGTTCTACCTACAGCCCAAGTTAGGCTAAAATTAAAACTTACGGATTTGAGATCCTATTAGGTCCTACCTCAGGGTTGCTGACTCGATGCGGGCCTACCTTAGACCTTAGTTACATGAATTTAATATAAACAAAAGGGGTACTATTTATGGTCTTCTTTCTCAACCTTGCAACAACAACGCAACCTGGACTATTGCACGATGCAACAATCTTGTATCTAAACAACAAAACTGAATTGCAAGAGAGCTCTCTAACCGACCACACCCTGTACGTACGACATCCCACAAACGAGTAGAAAGAACGCGCAGCGCCCCAAAATGATGCCAACTGTGACCAAACAATGATGCCACAAGAGCTCAAAAATCCTAGCTCTAAATTAAGTTAATTTTTCACTAACCTTACAATTATGAGATGGATATATATACACCTTAACTTAATATATACAAGCAATGCTGCATCAATCAGCTTAGTCATCATATCGCCTTGGGACAACAATGGTTCTTCCTCTTCTAGATTTTCTAACACTCCCCACCGAAGAGGCATTGTTGTCATTACCTTCTGCAAGGTTAGCAAAGCCTTCTCCATGAGGCTGTAACTCAAATTTTTCATCTTGACTATCTGTGTTTTTGCTGATTTCTAAAGCATAGAGTTTTTGTATAGGTCTCTTTAACTTTCCTCCTGAAGTCTTTACCAGTGCAGACCTAACTAAATTGTCTTTGCCAACAAACAACTCTTCAATTATGCCAAGCTTCCAGCATTGCCTTGGTCTTTCATCCCCAATCATTACCACTTCTCCCACCTTGATACAATTTGCATTGGAGCCCTTTACCTTGCCTGATGGGTAATAATTGAGTTCTGGCAAGTATTCCATCTGCCACCTCTTCCATAACTGATCTTGTAGCTCTCCAAGGTACCTGAACCGTCTGGTTAACTCTCCTTGAGTGCTCTGGATAGGCTGCAAGTCTTCTGGCACACTGGGGCTTGATGTTAATCGTTTACCACAAAGAAAATGATTTGGTGTCAATGGCTCTGCATCCTGCATACTGTTGTAAACAAAAGTGAAAGGCCTACTGTTCACCATTGCTTCTACTTCACATAAAACAGTGCAGAATTCTTCTTTGCTCAAATGAGCATTAGCTAAAAGTTTATTTAATGGACACTTTACACTTCTCACTAGCCTTTCCCAAAATCCTCCCCACCATGGTGCTCTCTCAACAATAAACTCCCACTGTACCCCTTGGTGTGAAAAGTAGGATTGGAATCCTTCTTCTTTTAGCAAGGACCAAATTTCTTGGAGTTCCTTTGCAGCCTTTTTGAAGGTTTTTGCATTATCCGATATGATTTTATTTGGGAAACCCCTTCTGTTCACAAACCTTTTAAAGGCCAAAAGAAATACATCACTACTTAAGTTGCTTACCAACTCCAAATGGATTTCTCTGGTGGTAGCACAGGTGAAAAGACATATATAACCTTTGTTAGACTCCCCTCGCTCATACACATAGACTGGCCCTGCAAAGTCTACTCCCACTACATCAAATGGGGCAGTATAGACACACCGTTCCCTTGGAAGTGGAGCCACCTTTTCATAATAAGGCTTTGCACTCCAACGCTTGCAAACCACACATTTATGCACGACCTTTTTTACTACTTGTCTAATTTTGGGAACCCAAAACTGTTGTCTGATCTCTATTATCACTTCTCTAACTCCAGCATGTAACAGCTTATGATGAGTATCCAGGATCAAAAGGTCCACAAAGTGCCCCACAGAAGGTAGCAAAATTGGATGTCTTTTCTCCTCTGGAAGCCCAGAAAACTGTAGTCTACCTCCTACTCTCAAAAATCCTGATCCAAAAAACACATCCAAACCCTTGAGCGCAGAATGTGTTGGTAGAACCTGTAATGGATGGCTGGTGAGCAATTCTCTCTCTTCACCAAATTTTTCCTTCTGCATATATACCACTCAGTATTTCCTGGCTTGCTGAATCTCATTACTGTTCAGAATTCCTTCCCATCTTGTTTCTCCCTTAATGTTGTTGGTAAATCTATATACCCATGCTGTCACTCTTAACAATCTTTTCAGACTGCTAATGTCCTCAAGCCTCAATATGGGGTCCTGCTGCATAACTTGACAACTGTTCACAGCGCATTTTCTCACCTCACTCACCCATGCTTCTTCAGCCTGGCATTCTCCTACAATAGGCTGATTAGAAGGCCAGTTTTCACTTCCAAGTTTTAGCCACTCCGGCCCATTCCACCACAAACTTGACTGTGCAAGATCTTTCACTGAAATTCCTCGTGTTGGTAAATCAGCGGGGTTTTGGGTGCCTGGACAATGCTTCCATTGCTTGGGATCTGTGTGCGCTTGAATTTCCTCCACCCTATTGGCAACAAATAGTTTCCATTTCCTTGCCTGGCTTCTTAACCAGTGCCAAACTATAGTGGAGTCTCTCCAATAATAGCTTGGAATTTCAGAGAGGGCCAAAGACTTTTGCACTATAACTGCAAGCCGACTAGCAATAACTGCACCCATCAATTCCAACCTTGGAACAGAAAGCCTTTTCAAAGGTGCTACTCTGCTCTTTGCAGCAACCAACCTGCAACTTACTTCCTCTTGCAATGCTCCTCTTATATAAATACAAGTTGCATAGGCTTCCTCACTTGCATCACAAAAGATGTGCAGCTCCAAATTGTCTGGACTATTGTTCAACTCTCCAAAGTACCATCTTGGGATTTCAATGTCTCCAAGATGTGCCAATTCTTTGAACCAATATTTCCACCTTACCACCATATGATCAGGTAACTCTTGATCCCAACCAAGTCCAATTTTCCAGAGGCTCTGAAACCAAATTTTTGACTTTATCACAAATGGAGCCAGGAATCCAAGAGGATCAAAGACCTTTGAAGCCAAACTAAGAGCTGTACGTTTTGTCCACCTTGTCTCATTCTCTGCCAGCTCTACTAAAGATTTCCCATTGAAGGTAAACAAATCATCATCTTGCTGCCAAACAATGCCTAGCACCTTTCCGTCTATTGCCCACAACTCCTTAATACCAGAATCCTCAATACTTTCTGCTGCATCAGGTACTACACAGGAATGACTCATAAACTCTTGTAATTGCGAATGATTGATCTGCCATTTTCTAAGCTCCATGCCAGCCTCCCTCATTATAGCTCTAGCCTCCATGAATATCTGTTTAGCCATTTCTGTATTATCCACGGAACATAGCAAATCATCAACATAAAAATTTTTCCTTATGTGTTCAATAGTGTTAGGATAGACTTCAGAATATTTCTTAAAATGGTACTGCATAGTAGCTGCCAACAGAAATGGACTAGAGCTGAGGCCGAACAACACTGACTTCATTCTATATGCTTGAACCTTAGGTTCATTTTCCAACAAGTCTTTCGTATCCACCCACAGATGCCTTACTGCATCTCTGTCCTCTGGTTTTAACTTTATCCGCAAAAAGGCTTGCTTCACATCTGCAGTCAATGCTACTCTACCAAACCTGAATCTCAGTAACAAGGAAAATAAATCTGCATTTAAATTTGGCCCAGCATCCAAACAGTCATTCAAGGACACACCACCTTTGTCCTTGGCTGAGCCATCAAAACTACCCTCAGTTTGTGGGTAGTTTTGTCTCGCCGTACCACTGCATGGTGTGGCAGATAAGGTGCCTCCTGGCTCACCAGCTCACCTTGCACCCTTTCAGCATAGCCCTCCCTTACATAACTTAGGATGGCCTCATTGTATTCAATTAAAACTCCTCATTTTTTCTTAGCCTGTACAATGAAGTCTCCAACCTCCGATTAGCTAGCTGAAGGTTTGAAGGGTTTGCAAGAATCCTTCCATGGTAGGCCAACTTCATAGCAACCATCTCTAAACCCAATCCCTTTTTCAAATTGCTCTAAAACATCATTGTTCACTGTACTTGACTGTTTGTCCTTTATGCCAATGGATTCAAGTTCCCAAAACGCTTTCAAATGCCTTTCCAAACCATGGCTGTTCTCCTCAATCTTAACAAAAAGAGCCTTAATTTCCATTTCATTGCAATAGCTACCATGTAGCATCCAGCCTAGCTTACTTTCAATAGCTACTGGGCCTTGAGAAGTACGGACAATATTACCAGTGATGAAGTCCCAATAATAGTCAGCTCCAATCAAAAGACTAATATCTTCTGTTCCTTCAAACGTATTATTGCCCAAATTAATTCCTTTAACTTGCAATTCTTGGACACATGCCATATCTAAACAAGTAGTGACTGGAGCACAAAGTTCCTCAATCTCTACAGCTTGGACCTTGATAGTGGGACTTTGCGGTAACAACCCTTTAACCAGAACTTCTACCTTCTTAAATTTGGTTCGGTTTTGAACGGAACCCCCAAACCCAGAAATTCTTAAATTTTCCCTCTTAAGTCTTTAAACTTCAATTTTCTGGAAATTCTGGTCTTAATAAAACTACACTGGCTACCACTATCAAAAAACACTCTTACAGTAGCTTCTCCCTCTTTCCCAATTAATAAGGCTGCAGTTGTTTGCAATAATCCCCCTTTACTTTTACTCCCTTGCATAGCAGTGGCATGTGCCACTGATGTCTCGACTTCTGGGGTAGGCCTACTAGGAGTGTTTCACACAATAATGGCTGATGCCTACCATGACATTTTTTGCACAAAATTTTAAACTTACAAAACCTTGCTCTATGACCTTTCAAAAAACATTTAAAACATGCTGTGGACTTAGTACCCTGTCCTTTCTCTCCTCAAGGGGTAAAGCCTCAGCCACCTCACATTTATATGACTTGTGGTTGCCTTCGCAAAATATGCATTCCTTGATTCCCTTTAATTTATTCTCAGGGGATGCATGTAGAGCTGACACTGTACTGGGCTATTCCTTTTTGTGGAAACTTTGGTGCTGTGCCTGCCTTTGTCCCTTGTTTACCATCCCACTGTGCAAACTCAACTCCCTCTCGTCTTGCTAATTCTGTGCCTAAAAGACTTAACATCTGCTGAAGGGGGATGTACACATGTTCTGCAGAGTGTCCCCTACTTAATTCAAGCAAAATTGAGCTAGGCAATTTAGACTCCAGTGTAGGAACCAACATTATACCATACCTTTCCATTCCTACACCCAAGTTGTCCAGGGACCTAGTTCTAATTTCAAATTCATCATATAACTGCCGTAACTCCTTGACACTATTAGGATTATTAACAGGAGGTATAGCTAAAAGTGCACGGAGGTGGCTTTTAATTAAGATCTCTGGCTTACCAAACCGTTTCTTTAATATATCCCAAGCCACATTATAATTAGCCTCTGTTAATGCTAATCCTGCTATAGTCTTTGCTGCCTCCCCTTCCAAGAGGGACCGCAAATAATTAAACTTCTCCACGGCACTTAACACTTGACTAGAATGAACTGCTGATTGAAAACTGTCTGCCCATCCTTGCCATTCCTGAATACTCCAGAAAATGTTTGAGTACAAGCCTCGGTAATTGAACTACAGATCTGTTAACCTTAACTTCACAAACATCATTTGTTGAGTGTGTGTTTCATTATTAGACCTGGTCTCTAACTGTACTGAGCTGCTAAACTCTTTTGCTCGGAGGCCTACTTTAATTATATCATCAATAATCTCTTCAAAGTAAATTATGTTATTTTCTATTTCATCCTCTTCTATAAGAGCTCAATTTTAACATTTACCTCACTTAGAGCAACCTTTTTAGTTTCTAATATGGAAAGCTGCGCAGTCACTAAGCGTAAATCCTCTTGCTCTATGGCAGAATCTATAGTGGCAATGACCTTTGTAATTAGACATTTGTAGGCGCTTCTCCTTTTTATAAATTTGTTCAATTCAGATGCACTCATCTTCAATGCAAACAACAATTGGGCTCAATACCAAATGAGCTGAATTGGCAGAAATACTTAACCAAACTGATCAAACGCAAATTTTACTTTCAAATAAACTGAATTGCTAGGTGGGGTACTAACCAACACCAGTATAGAATACAAAATTTTCCACCCAAGTAACTGGCGCACTGGTCTGCAACCTTCGCCTACGAATAATAAACCAAATTAACCAAACTGGTAAATGTAGGCCAAAAACAACGACAGACAAGTGGCGAAGTTTCGCAATTGGGCAACCAAACTTTCTACCTGGGACCTTAATTCAATAATAACCCAAAATTAACCAAACCGGTAAAATGTAGGCCAAAACGACGACAGACGACTGGCCAAGTTTAGCAATTGGGCGACCAAACTTTCTACCCTGGGACCTTAATTCAATAATAACCCAAAATTAACCAAACCGGTAAAATGTAGGCCAAAACGACGACAGACGACTGGCCAAGTTTCGCAATTGGGCGACCAAACTTTCTACCCTGGGACCTTAATTCAATAATAACCCAAAATTAACCAAACCGGTAAAATGTAGGCCAAAACAACGACAGACGACTGGCCAAGTTTCGCAATTGGGCGACCAAACTTTCTACCCTGGGACCTTAATTCAATAATAACCCAAAATTAACCAAACCGGTAAAATGTAGGCCAAAACAACGACAGACGACTGGCCAAGTTTCGCAATTGGGCGACCAAACTTTCTACCCTGGGACCTTAATTCAATAATAACCCAAAATTAACCAAACCGGTAAAATGTAGGCCAAAACGACGACAGACGACTGGCCAAGTTTCGCAATTGGGCGACCAAACTTTCTACCCTGGGACCTTAATTCAATAATAACCCAAAATTAACCAAACCGGTAAAATGTAGGCCAAAACAACGACAGACGACTGGCCAAGTTTCGCAATTGGGCGACCAAACTTTCTACCCTGGGACCTTAATTCAATAATAACCCAAAATTAACCAAACCGGTAAAATGTAGGCCAAAACAACGACAGACGACTGGCCAAGTTTCGCAATTGGGCGACCAAACTTTCTACCCTGGGACCTTAATTCAATAATAACCCAAAATTAACCAAACCGGTAAAATGTAGGCCAAAACAACGACAGACGACTGGCCAAGTTTCGCAATTGGGCGACCAAACTTTCTACCCTGGGACCTTAATTCAATAATAACCCAAAATTAACCAAACCGGTAAAATGTAGGCCAAAACAACGACAGACGACTGGCCAAGTTTCGCAATTGGGCGACCAAACTTTACCCTGGGACCTTAATTCAATAATAACCCAAAATTAACCAAACCGGTAAAATGTAGGCCAAAACGAACGACAGACGACTGGCCAAGTTTCGCAATTGGGCGACCAAACTTTCTACCCTGGGACCTTAATTCAATAATAACCCAAAATTAACCAAACCGGTAAAATGTAGGCCAAAACAACGACAGACGACTGGCCAAGTTTCGCAATTGGGCGACCAAACTTTCTACCCTGGGACCTTAATTCAATAATAAACCCAAAATTAACCAAACCGGTAAAATGTCGGCCAAAAAACGACAGACGACTGGCCAAGTTTCGCAATTGGGCGACCAAACTTTCTACCCTGGGACCTTAATTCAATAATAACCCAAAATTAACCAAACCGGTAAAATGTAGGCCAAAACAAACGACAGACGACTGGCCAAGTTTAGCAATTGGGCGACCAAACTTTCTACCTGGGACCTTAATTCAATAATAACCCAAAATTAACCAAACCGGTAAAATGTAGGCCAAAACAACGACAGACGACTGGCCAAGTTTCGCAATTGGGCGACAAACTTTTACCCTGGGACCTTAATTCAATAATACTCAACCGTCTAGGCCTAACTTGGGCTAAATTTGCACAATCAGAACTTTGCCGAAAAATAGTCACTGACTCAGTCTTGGGGTAGAATCCGGTTTGAAGGACCATGTTATTTATTTATTTGTTGGGTTCAAATCCCAGCTGAGCCGGAACGGCCAAATTCTAAAGGGCCAGTTCTACCTACAGCCCAAGTTAGGCTAAAATTAAAACTTACGGACTTGAGATCCTATTAGGTCTACCTCAGGGTTGCTGACTCGATGCGGGCCTACCTTAGACTTTTTACATGAATTAATATAAACAAAAGGGGTGCTATTTATGGTCTTCTTTCTCAACCTTGCAACAACAACGCAACCTGGACTATTGCACGATGCAACAATCTTGTATCTAAACAACCAAACTGAATTGCAAGAGAGCTCTCTAACCGACCACACCCTGTACGTACGACATCCCACAAACGAGTAGAAAGAACGCGCAGCGCCCAAAATGATCCAACAGTGTGACCAAACAATGATGCCACAAGAGCTCAAAAATGCTAGCTCTAAATTAAGTTAATTTTCACTAACCTTACAATTATGAGATGGATATATATACACCTTAACTTAATATATAAAGCAATGCTGTATCAATCAGCTTAGTCATCATATCGCCTTGGGACAACAATGGTTCTTCCTCTTCTAGATTTTTCTACACAATCACTTCCCGATCCCGTGTAGAGGCGAGATGTGTCAATCCAAGGACAGCATGGAAGAAGAGGATGTGTTTGCATATGTCCTGACCATGCTGTCCCTTGACGACCTTGATGTTCCAAATGCGAGGATGCTTTGTGTTCTTCTTAGGCTCTGGGCGGAAGAACAGGTTATGAGACTCTAAGCTTGCATGATAGCACAGTAGTATAAAGAGGTCTGTGTCATCGTCGACCAGCACAATGTTGGTGACCGTAGCAGATTCCACAGCCTTCTGCACAACGAGGAGATCGGCATCTCCTGAAGCATGGTGTGTCTGACACTTCTTCTTCTGCAGCTCTTCACTTAGCATGTTGATGAATCGTTGCTTGATTTGCTTGTTGGCCAGGAATTGATCCTTCTTCACGATGACATGCATGTCCTCCGTAAATTTTACGGTTGCGCCAGCATTTCCTTTGGATCGTCTCTTGTGTGTCAATTCCTTCGTGGATGTGCCATCGTAGCCATCAAACACAAATCTTCTCCATACTTTGTCACATACTCAGTGTACTGATTGCAGATGTCTTTGAATGTGGCTCTACGTTACCATGGGATGACTTAGGGCGGGTCATACTATGCATTTTTTTTAAATCAATGGAGAGGGGTGTTCAAATGACATATTTTGGTGTATAGAACACAATTCTGAAGAAAATATTTAATTCTGATAACCTTAACCTACATCATTTTGCAGTTGATTATTATTAAATTGTTGATTATTTTACTATTGTAGTTACCCCAGAATATGTCTTCTCACGTTTTCTATCATGGCTGCTCACGTTATCTCTCATAGAGCATTGTTCTAACTAATTCATATAAACACATATAATGTAATTCATATAATAATAATAATATTTAAATACATAAATAAAAAGGTGTGCCATTCCACTTAATTGTAATTACCATACAGTTTGGTATATGAAATATTTTGACGGTTTTCTGGCGCGCATAAGGCCATTTTCTGAGCCACCTTTCTCAGAGGCTAGAATGTAACGTTTCAGAACATTCTAAAACGTTTTGTGAAATATTTGAAGTGACTCATGATTTATGAAGCTATTTTACCACCTCGGCTTGCAGTGAGGGGATAGATTTAGTTATTATCTACTGATATTTTTTTTGTTACTGTTCACATGTGAGTATTATTCTGTTATATTTTAGAAAAAGCTATTTCTACGCATATTATAGTGATACATTCTGGTCTGGTTGGTGTACAACCTGCACACTGTTGAACTTCCCCTGCGCCATCTCATTGTTGACCTTGATGGCCCTACTCTGTCAGACAAAAAATTATCCGGGCCAATAGGAAAGCTCCTTGATTCTGCTACAGACTTTGATATCAATCCAAACTTCACCCGAATCTCTGTTGGCCCTCCACTGATCAAGCTTCCTGACAAGGTCATTCAAGATCTCTCAACTGATCAATACTATGGCTATAAAATTGTCTGTGCAGTCAGGGATGGAGTACTTCCTGCAGGGCTGGCTCTGTTAGAGATAGGACCAGTAAACCACAGCCGCTGGCTCACCACAGCGAACAGACTTCTCAGGCTCTGGGTGTCAAAGCACTCCTGGATCGAAGGGCCTAGGCACATTCTCTTTCAGCTGGACTGCCTCAAGTCCCAGAGAAAGGAGGTGCTGGATATTGTGATGCCAACTGTGAGAAGATCTGCTTGGTATGCCCACAGTGAAGTCATCCTCCAAACACTACTCTGCTCTGAGGATCAGAAGGAGAGGATTGAAGGGGTGGAGAGAATCCTGGCCATCAGGGGAGAGGGGGACCCGGACACTCAGCTGAGGACTCCTCTGTTAGGAGCAGAAGGACACCTGACATCAATTGTGATGCTCCCAGCATCGGTGACTTGATCAGCTGGTCAGAAGGTGTGTCAGAGCCACCTCTCACCTGCTCTCTAAGCACCTCAGAGGTGAAAAACTTCATCAACACCCCCATGGAGGTGCGCAACTGGCCTTGCCACACACAAAGCATTGAGAGGGTTGTTAAAATGGTGACTGAGGCTTCTGCTAAGTACTTCTCACAGGAAAAGAGGGATGGAGGGATCAGGGCTCAGGAGACCAGCAGGAAGCTGATGTCCAAGTCTGAGTCAAAGCAGGATTTGTGCAACCTGGCAAAGTTCAAGATGTCAGGAGAATGATCTTTGTAATTATATCCAGTGATATACATGCAGTTCACCTATTAATAAATATATGTAAAGTTGATTTGGCCTTGTCAATATAAATGATTTACCTTATATCTTTTAATATATTATAAAGGGGTTCAAAAGGGTAAAATTTGCAATTTAGAAATACAAAATGATGTAGGTTAGAGTTATCCTATCCAAAAATGAAGCTCATATTTGAATTCCCCATGTAAAAACACATAATTTAGACCCCTGATGGTAGGATTTCCTTCAGATTCATGTTGTCACCTGAGTACGACCCGCCCTAAATTGGGATGTGCTGAACTAGTGCCCCACCATCCAAGATATACTGGGCATCACCCGTCATCACCGGAACATCAGGTGTCAGAAGACCTCAGATGGCATCAGCCAGGACTGGCTTCTGTGGTTCTCGAAGCAGCAGAGACGAATCGAAGAGGGCTGGTGGTTGACTGCACAGCTCATACTTGAAGACTGATTCGAGATCATCGGATGTCTTTGCAGCAGTAATGAGTCTCTGGAATAGGAGTTGTGGGTCGACCCGGACTTCATTGCTGTCAATCTTGACCGACAATTTTGTGTTGAGTGTGACAACCTGGTCTTTCCTCCTAAATGTATATTCTGCAGCAGTTTTTCCACCCATGGACTTCAGAATCGTCTTTCCAACTGCCTTTGCTGTGTCGACGTTGATGGTGTGGTGTGCGTGGACCCAGTGACAACGTTCCGCAAACTTGGGTCAGAGGAGAAAGGATTTTGTTCCTGGAGACAGTGGAGAACTGTTAGCGTGTCCTTCCAGTCGCGGGCTTGTCTAGCTCTCGTCATGTCTTTGTTTTGTTCTCTTGTGTTGTAGTTTACCCCGGTGAGCTCTTGCATTGCCTTGTTAACTTCTGCACAGGCAGGCATGGATAACAGCCACATCAGACGTTGTTGCTCTGTCATTCCTCGCCCTCTCGTGAGACTCCCGCTAGTCTTCATGCTCCTCATCAACACCTGCTCGATTATGAGGTCTGAAGAAAGACCAGCCCACAGATGACCACTTCTCACCACATGGAGACCCTGATGAATTAATTCTTTTCTTCAGACGTGATCAGAATCGTATTCCAGATATCGCCAGAAACTCGATCAGCCATCATAACTCTTCTTGAGGGAAGACTGAGCTGCCGTCCACTTATTGACAGAGATTACGCCAGTCATATCACTGTCTCCAGGATCATTAAAAGATGATAGAAGACAGGTAGTTATGAAGCAAGAGCGCGGGTAGGACTGCTAACAGTCAGCTCAGAATGTCAGGATCGTTTCAACCCACAGCACCCACGACGAAGTATCCTGAGATTCCTTCTTCCAGGATGATGGCGCACCTTATCACCGAGCAAAAGTAATGAGGAAGTGGTTGGAACTTGGATGATCATAACATCACTCCTCTAATGGGGTGGCCTGGAAACTCACCAGATCTTAATTCAATCGAGAATCCCTGTGAGTTTCTACGTCCGGCGCATGGGCGTACGGGCCAATTTTTTCAGGGGGGCGGCTACACATTTGACCGAATTATACCTACAGTGCCCGAATGTACATATGCCCGAATGTACTGTGCCCGAATGTGCTCATAACCTACCTATATTATGGGAAAATACGATGAACACTGCTACGTTGGTGGTCGGGTTTTAACTTTTCAACTGAGTTATGTTATGCTCGTGTCATTCTCATTCCGCCACCAGATGGCCGATTTCCCAAACACATGAGAAAATCAAAGATCTTATTGTTATGATTTCACAACTGTCAAATTTTAAAATTAGTTATATTAATGTTAGATTTAGCTACTTCTCAGTTTTTCTAACTACTCAATTTCCTAACACATGGAATATAGTAAGGTATCCAAGAATGATATTTAATCCATTTAAATATTGACTCTTATGTAAAACGAATGAAAAATTGGAGGTAGCGACGGTTGCTACACTTGACTTGTGGTTAATCTGGCCTTTGAAGAAGACGATGTATCTCGAATAGGTTTCAATTATCACGTAAATATTTATACCACTTCAGTTCTTTCCAAGAACGATATTTTAACTTGAAAGAGGTTTGATCACCATTTGGAGGGAAATGAGTAGAAAACTTCAATCACTTTATTGCAAGAAGAATTTTAGGAATACAGACTTAGCTAAATCAAACTTAAGTTCTTAAATGGTAAAATTTATGCAGGAAATTTTATGTACAAATAAATATATTTATAATCACTTAAAGTTTATATCAGTGAATATAGAATTAAACCTATTTTACCTTTTACATCCTCAAATGTGATTATATTCTAATGATGTTACGTGATCTAATGGTTATGGCTAGCCCAAATTATGAACCTTGATATAAAACGGTCTAGATATTGAGACAACAAGGACAAATTGGTGAGTTTTGGAGGATGTAATGATGATTTAGAGTATCCAGTGAAAAGAACGATATAGAATGTAAACTTCAAATTTATAGATCATAAACGGAAGAATTTATTTGTATTATAAAGAATCAACTGGCATATGAGTGTCTGGAGACCATAAACAAGTTCGTCAATTTTCTAAACGAATGAAAGAATTTATAAAGCAAATGGTAATTCGTGGTTTACTGAACAGATATTAGTGATTTCTGTTTGCAGCAAGAATGTCGGTAACTTATATCAACATACAACCCTAATAGTAAGGACTTTAGTGGTAAAAGACCCTATAATATATTTTAATTATTTTGGGGTCAATAAGGTTCAATTAAGACACTGCAAAGAAGTATTTATAAACATCCTTTTCTATTAAGATTTTATTTGAGCCATTTGACAAACATCCAATATATGCGACAGCAAAAGATTATTCAACCAAATGGCATGTGTTATGTGCTACATGAAGAGAACTATGTTTTATGTGGTCTGCACGTATGCATTCAACATCCGAGTTATGCTTACCTTGGGATTTTATAACAAGACATTAATTCTGTTAAGAATTTTTTAATATGTCAATACTCATTAGGAGTATGCATGTTTAAAGGTTAGTATTATTTGGCTGACAAACACGCACTATACATATATACACATATATGTCGTAGAATCACAAAATAACACGTGATCTTATTAATAAGCAAACAACAACAGGGAAAAAGGAAAAAAGAAACACGAATTCCGAGCGCTTTCGTGATATATTCACATTTTCAAGGACAAGAAAGAAATATTTCTATTTCTTTCTTGTCCTTGAAAATGTGAATATATCATGAAAGCGCTCGGAATTCGTGTTTCTTTTTTCCTTTTTCTCTGTGGTTGTTTGCTTACACATATATATACGAGGGCCACTCAATATATTTTGCCCCACCTTTTTTTTCTTTCCAAGTTTCCATCCTTTTCTACGGCTTTCCTCAACCTCGAAACAAGGGCCTTTATTCCTTCCTGGGAAAGTCCGCTGGGTTCCGCTGGAGCCACCTCTTAACCTCCTCAACAACCTCATCGTCATTCTGAAACTTTCGGATCAATGAAAGAAAGCCACCCCCAGCCTTCTTTAGTTAGCTTTATAAGGCTAACTAACGAAAATATCACGACCTAACCTAACCAATCGTTAGGTCAACTGTACGCCCTTGACGATTGGTTAGGTTAGGTCGTTATATTTTCGTTAGTTAGCTTATAAAGCTAACTAAAGATGGCTGGGGGGGGGGCTTTCTTTCATTGATTCAAACTTTCTTCCACGAATAGCATCCTTCATTGGCCCAAACAAATGGAAGTCTGAAGGTGCCAGATCCGGGCTGTATGGAGGGTGGGGTAACACAGTCAAGTGCATTTTTGTGATGGCCTCTTCTTTGCAAACTGTTGTGTGGTCTTGCGTTATCGTGCAAAAGAAAGACGTCTTCCAGTTTTCTCTCCGGTCGAACTCGCTTTATACGTCTCTGGAGTCTCTGTAGGGTAGCAATATATACCTCTGAGTTGATTGTTTGTCTTTTCTTCATAATGTCCACTAGAATCACTCCTTTCATGTCCCAGAAGATGGTGGCCATAATCTTTCTTGCAGAGGGAGCCATTTTAAACTTTTTCTTGCGTGGGGAGTCTGCGTGATGCCACTCCATGGATTGGCGTTTTGTTTCACGTTCAAAGTGGTATACCCAAGTCTCATCCCCAGTCACAATTCGTGAAAGGAAGTCATCCCCTTCTGTCTCGTATGGAACCAACGACTCAGAAGCAATTTCTTTTCTTTGGGCTTTGTGATCTTCAGTCAGTTCGCGAGGAACAAACCGTGAACACATTTTTCTGTATCCCAGTTGCTGAATTATCGTATTCAAACTTCCTTCACTAATTCCTAGCTCCAGTGATAGTTCCTTTTATGTGACGCGCCGATTTGATCGAATGACGCTGTTAGCACGTTGCACAATGTGAGATGTCACAGCGGATGCCGGGCGACCGTTGCGTGACTCATCATCGAGGCTGGCTCTCCCTCTCTCCGATGATCTCACACGTTTAGACCAGCGTCCAACTGTGCTTCGATCAGCAACTGCATCTCCGTAAACGTTTTGTAGGCGTTTGTGAATATTTCCAACTGTTTCTTTCTCTGCGGTTAAGAACTCGATAACAGCTCTCTGTTTATTACGCACAATCACTGTCAGACGCCATTTTCGAAACTGCGTTAACCATCGGTTTTATACAAGGGCGTTTAAAAGCGGTTTTATACAAGGAGGGGAGGTTCAAACTGGAAAAATCCGGTTATGTGAAAGGAGAAAGTTCAAACTTACGGCCCAAAAGACATTTCAGCCTCATGGCCTATTATTTAGCTAAGAAAAAAGGGTGGGGCAAAATATATTGAGTGCCCCTAGTATATATGGGATGAATTTCACAATTAAACACGTATAATGAATGAATGATGCAAACCCACAAGGAAAAAGAAAAATGATTCCAAGGTCTTTCGTGTATTCAGAAGTACACCTTGTCAGGGAATGAAGGGAGAAGGCGAGATGCCCAAAATATATAGAGCGGGACGGAAAAACAAAAAGATTAGCACATAATTAACAAGAGTTAATGAGAGGCAAAAGGAATTTTAACAGGATATTGTCAATTTTATACATTCCTGCACTGTCAATGAAATTATTTTTAAAATGGATAAATGTATTCTAGAATATTCCTTTCACTTATATCTGTTTTTAACTACCGCTTTAGAACTATCCCACTTGATACTATGATTACATCTATACATATGGTTAAACAATGCATTTGAATTATTTGCTGTTCGACACGCATATTTATGCTGTTTTACCCTAATATCTAACGTTTTACCCGTTTGGCCTATATACAGTATACTGACTTACATTGTGTACATCCGATCGAATACACACAACCAACCACATTATCTGGACTATTCTTTATTAGGCGTGATTTAACAGTATTATTATACTTACAGACTACATTGATACCAATTGCTTTAAGTAAAGTCGGAAGATATTGAAAATTAACATGGTAAGGTAGGCTAAGGATATTTTTACGCTCAAATTCCTTTACAGTTACACTATTATAATACCTATTCTTGGCTTTCCTAAGGCAGTTATCTAAAAATGAAATAGGATAACATAATTTAGCACCAATATTCATGATATTCATAACTCGGAATCTAAAATTTCAATAACAGTGCGGGAATGTATAAAATTGACAATATCCTGTTAAAATTCCTTTTGCCTCTCATTAACTCTTGTTAATTATATGCTAATCTTTTTGTTTTTCCGTCCCGCTGTATATATTTTGGGCATCTCGCCTTCTCCCTTCATTCCCTGACGAGGTGTACTTCTGAATACACGAAAGACCTTGGAATCATTTTTCTTTTTCCTTATGGGTTTGCATTATATATATATATATATATATATATATACACAAGGGGTGATGAAAAAGTTTTCGGCCTGACCTAGATATAATGTGTATTTTGAGATCAAATTTACTTCTTATCTAGAAGCTATTATTAAATGTGTATAAAATACAAAATCGCTAATCAAAATGTTTTTTGTTTTACAGGTTGTAATGTAAAGCAATGTGATAAACTTTATGAATATAGACAAATTTGAAATACGCGCCGTCATTAAATATCTCTCAATGAAGAATATGACGCCCCAAAACGTCTTTGAAGATATGCAGCACACATTAAGGGACGCTGCCCCATCTTATTCTACTGTTAAAAAGTGGTGTGCGGAATTCAAACGGGGCAACACGTCAATCAAAGATGATGAACGGTCTGGACGGCCATCAACATCAGCTTCTGAAGAAAATGTCCAAAAAGTCAATGATCTTGTCATAAATAAGCGCTAACTTAGTGTTCAATTTATAGCTGAGAATGTCGGCACTTCATTTGGCAGCACACATTCAATATTAACAGACAAATTAAAGCTTAAAAAAGTGTCTGCAAGATGGGTGCCACGAATGTTGACTGACAACCAGAAGGAACTCGAGTTCAAATTTCAGGACAATGTTTGGACCTTTTTCAGCAAGATCCAGAAAAATTTGTATCTAGGTTCATTACTATGGATGAAACATGGATTCATCATTTCGATCCAGAGTCAAAACAAAGCATTTCTTGGAAACACCCGTCTTCACCAACTCCCAAGAAGTTTCGTGTTGTGGCATCACCTGGCAAAGTCATGGCCTCTGTTTTCTGGGATGCAAAGGGAGTTGTGCTCATTGACTACCTTGATAAAGGAGCCACCATTACGGGTGATTACTATGCACGGGTAATGAGAAAACTGCGCGAAACCATCAAGCAAAAGCAACGAGGGAAACTCAGTCGAGGTGTCCTGTTTCACCAGGACAATGCTCCTGCTAACAAGTCTGCAGTTGCAATGGCTGCCATCAGAGAAATGGGCTTCGAATTGCTTGATCACCCTCCATATTCGCCAGACTTAGCTCCCACTGTTTTCTATCCGTTTCCAAAATTAAAAGAACACCTCGTGGATAGAGATTTTTGGACGATGATGAAGTTTTGTCAGCTGTAAATGCCTGGTAAGAGGACCAAAATGAAGACTTCTTTCTGATCGGTATCCAGAAGCTGGAAAAACGCAGGATCAAGTGTACAGTATATCCCGAAAAGGAGACTATGTAGAAAAATAATAATAAAAACTATCAACTTGAATCGTGTTTCATTGTCAGGCCGAGAACTTTTTGATCACCCCTCGTGTGTATATATATATAATTAGGGTGATGCAAAAAAGGGGTCAAATTTTTTTTTTTTCAATTTTCAGGGAGACACCCTCCTATTTTATTTATATTCCTAAGAAAGCATTGTATGCGAAATTTGGGGTTGAAAAAGAGAAAATTAGAGGTTGCTACCAAGCTTTAAAAATAAATGTATATCAGTTTGTGCTCAAAATATTGTTTTGTTGATATTTTCGCCGGAGCCGGTTTGATATGTACCTAGTTAACCTAGTTTGAAAAAAAACGATGACATTCTAGACTATAGTACGTAGTGAGCTCATAAAATAGTAAATAATAGGCACGCTGATTTCCGCACACCCTCTGAGGTACAGCGTATAGCGCGTTAACTTTTTTTTTATGTGGAAGTTTCCCCAGTAGGCATATCATAACCACTTATGTATGTTTATTTTCGTTTTTTGTGAAGCAAGAGTAATGTTTCTTGTTTTTGTTGAGAGTGACGACCTGTAACTTTTAACAATTTGAAGAAGGTATTGTTTCTGCTCTTCATCATTGGTTAACAGTTTGTTGTATTCCTCCATCAGTCGTACACCTCTTTCCGCAATGTCGTTTACCACTTTGAGTCCATATGCGATATCTCTTGCATTCGCATAACTTTCATCATCATTCCATTCTTCAGCATCTTTTTCAAGAAAAGTGCAAGGCACCTCTAGGATTTCAAAGAATCTTTTTGTGTTCGCAGTAACGAAATCCTGCAGTTGTTTCTGCCCAGCTGATTCAGGATTTATTGATGCTCGTTTGCTCGGTTTTGAGTCAACTGGTTTCTGCAGAGCATGCTTCATTTTGTTTTTTGTCTCATGCGAAACAGCTGAATCAAAAAATGCAAGCGCCACAAGCTCCTCAGAGAGGTACCACAAATGTCTCAAAAACTTATTGAGTGCAGCACTTGCAATTTTGTCATCCTTTTGCTTGTAGAGCTGCAGACTTTGCACAAAATGCAAATCTGAACGGGGGGCGCATGAGGGTATGGGTGCCAGGTACCACGATCTGATGTATATCGCAGCTGAAAAGCAGCAAACATCTCTCAGTCCTTTTTCCTCTCTCTCAGTTAGTTTAAACTGAGATTTAAACATCCAAATTTTAATGCAGTAAATTAGCTTGCCCATCCATCGTGCTCTGTGATAAGCTCCGGGTGCTTTAAAGCTGATTCCTGACTTGGGGGCACTACCGATGAAAATGAGCGTTAGCTCGAGCAATTCCTTGTAGTCATCACGAGGCTGCTGTTCATCAAGCTGAGCTTGAGCAAATTGAATGAGTTCTTCAGCATCTGAGATTTTCTCTGCAATGTTAGGGTCATCTGTTGCTGTTTGGTAATTGTTCTTGTCAATTTCCACCCACTTTGCTTTGAATCTCTTAAACAGTTGTATGTCAGGGCCACTAGAAGATGGCAAGGAGACAGAAACTGCAGCTTCTAACACTATTTCGAAAATATGATGTCGGCAAGCCAGCCACAGCATATCTTTATCCAATCTTTGCTCTAGTAACATACAAGCACCACTCTTAGAACCTGTGTTGGAGGCAGTGGTGTCAAAACACATGCCCTTCACTTGGTCAGATATATTCCACTCCAATACTAACTGATGGACAGCATCTGCAATGTTTTGACCAGTTCCTCTGGCAAGTTTGGGAATACCAAAAAGCTGATCAACTCCTTGGCCGGAAATTAGAACTGGCAGTCGATCAACATTTTCATGACCAGTAATATCTTCCAGTAGTTTGCCGTCCCAATGTATTTGGAGAGGGCAATTTGTTTCGAAATCCTGCTTCAAATTTTCTGCCATTGTCTTGCGGTTCCTTTGTCTTGCTCTCCGTATCGATGAATAGCTAACACTGTATTCTTCAGGGTTTTGCCCAAGAGCATTGATTGTTGGGATCAAGATTTCCGAAGCAGCTCTATCACTTACTTTTGCAGCATCAAGAGATACAAGCATTGAAGAATCCATAAGCTTTGCACTCTTAGACTTTGATCTACTTTGTCTCGAAGTTGATGGCTGCTGAGGGTCAGCAACAAATTCTTCTTCTGATTTTGAACTATCTTCATTCAAACTTGAAGGACTTGAACTTGAGAGCACTGCTGCTTCGAAAACGGCTGTTTCCCTCTTTCTTTTCTTTTCAAGCAATGTTTCCTTTTCTCTAGCAATCTCTTCCATTTGTGAAAAAACTTTATCCACTCCAGACATTTTGCCTTTTCTTCCTTTTTGTCGTTGCAGCATCAAAAACTCACGATCTTCATCTATCTTTATCATGTCAAGAGCACTTGCATGTGCAATGTCAAACAGATCTTGCAAGTCATTTTGCCAGCTCTCTTGTTTTTGAAGTAGTGCAGGTGATTGCTTCTTCTTATTATTTCTGTTCTTCTTTAGTTTCTCCCACAGTGACGTCACAGCAAAGAAATGATTCTAGAATGTTCGGCCACGGCGTCTATAGCAATGAAAGGGATGAGAAGGTTTATGGAAAGAGGTTCAGAGTCTGTTATGACTGCTATATGTTGCTGACTACCATTTTTGATGAAATCTGCAAAATAAATAAATGTACAATAAATACAAACTGAAAAATAACAATATACAAAATGTTCAATGGATGGTAGCAACCTCTAAAATGTCTTCAATTGTGCTGAAATTTTGCATGTTCAGTTTTTACACTAAATTAAATAAAATTAGAGGGTGTCTTCAAGTTTTTGAAATGATAAGTTATTTTGCATCACCCTAATATATATATATATATATATATATATATATATATATATATATTAGTGATGTAGGTCACATCCGCATCCGCATCCGCATCCGCGGAACATCCGCACATTTTCTCGCATCCGCATCTGCATCCGCATCCGCACTTTGGACTGCGGATGTCGTGCGGATGTGGACCGTTGAGATAAAACGTCATTAATAAGCGGAAATTATCAAATTCTACTATAATAATAGAACTAGTTCATTGTGCGCAAAAGTGATGCAAGCGACAAGACGAGAGGCTGTTTTGTATAAAGTTACTCTCTTGCAACCTACTTAGATCCACGTTACAAAGCTAAGTTATTTTCACCTAGTACATTAGAACGAGTTAAATCATCACTTGGCAAAGCAGTTGAAGAGCTTCAATCTCTTGAATCTGTCGCTTCGCCACCCACCAAAAGAATAAAAGTTTCAGTGACAGAACCAACACCTTCAACAAGCAAATCTATCACAGAATCTCTCTCTCAGTTTCTTGAGTCAAGCAGCGATGACGAGACCTACGCGATGTCAGAAGATGTAGTAAAAATGATCGAGAGCTATCACCAAGAAAAACGCCTGGCTGCATGTGACAATCCTATTAGTTGGTGGAAAAATACGCAGAATATCTATCCATACTTGAGTAAACTTGCAAGGAAACATTTAGCACGTCCTCCAACAAGCGTACCAAGCGAGAGATTATTTAGCAGTGCTGGATTAATATATGATGAAAAGAGAAACAGACTGGCAGCAGAAAAGGCAGAAAAATTAATGTTCCTTAAGCATAACCTTCCTATAATTAAGTTTGAATATTAAACGATGAACATCTTAGTTTACTTTATTTTAATTACTCATTTATAAATATGCCTAATAAAACTTTAAACTTAATATAAATAGTTATCAAGCTAATTAAAGATCTCTTTCTATAAGGGTGGAGGTTGGGGAAAGAGGTCGGGTAACACAATTATGGTTTCTAATTGTGGCTGAAACTCAACAAAATATAACGAATTTATTTGCAGACGAATTCACTAATTGATTTCTATATTAGTTAGATGCTTGCTATTATTTTATATGTTCAGGGAAAAGTACAGCAATTATTGTACAATTAATCAATTATACTACATTATAGCTACAGCTCTCTCTATATAATAACTTATTATATACGTTAAACACAACAAATCTCGAATATATCCTAAAAAATAACGAAAATGTAGACATCCGCATCCGCATCCGCATCCGCGGATGTTGAAATCAAACATCCTCATCCGCATCCGCGGATGTGAAAAAAATGACATCCGCTACATCACTAATATATATATATATATATATATATATATATATATGTAGCGGATCGACAAGAAATAGACCAACAAATAGACAGACAAATTCTTCGTTCCACGCCTTCATCAAACATTATTCGAAAAACACACGTGGGCAAAGAATCAAACAATGGAAACGTCTGTTTCTTCCCAAAAGGCGCGAACGCAAGCTCTTCAACAAAAGGACGCGCAGACAAGGCGTCTTAAGATTTGGCGCGAAGTCCTACGTCACAGGAACTACGTATAAAAGCGAGCACCCACTCACACTCATTCTCACTCACTCGCACTCACACACTCGATCGCCACCTTTTCGAGCAACACGTTCGTCAACCGCCCTCCGGCTTCCCGCCGGAGGAACGGCCTGCTGCTTCCTTCAAGGCCTACGATTTATCATCAAGTAAGACCTTCTACAGACCGCCTGCAGAAGCAATCCTTCGAAGCCCAACCAGAATCACTTCGGGCCTACGGTTTACAAGGTCAGCCTTCAAGTTTCTCTACGTCCTCGAGATATATTCAGCACCAGTGGCGGCTCGTCGGTAGGCACTGCGGAACTGCAGCACAGCACCCCTAAATTTTTTATTTACAATTGAAATAATCAAGAACAATATAAGGATGAGCTCACTGAATAACTTTTTCAATAACTTTTGAAACTTTTATTCATTGCTCAATGCTCATCCTTTTATTTCAGTAATTATTTCAACCCATTCTTAGAGACAGCACCCCTAGAATTTTTAGTCACGAGCCGCCACTGTTCAGCACCTCAGGCCTACGCCTGCAAGATCATTTATAGGCCATCCTGCACCTCGAGAAGTAACATCACCTCATGCCTACGTTTTACGAAGCCTACATCAAGCATCTCCATCATCTCGAGAGGCTTAACGGACAACGACAACTCGAGTCTACGGTAATAGGTTCCTCTTCAACCCGCCTTCAACAGAGTTTACATCGTCCCGGTTAAGATAAGTACCTCCTATTCTAAGTACTCTTGTGAAGCCTACATTAACCTACCGCCGAACGGTAGACTATACCCCAAGTGTAATTAAGCGTTCCAACTGACTCTCGTGAAAGAACGCAGTAGGCCTATTATCCAATTCAAGTGTCATTTCAATACCGTAACTCCGCGTATCATCCGTTATTATGTTCAATTCATATATTTATGTCATAACTAAATATTCTCTTGGCGTAATCACTTAACATCACATAATGGTCTTATATATAAATGATATTTGTGTAATCATTGTCAAGCTTTTCAATCCATTATTATTAGGCCGCATCAATTATTCTATGTGCATCCATGCAATCATTTAGCCTACTTAATCAGTGTCATGTTTTCCATTCAATGTACCAAACGCACGTGCATTCTTTATATCATTACTAGGCCCATTCAATCATCTAGCCTACTTAATCAGAGTGTCATGTTTTCCATTCAATGTACCAAACGCACGTGCATTCTTTATATCATTTACTAGGCCCATTCAATGTTCCATGTTGCATGCCATTTACATACCATCAATGAGTATATTACTTATTACGTGTCAGTTAAGCTATTAACATTTCATCTTATTAGCTAAGTCTATGTCATAATCATAACGTAAAGGCTATCAAACAATCACTGTCAATTCTTTGTTAATCACGGTGACTAAATAATATCTTTATTTTCATAATAAAATACAAAACAATAAGGTACTTTTTATAACCTTAATATTAATTTGCTTGGGTGTAATCCAAGCTGGTGACCCTCGCTGCCATTCCTGTCACTTCCAATAGTATGGTGGGCCTACTCCATTAGCTACTTTCCAATCGATGATACTGTACGATATCATAAATTATTAACCCAGCCTTTCATTAATAAGCAATCAGTCATTGCATCAATTAATCACTAGCATACAATTAAATCATTATCACCTTAAACGGCTAAAACTAGGTCCACTATATATATATACAGGGTGTCACAGAAATCTTGCCCCAAAGGCTAATATAATGTACATTATGGGGCAGAACTTTTGGGAGACTCTCTCTCTCTCTCTCTCTCTCTCTCTCTCTCTCTCTCTCTCTCTCTCTCTATATATATATATATTATTATAATATATATATATATATATATATACATACACACCTCTTGAAATTAATTTATGATATATGCATTAACTCTGATATGCAAAAGCAAACTAGTATTTTAAAATCTCTGATTAAAGAAAACTATTATAATTTTTCAAAAAACTAATTACTGGACATTATCTTCAACCCAACCTCTTCTTATTTCAAAAGGGACATAAAGTTCGTTTTGCATTTCGTATTCGTCATCAAGATTTTCCTGCGATCCTTTTTTCAATGTGGGTGGCTGAGAGGTACCTGAAAATGAAAAAAAGTTAAACATTTTCAAACTTTAGATTCGTGGGGAAGACCCCTAGTGAAGAGAGGTTTCAGGGAAGAAGCAAGTTTGGGAGTTTTATGTAAACTGGAAGTTTTGCAACAGTAGGTACTGGATAAGTTGGATGGAATATATTGTAAAGGAATTGCTTAACTGTTTGATGGAAACTGAGAAAGGAACAAGTTCACGGTAAAGAAGTTCTGAAAGTATGAAATTTCGTCATGAAAGGAGAGCCAATTAGAACAAATGCGGAAAGCTCGCGAGATTCAAGGTTTCAGACTCAGGACTTTAAAATCAAAAGGGATGTAGCTGAAATAGTTAGTATCCAGTGAGGTGGTAGGTTTCTCCTTGTATATGTAGGTGGAAAAATGATGATGCATGAATCCTGTGAACTGTAACGTCAAGAAAAGACAGTTTGTGGTCATGTTCATTCATAAGTGTGAATTTAATTGTCAGGATGACGGTAGTTGAGGTAATTCGGAAAAGAGTGGGCATGATTTTGTTCCTTAAACATTAAGAAACAATCGTCTACATAAAGTTTATATATAAGAGGACAAAATTCAGGAGGACAGTCTTCAATCCACGATTCTTTGTGGTGACATAAGAAACAATTAACAAAAGACGGCTTCTGAAGCGTGACCCCATAGCCATACCGTCAATTTGTGTATATAGTTCTTTATTAAAAACAAATACAGTATCAGCCACTCCCAAGTCTGTTAGTTTGTCGAAAAGTGTGTTTGTCGAAACCCATCATATTATCAGCAGAATTAAAAAGTTTATTACAAATAATTTTGGTAGTTTCCTGAACTGGAATATTGGTGAACAAAGACTGAACATCAAAAGTAGTCATATTGTAATTATTTATGTTAAGTATTAGGCAAAAATTTAATTACTTCGACAAAGGCGAGGGAGTCTTTTATTGTGTACTCATTTTTAGAAACGGGATCCAGAATGGGAACAAAAATTTTGCGAGACGATAATTAGATGTACAGGGTGTCCACAAAGTCCTGTTCCGGTTTTAAAATTGTATTACAACAAAACCAAAAGAGATAGGATAATGCATTTTTTTTTAAATTTTGTTTTTAGCTAATGAAGTTTTTTCTTGATTTACAGGTTGTATTCTGAGTGTGAAGTTGCTATTGATAGAAGCTTGGACGAAAATGGCAACTACAAAGGAGAAAGCTCAATGTGTAATCTGGTTTGCAGAGTCAAAATCAGTGACAACTCTTCAACGGAATTACCGCCGTCAATATGGCAAAGATCCTCCCTCCAAACCCAGCATTAGGAGGTGGTTTTGCGAGTTTCGGGAGACAGGAAGTGTGATTGACTCGCCAAGACTCGTCCAAGAGACGTTCCAACGCACTCCTAAAAAGTCTATTTGTCGTGCCTCAAGTGAACAGCAGCTACCAAAATCAACGGTTCACAAACCAGATTACACATTAAGCTTTCTCCTGTGTGGTTGCCATTTTCGTTCAAGTTTCTACCATTAGCAACTTGACGCTCAGATTACAACCTGTAAATCAAGAAAATAACTTCATTAGTTAAGCAACAAAATGCAAAAAAACTGCATTATTCTATCTCTTTTGATTTTGTTGTAATAAAATTTTAAAATTGGAACAGAACTTTGTGGACACCCTGTATTTATTGCCGATAAAATTAGACGAATTGGTAAATTATTTTTATGGGTTTTAGGCAGCCCACACAGCAGTGGTTCCCAACCTAGGGGTAAATTACCCGACTGGGGTAATGACACGCGATCCAGAAATCATAAAAAATAATATTGTGATAACACTGTACAACAGTGAAAAAAAACGGAAATGAGATCGTCATTTTTATGGCTAATTATATGCATAGATTTCGAAAATAACACATATATTTGTATCACTCGCCGATTTTATGAAAATGACCCTATTTCATTGTATCATTTTGAGAACCACTGGTTCTCTGAACGCATCTTTTACATTTTGTTCAGTCATGCATATGCTGTGGTGGTGGTGTTGGGCTCTGTGTTCCCACTTTGATTTTATGAAAAATTTCTTTCATTAATCATTTAAAACAAAATTGTCAGCCATATTTTATCATAAATCGGTGCTATAAGTGAGTATTATTGAATAACAGCTATCAAATTATGTATATTTCACCGACAACGTCTATATTGTGTGAAATTGCAAATTGATCTATCATTTTCTTATTTTACAGGTTTTTATTGATGTTATGCTACAATGCCTAGAGAGTGCAAAAATTCGCCAGACAGTTTTTGTTATATGTGTGGGACATTAACGTTAAAACAGTATTAAAGGAAGTTGACTTCTCATGTGAAAAAGCTTTATGAATTATACTTCGCATGCAAAGTTGGTGATCAGGACAAGCACTGGGCGCCTCATATCTGCTGTGTGAGATGTACAAACTCGTTATTTGCATGGTTCAAAGGCACCGGTCCTGGTCTGGGATTCGGTGTCCCAATGGTATGGAGAGAGCCGCTGGACCATTCAACTGATTGCTATTTCTGCTTAACGAACATCACAGGTTTGAATCTTTTATTTTTCTGAATATACGTCAAATTTGGTGTTTTTAGCACATTTTAGCATATCCTGCTCTGCATAATGTATTACACAATTATGCTATCTTAAGTAGTCAACAAAGTCTATTGTCTCACATTACAGGTTGCAACAGAAAAGGGAAAAAGGAACATTCTATAGATATACCCATCCCTCGTCCTCCAGCTGAAATGCCGACCGATAACACAGACTCTGACAAATCGAAATCAGACAGCGAATGCTATGAAGCTCAAGTCGAGTCCAAGAAAGAACAACATCTCATCACGCAGCCTGAACTCAATGATTTGGTCCGTAATTTAATACTTACCAAGCAACAAAGTGAACTGCTGGCATTACGTCTACAAGAATGAATTACAGCATTCCGAAAGCGCTCCTTGGATTTGCAGGAATATTTCACAATGAAGAACAATCTTTGTTGTTGCATTGATATCCATGGTCTGTTCGATGCTCTGGGTTTGTGCTATGAACCGAATCAGTGGAGATTGTTCATTGATGCATCTCTGTACAGTGTTAAGGGTGTACTGCTACACACTGGGAACACAATGCCTTCTGTTCCGATCGCTCATTCAGTCGTCTTGAGAGAAACGTATGACAATGTTGCTTTTATTCTGGACTGTATAAAATACACTGAACATGAATGGCTTATCTGCGCAGATTTGAAGGTTGTGGCTATTCTCAATGGATTGCAAACTGGCTATACGAAATACATGTGTTTCCTATGCAAGTGGGATAGCCGAGCACGGTCTGAACACTACACACGCTCAGTATGGCCGCCGCGAGACAATTCCTTACCTGGATCTCACAATATTATTCACGAACCACTAGTACGAAAGGAAAAGGTTATCTTGCCGCCACTTCACATAAAACTAGGGCTGATGAAACAATTTGCAAAGGCGTTGAAACAGGATAAGCCTGCCTTCAAATATCTAAAGAAAAATTCCCAAAAATAAGTGATGCCAAGATTAAAGAAGACATATTCGTCGGCCCTCAAATTCGCCAACTCATGCTAGACGAACACTTTGAAGCGGTGATGGATGAGGTTGAGTTGGCAGCCTGGCGTGCATTCAAAAACGTGTGCAGCGGTCTACCAGGAAAGACTAAATACGACAACAATGCTGCACTTGTGGATCAACTTATCAACTCATACCGACGTCTCGGATGTAAGATGTCATTGAAAATTCATTTTTTGCATTCACATCTCTCATTCTTTCCGGAAAACGCATCTGCTGTTAGCGACGAACACGGGAGAGATTCCACCAGGATATAGCCACAATGGAGAGCCGATACAAAGGGAAGTGGAGTCCTGCTATGCTGGCCGATTTCTGCTGGAATTTAAAGCGTGACCAACCAGAAGCATCACACAAACGCCAGCATAAATACAAATAATGAGTTGAAAACAGTATAATACGAGAGTTTTATGTTAATTTTGTGCATATATGTTGAAGTATAGCAATAATTAAACTGTTCCATGTGATAAAGCCTATCTGTTTATCAATATATTCTTATTTTTTGATATGAAGATTTTAAGCAGTCATTACAAAAAAATGCGACGTGATAGAAAAAAACTATTTTGATTTGGAATCAGCACACTCGAAATATTAAGAATGACCGAATGTTATTCCCGTTTTTTTTCTGAACCGAAAATTTGTTGTACAGTGTAATCCACAAGTTATAAAAAATAATATCTAATGATTGGGATAATGTTGCTGGATTAGAATTGGGTTTTGGGTAATCACTCAAAAAAGGTTGGGAACCACTGCGGCATAAAGGATACCTGGATTGCAGCTTGAAACGAAAAGGTCATTGCAGTAATTAGTTAATAAATTGCGAGACTTAAGCTTACGAAGAAAGTTATTAATTTTATCTTCCAACTTTAACAAATGTGTATACTCGTGTATGTCACTACTAACCCTTTTAAACTTTGAATTCTCTGACATAATAGTGGTGAACTTAGATATATGGTGAACTTAAGTCGTGAGTATCATTACTCTTCCCTTGTTCCGTTTACAAAATGACTGAATTGTCTTCCTTCAAAATCAAATTCTTACAGATATGGTTCTCTATTGATAAAACGCCCTCTCTCATAACCCAAAATTCTCGGTTAAAGTTTTTTCTCTGCTGATTGTTCATCTTTGGAGTGTATATAATGAGATCCAGGGGTGTGTGGAGGTTACACCCTTGGGCAATTTGAGATATACAAGATGGCCACCAAAAATATGAAAATATACCCGAAAATCAGTTTTCGGCATTTCTTCACAACCACACATCATGCAAATACAAATAATACATGCTTTTCTATGTTTTGGGCCATGGCAAATCTAATTTCATGATCATTTTAACTCTAGGATTGATTAAAATCAATATAGCAGCCATATTGTCATTAAAAATGTATTTTACAGGGCTCAATAGGGCCAAGTATTATACATATCAATGTTTAAAAAACCACAGAGGCCAATCAATGCCCTGATATCTGCCAAATATATGCGTATTACTAATTATATGAAGGAGAGAAGACTAATGTTTTTATTCTTTTCGAGGTGAATGATGGACGAGGCGTGCATATTCAAGTTTCGATATGGGGAGGAGTGCGATGATGGTATAAAGACTTCCTGTAACCATGGGAATTCACGTATTCACTCTATAATCAAGGCCAGCAGGACCTATGGGGATGGACTATGTACACAACTTGAACAGCAATTAGCAGACAATGAGGAGCTAAAGATACATTTTCATAAAAACTGTGTGTCTAGATATGCATCCGTAACTAATTTTGCGAAGCACAAGTTAGATGTTGATGAACCCCCAAACAATGAAGAAACTTCGTCGGTCTCGAAACCCATTTGATTTCACGAAGGTGTGTTTATATTGTGGGAAGGCCCTCGGTGAATGTGTTCAGGTCAGTAGAGCTGGGGAAAACACAGATGGAATCCTTTGAGCAGAGCTGGCCAAATGGATTTCATGAACCTATTCCTAAAGTTGTCAACACAATGTCATTAACACGCAAGCATATCAAGGTGGATGACAATAGTAGTATAGCCGCAAAAGGGGAGAGTGCAAGAATGTTGCAGGTTATTATGTAATGTTGCAAAGGGGGGTGGGGTGTTGCAAAGGGGGGTGGGGTTGCAAAAAAAGAACAAAATTCCCCCAAATGGGGGATGCTGCAGGTGCAACAAGGAAAACTTGGAGGCGGCGTTATCCCCAAGAGAAAGGAGGAGAGAAAGGAGGAGGAGAGGTGTTCACCTGGCAGGAGCCAAGTGCACATTAAGACTTCAGCCGAGTAGGCGTTGTTTTATAGGCTCCTAATCAGCCAGTTGGCGTAAATGGCTTGAGTTGCCAGATACCGATACCATTGTATACATTATTATAGACTCCTAATCAGCCAGTTGGCTGTAAATGGCTTGAGTTGCCAGATACCTCTTTTTAGCAGCATTATTGTATACATTATTATTATATACGCCTAATCAGCCAGTTGGCTGTAAATGGCTTGAGTTGCCAGATAGCGCCATGTATTCATTTAATCGAAGACTGAGTTGCCAGATACCATTGTATACATTATTATAGACTCCTAATCAGCCAGTTGGCTGTAAATGGCTGCCAGATACCTCTTTTTAGCAGTATTATTGTATACATTATTATAGACTCATAATCAGCCAGTTGGCTGTAAATGGCTTGAGTTGCCAGATAGCGCCATGTATTCTCTAATCGAAGACCGAGTTGCCAGATACCATTGTATACATTATTATAGACTCCTAATCAGCCAGTTGGCTTAGAAGGCTTAAATATTGCCAGATACCGCAATACCGTTGTATGCATTATTATATTTCTTAAAAGAATACCGGTAGTAGGTTTAGAAGGCGTAACAATTAAGTAAAACAACATTGCATCATTCTGTTTATTATAAATATATAGAAAATAAATATACATTTCAATTGAGGAATATGCATATAACAGTACAGGAAATATATACACACAATTATGATATATAAAATAAAATATACATTTCAAATAAATATACACTTCAATAGAAATATGTACATAACAGTACAGGAGAAATATCACGCAAAATATATATATAAATACAAATCAATAGAAATATGCGTATAATCAGTACAGGAGAAATGTCAAGCAAAATATATATATATAAATACAATTCACTTTTTTTCAAAATACTAAACTCGGTCTTAATCGAGTTTACAATTACATCATTATTGCTCTGCATTACGCAGTATATGCGGCTTAATAATATTTCACCGCTTAAAGTATAGGGAAACCTGTATTCGATATGAAGGGCTTTCATATCGTTCAGTACTGTTTTTGTTCCCACTTTACAACCGGTTGGTAAGTCATCTTTAAACACGTCTAGAATACAATCAAAAGCACGCACAAAGAGTTCATCGTTAGCTACATTATTAAATACAAGTTTATAAACACGCTTTTCCAATCGAGGGTTTATTTCTACCGACTCGAGCTTTTCAATCGTGAACTCACTCAACATAGCGGCAATTGAAATAATCTTCTAAATCGTTACGACAACTGCGCGTTATATAAAGAAATAGTTCTTCAGGGTGAACGGTGTAGGTGAGCTCAGCCTTGTACCGATCAATCGCTTTGTACCAAAGTTCATGGTATTTCAAAGAGTCTAAACTTTTTAAATAAACGTCCAGCTCTAAACCATTCTCACCAGCCCTACACTCGGTAAACCCATCGAGCAGAGCGGTGTAGGCGTATTCAAGTACTGTATCAAAATAAAGCATGTCCGTAACACGCGCGTCTAATATAGGTTTCAGCTTACGGAATCCGACGATTTCAAACATTCTGTCGAGGATGAAACGGTTTCGCGTAGGAATAAGAGCGTTATTATCAGAAGCATTCTTCCACATCAGCCGTATATCAATGCACGGCCGATCGTTATTTATATACAACGTACATACAACGGCGTATGAGGGTGCGTCACTAATCTGCTCTCTTCTTGTACCTACGTTAGCAGGTATTTTATAACGATCTTCACTCCAGTTCTCAACTATCACAAAGATTCTATTCATCTCCTCGATACTTAAATAAACCCGTTTGTTTGTCGGTCTACATTCCGTTTCCAGTACATAGCTAATGGTACCGGAATTACGCCTGAACACGCGCAACGATTTCGTCACGGACACATCGTACGAGGCGTTGAGAATGCTGCTCAAAGGAAGTTCCATCGTATTCGAGGAGCGCACGTCCACTCGGCTCAAGCTCTGAGATAACTATGAGCCGTGTGAGGCACGCAGGTAGGCAGGAATGGTTCGACGGGCGGCTGACTCGATGATACGTGAATGGGCTTGTTCGTATGACCGCGAGTCGAATTGTTGTACATATTTCGGTACAAGAATATCACTACCAGCCTACGCACCAGACAGTTTGGGTAAGAACTAGGAACATTTTATGTTTTACTAAATATCTCCACACTCCGGCGCACTATTTGAGAGGAACATATGTTCATATTTTTCCTTTCTGCCCATCAAACGATACTCGTCTCTAAACTCTGTTAAAAATTCACGCAGGGCACTAGCCACAACCTCACTACGAACCTCATCATGATATACGTTAATATAGTGATAAAAATACTTAAGATTGTCCATGATCACGAGATTCACATTTTCAGTCGTAGGGTATGAGTAATCGACATGGTGTAGCATGACGTAATACCGCTTGTCACACCACCCATCAACAAGACTCATTATACATACCTGCTGCTTCTCTTCTGCACGCGTTGTTTCTTTTACTTCACGGTGTATGTGAGACTTTATAAAGTTTAGCTCTGCAGTATACTTCAGCACATCGTCTGTGCAACGAAAGCCTTCAACGGTCTCACCAGAACATCCGTAGAGTATTTGTACATCTTGGAACTTCGCACAATCCAATGTGTTTTTAAAAGAGGCATAGGAGGAATGAATAGGAAGTTTTTCGGTATCCACCACATCCTGGCACTTTACTGAATACCATTTCGTAAACGTTGTACAAGCAATATTAAAGGTAGCCATTTGAATACACGCCTGATCTGAATACACGTCTGATTCTCTCGGGCTTACTGCGGTCGACTGACCACGCAGAGACTCCCAGATAGTAGCATGACTCACGGTCTTACAGTGGGCGGAGCTTAGAACTTTCACCTGCACACACACACACACACACACACACACACACACACACACACACACACACACAAAGGAGAAAGTGAAACGCTATTTGAAACATGATTTATTTAACAAACGAGATATTCAAGTTATATATATTTACAAATACGATTTAATAAACGAGATAGTCAAGTATATATATATATATATATATATATATATTTACAAATAGATACGATTATATACAAGACGTGTGAGTTAGAAGCAGCATTGGTATCCAAAGGGTACGGTATCAAAGGTACCAGGTAACTGGTAACGTTTCCTATAGGTGTTACGGCACACCATGGTACCCCTAAATTCCTTCACGCCCCCCACCTTCTGCGCCCGAAAATTGTGGGTGCCTACAATTAGTTGGGGAGGTTGTTCATCATCGTCCAAACATACTAGATCCTTCAACGACTCAAAGTTAACAACCTCCCGATTCGCATGGTTGAGCGTAATACCCTTTGCCTTCACGATATATTTCATTTCCTCCCCCACCCTGACCCGTACCCCATAAGTCTTAGGTCCTGTTGAGGCAAAAGAGTCGGCGTATGCGTTGTCCCCATACTCATCCTTGATCTCATCAGTGAGCTCGCCGAGGAACTCCCCAAAAGTGGGCATGTATTCACCCTCCCTCTCTGTGAATATCACGCTATCTGTATCGGCATACAATACTCTCCGCCCAAGAGAATGCAATAGACCCCAAAGTTTTATACGGGCGTAGGCTGTTGTGAAGCTGGCCACAGGTATGTTTGTAACCCTTGAGGTATCTGTGGCAAATTCAGTGTTGTTGTACTTTATTACGTAAGTATTACCTACATTCACGATCTCCATGACCTCTTTATCGGGGGCATTGGCATAATCCCAGACATCGCTATAACTTTGTGCCAAATGAATGCTCCCTCTGCCGGTATTCTGCGCAAATTTTCCCCATAGACTGTTTAGACACAACTTTGCACTAAAGCGCTTGCCAGGATTCTTTACAATTTGGACACGATCAAGTTCTATACCTTCGCGGTCGCGGTAACGTTGAATATAGGCAGACTTTTCATCTTCGGTATCAACTCCTCGCGGATACCCTGATGCCTCAACCTTATCCTTCAAAAAGGTGTTTATATATGGTGTGAAAAGGTTGGGTAGCTTCTGAAACCTCCACACCTCATGTATCTTCAGTATTCTATAACCATGGCGTACGGCTAGGGCCAACTCAGGACTTGTATATACGCCTCTGATCTTACGCTGGTGGGGTATATGGTTACATTCGCCGTTATCCTCTTCCGCGCACTTCACGCACAGGGGAAACATGAGCTTGTCGTCGATAACGACAGGTAAGATCGGCATCCATAAATTGCGTGGGGGGAGTACGTCTACGAAAGAGAGCCCAAAGTAACGATCATTCAAATTTTTTGAAAATTCATTGATGGAGGTAGGCTAGGTCCCACCAGTTTCTCAGGAGCGCCCACGGGGTACGGATTGCTCTTCATCACGTATGGGTATAAAGAACAGAAATCATAGTAATGGAACTTCACGCCCTCCGTAGGTGGAAAGTATAGTCTGAAAGGATTTGTACGTCCTCCAAACAAGCTATCACCACATTTGAGAGGATCCAGCACCATTGAACGCTTGATCGTTTTTATTTCCTGACGGTACACCTCGTCTGTCTCCATCCGTGCATCATATTCATGCTCCCAAAAGACTTTGTGAGTGAACTGTGATCCTATAAGTTGATCGCGGGTGCGGGTCGATGCACGACAGTCGGCAGGAGACCTACCGTGGATATCTCCGGTGATTCCGCACTCAGGACGGGGGCATCCATGCCACCAGCAACCGTTAAAGGAGTACACAGTCTTCACACCAGTGACACGGTTTTCACTTAACCCATCAACCCAAAAAACACGTCAATTAATCTTAATGGGTACTTCACCCGTGTTGCGGGCGTGCTTTATGTATAAACATGTCTGTTGCTGTAGGTGCATGAGCCAGTAAATAGCCTTGTGCCCGTAACTGCGGGGATTGTTTCGGTGAATAATGGCTAAGGTGTCTTTCGGCATGAAGTTATTCTTGAACACCGTAAAACATAATGATGCGATGGTGGTTGCGACTTGCAGTGGATCGCATTTGAAACGGGCTATGTACATCCTTCTAAAGGCCTGGAAACATACTCTAAGCACGCGCACATCATTCACGCAATAACGCTCACATTCATCAGCTATATTATAAGGGTTACTTTCATTAAAACTGTCGTAGTATCGATCAAAGTCTTAACGTTCATCCATACAGTCAAAATAATGTTTGGGGGGTGGTGGGCCTACGTAGTTTAAAGTCTCGCTGGTGAGGAAAGTGTAAGGGAAGTATCCTTTGGAAACTTCAGCTGCTACTCCCATCACCTTGGGTAGCTTTGCTAATTTACAAGGTGTGAATAATAAAGTATCTTTAAATTGTACATTGCCTCTTATCTGCATCTGTATTAATTTGTTGCCGCTTTTCAATGGATCACCTATAAATATCTCAGAGGATTCGTGTTCAAGCAACTCCTTATAAAGGAACTGCGTGTCAAACTTTGCCCCGTTACGGGCGAGAATATACACAGTCATTTTTTTGAACTTGTCGGCTAACTTGACAATATAGGACACAAATAGTTTCACAGGACTATCGCTGACATTCGTTTTAAAAACGTTTGTCCGTTTACCACATTTGGGGCACTCGTCACATTCGATATCCATACAATCATCACAGATAGTCTGGCTCACAAGTAAATGTGGAATTACCTCTTTGGTTTCAGCGTTCGTATATGTTTCTATATCGTAGTATACAGTTATACAAGGGTTATTTTTAGGCTTAGCATCTTTCATATAACATACATGCTTTACTCCATCCGCCTTATATTCCTCCTGGCATGTAGGACAGTGAATTACGTCACACTTGTGCTTAAATTTTCCCCAATTATCCATTGTGTGAAACATACCACATTCACAGATTCTCATTTTGCACGTGCCAATTGATTTATGGAAATCAAAACAGCTATTATTGAAAAATGTGCGTCTACACACATCACAGTCTCTCTTCTCAGCTTCAACTACACGGCTTTCACATTTGGTGCTTTTACACTGCTCACATACCATGTGACATTCTTTACAATGTCTCACTATATCATCCGCAAACTCGAGGCACCCCTTACACAAATCATGATGTCTCCCATATTTTCGACTTTTGTCATAACTCGCGTAAAGCCACCTTATATTACGGATGGGGAGATACGTTGTCCCTGACAATCCTAAAATAAGTAGGGGCCTTGTACGATCTCTCACACAGCTTTTAAAAACATACATAGTCCTACGACGATCATCCAACCCAAACACAACTATGCCGACATTAATTTCCTGTTCTACCCTTCTCAGCTCTTCAGGACCCATATTACAGTCAAATTCAAGTTCACAGTCTACAGCTAGTTTACGGGCACGCTGCACGACTGTAGGCAACCAAATTTTTTGAGTTCGTGTATTTTGTACAGTAAACATACGTGCTAAGAGTACTGCTATAAAGCCGCAACCACGATCGACGTTTATATGCCGTCTATAAATAGCTTGAGAATTGAGGTTAAGAGTATACGGTATGGCACTATGACCCGCAACACGGTATACATGGTCAATATTTACCGTGAAGTTGTCCATATTGAAGGCTATACTACTTTGGGCGGCTTGCATTATACGCCCTAATATATATTCTACATCTTCAGCCGCCAAACGTCTAAATGGCACTATCACCCAATAATCGTCTACATCACCGTCATCTGACCCGAATCCAAAGGACAGACTCGTCCTGACTTCACGCTCGTCGCGATTCTGAAGAGCAAACTCTATAATACGCTCTACAACCCGGGGTAGTCCGCGCTCAATACCATTGCTATACATGACTCTAGGGTCGACCCTGACTCTATACCGATTTCTAGTCAGGGCTGGGGTGGGGGCTGCGGAGCGCACCAATTCGAGCGTTATATCTTCCTCAACAGAACGGGGGGCGGCGGATGAATTAGGGGGTATATTAGCGGAAGGTGCTGCTGATGGGGGGCCTGTTGCGTAGGAGGTTGATGGTTGGGGCTCTATTATTGTAGATTTAACAGAACGGGGGGCGGCGGATGAATAAGGGGATATATTAGGTGCTGCTGGGGGGTTTGTTGCGTAAGAGGTTGAGGGTTGGGGATCTATTACTGGTGCAACAGGCGCGTATTTCGGTCGCTTTATACCTGACGTGGGTATCTCATACCTCCGCCTTGCAACATTACATAATACCTTGCAACATTCTTGCACTCTCCCCTTTTGCGGTTATACTACTGACAATAAAGTCTTTGACACTGAAACCATTTATGCCAGAGCCATCGGTTTGCAACGCAGTGCCCGTAATCTAGACATAAATCATTTGCTCTCTCTCATGAGCTAGCCCCTCATCCAACCTCACTGTTTGATGAGGTTGGACACATGCATGAGGCAAAGACTAAATCAAATCTGAAGAAAGCACTAAAGGTGCATGTATCAGGAAGGCTTGCACTGAACAACATTAAAGTCGCTTTTCTTGATGGTTGCGCTGTTCTTTGGGTGGTGCCATGGCCGGCTAGTGGTAAAATGCAGGACTATTTGGATCTGTTCCGAAGCTACATCGCCAATCAGCTGAGGAAGAATGATGTCTACCTTGTATTTGACAGGTACAAAGAAGTAAGCATCAAAGAGTCTACGCGTCAGGGTAGAGATCAGGGAGCCAGTAGAGTGTACTCATTACGTGAATCTACTCGTCTGCCACCACCACAAAAGGTCATCCTGACTGTTTCCACAAACAAGTCCCAACTCATTAATCTCATCTGTACAGATCTCATTTCGCATACAGATGACATCGCACCCCACAAGCTTATCATAACAGGAAGTGACCCTGTGCCTGTAGAACTCGCCAATGGAATAGTGATAAGACGACATGACATGGCTACAACCCAAGAGGAAGCTGACACTATAATCGTACAACAACTGGTTAAAGCAGGTATTCAGGCAACTCTTGTGGTGGCAGATGATACCGACATCTTTGTTCTCTTATTACATTTTGTGTGTAGTGGGGATATTACTTGGCCCGTCATGATGATGTATCCCATACAAGGCTGGGCTGTGATTGACATCAACGCCACAGCACTCAAGCATCATACCATTATTCCTGACTTGCTGGCTGCTCATGGAGCAACCGGTTGTGATACCGTTGCAATTTTCTTCGGGATAGGTAAGGGCGTAGCCTTGAAGGTTCTGCGTTCTGGTGCTCATCGCCTCAACTACTTAGGGACATAACCAAGACCATGCCCAATGCTGTAGACCAGGTTGAGCAGTTCATTTTGGCTTGCTATGGGCAGTCGCTATGTCAGTCGATGACAGAAGCACGTCTAAAGGTATGGTCCGCCAAGGTGGGCAAGAATATGGCTGCTGGTGCTCCAAAAGCACAGACTCTGCCTCCCACCAATGAGGCATTCCGGGAGAATGAGGCACGAGCGCACCTCCAGGTTGCTATATGGCGCAACGCATTTGAGTTGAACCCACCCGTTCTCGACCCAACTACACACGGTTGGTCAAAGGAAGACGGCTCTAACTGCCTGGCCCCAACAACAGTGCCCGATGACACACCTCTGCAGGGTTGGCAAAAACCCAACCCAACTGGGTTTTTGCTGGGTTTTGGGGTTTTTGATGGGTTGAAATTTTTTTGGAAAGGTTCGATAATTATGTAGTGCCTAATATATCTATTATTTTATTAATTTATTTATCTAATCTACAATATATATTAAAAAGACATCTTTATTTCACAGAAAGTTCAGATATGAGAGATAATAATGACATATTAGAATTTTCTCCATTTTAATTTTGGATCTTTCCTTTGTTTCTTAACAGCAGATTTCAGCTTTATTTAGACCTAACTCAAATTTAAATTTTTAAGATGCCAAACTCAAAGAGTTATAGAGGTGGAAGATCTAAAGCTAGCGAATGGGACGAGGTGACTTTATTAAGTGATCAGCCTACTAGAGTACTCTGCAATTATTGCAAAGAAAGTATCACTCGAAAAATTGAGAGAGTGAAACATCATCTAGAGAAATGCAGTAAAAGAAAAGGGGAATGTTTTGAAAATGAGGCAAGAGGTATGCCGAGACTAGAATTTGGAGCATCAGTTGAAACTGATTCACTTCTTCCAACTTTGGCTTCTGGCAAAGATGATCTAAAGATTATAAGTGAAAATGTGCCTGAAATGAGTGACACCAATGCAGGTTCTTCATCATCCACATTCTGTCATTCAACACCAATAAAGCATAAAAGGCAAAGATCAATTACACCATTTGTGGTAAGAACGACTGTGGACCAAAAGGAAGAATTAGATTTACAAGTTGCAAAGTTCTTTTTTTCAGCTAACATACCCATCAACGTTTTAGAAAATAAAGAATTTATAAAATTAATCAAAGGTCTAAGATCAGGATATGAACCACCAAACAGGAATAGGTTGGCATCTGATCTGTTAATAAAAGTTAATGATGAAGTAATCCATGAAATGACGAATGACCTTAATCTTGATGATTTAGTACCATTACCCTTATACAAGATGGTTGGAGTTCAGTAGGTAATGATCCTATTATTGCGCACAGTATTCATAATGGAAAAAAGCCATATCTGATTTCAGCAGTAGATGCTGGAAGTACAAAAAAGACAGCAGAATATTGTGCACAGTTAGCTAGAGAAGCAATAACAAAAACTAAAGAAATATATGGCATTGATGTAAGTATAACTATTTTGTAGGTACATTTTATTTTAGTTATAAACTGAATGTAATTCTCCGCCTTGGTATACTCAAATGCTCAGTTCCTTATGAGTTATGACATTTTATTTTCAGGTATTTGCTATATGCACTGATAACGAAAACAAAATGATAAGAATGAGAGAAATTCTTAAGGAGGACAACTACAGTCTTATTACTTATGGCTGTTCAGCACACCATCTAAACTTGGTAGAAAAAGATGTCTCCCCAAAATCAGTTCTCAAGCATGTTGTAGAAATTAACAAATATTTCCGAAACCATCACCAACCTCATGTAAGCTAAAAACAAATCCAATAAATTAGCTACTGCCAGCTTTACTTTTATGCATTAGCACTGTCAATGTTAGCATTAGCACTGTCACCAGTGTGAATCCTAATTCACGACTCATTAATAAGTTGCATAGGCTATTTATTTATGCTATCAAATCCAGCAATATTTGTAATAAAAATTTATATTTTAGGGTTGGTTAATGGAGAAAGGAGGTATGATGCCGCAACTACCAAATGAAACCAGATGGAATTCTCAGTTAGAATGCATAAAAACCTATTTGTCAAATTACTCTCTATATATAGAAATAAGCGGAGAGCATATTGAAGACATTGATCACAACATCGGAAAATTGATAGATAACTTATCTATACAGAGAGAGGCACTCAATTTACAGTCACAACTCTTACTTGTTGGAAATGCTCTAGATAAGGTGTGTTTATATTATGCAGTTAAAATTACTTAACTTTAAATACCAATATTAATTTCAAGATATTTTATAGACTTATAGTGCACATTTTATTTATAGAATCCTGTACTAAAGCACTACTAATAAATAATTAAAATACACTTCATTTTATGTGTTGTAACTTGTAACACCAAAAAATAAATTCTAACAATGCATAATTCTAAATGTTTACAGATGTTTTCATTCAGCCATATATAACTTTATAGTTTTTTTTTTTGGGTTACAGTTGCAGGCTGATAATACAACATTATCTGATGCTGTTGAAATCTGGCTCAATTTAATCCATGATGAAAAATTAGCTCCATACAAAGAAGATATTATTAAGAGATTTAAAAAAGCTATGGGGCCATGTCATCTTTTGGCAAATATAACTGACCCAAAGTATGAAGGTAAATAGGACCTAAATGCTTAACTACTATCAATATATAAAACATAGGTAACTCAACTGTATGGGCAAAAGAGTTTTCTCTAATCTGAATCAAGTCATCTGGCATTGCCATATTAGATAACAATTAACCTAAATTAGATACCGTAACATAAATTATATAATCTATATTATTAGCTTTATTTTTGTTTCCACACAGTTCTATTATTTTTCAGGACAAAAACTGAATAGAGTTCAAGAGGAAGAGGCTGAAGAATGGCTGATTGAAATAAATTCAGAATACATGGCAGGATATTATGCATTCCGCTTAAAAGAGGCGCTAATTTTTCCTCCTTATTTATTCAAAGATAGTATAGTGAGCTCTTCTACAGTACATCAGCTAGTAATTGGTGGAAAATTGTTGAAATGAAAGAAAAAAAAGAGACCAAGTTACCATTAGGTTTTGCTAAATTTATGAGATCTATTTATAGTTGTCCGGCCAGTTCCGGATCATTGGAAAGATTTTTTCAACGTTTGGCTTGGTATGGAGTAAAATGCGAAATAGGTTAGGGAAAGAAAAGGCAGGAATGTTGGTTCGAATCTACCGCCACCTAAGGTCAAAAGATGCTGAACATACTGATCAATAATATAATCAGTATTAGGTACCACTTAAATTATTTAAATTATAAAGCTGAAAAGAAACATGATTTATTTTTAGATATAGGTAGCCAATTAGAAGATAGATAAATTAGATACAGTATTAGATATAAGGTTCATAATGAAACATGTCAAATAAATAGTTTCTGGAAATTTTAGTTTATATTGGCCTTATCACATTAATTATAGTTTATAGTTGTTAATATATGAGACTGCATAACCATATTATAAAAAATGCCAAGTTAAAAATAAGGGTGCTGGTTAAGTGTGCGGTCTACCTACGATTCGGCGGTCTACCTTTTAATTATAGCTTCTTATCTTGTTTACTAATTGTTTGTTTACATCCCATTGTCAATCGCCCTTGACGATTGGTTAGGTTTAGTCATGATATTTTCGTTAGTTTTAACGAAAATATCATGATTAAACCTAACCAATCGTAGGTAGACCGCACACTTAACCAGCACCAAAATAAGTTTATGAGAAGTAAATTGATGTGGGTTTTTGGGTGGGTTTTGGGTTTGGGTTTTGGGCACCAACCCTGCACCTCTGGCCCTAGCAGAGTTACTGAAACTCCTCAAGTGTTCGTGTAGCAGTGAGCGGGCCTGCAGCAGTCAGCGATGTGGCTGCAAGAACAATAGCTTAGCGTGTACAATATTCTGTGATTGCCAAGGAGGTAATGCGTGTTACAACGAGTACACTATACAGGTACAACAAATTGAGAATGATGAACTTGCTGACAGTGACTAATGGATAATAAACATTGTAATTTTTATTTTCATGATTATATAGGGGTTTCTTGAGATGCTACTGTTGCAATCTGCATTTGTGTAACTTTGTATTGTTAATTAATAATTGATAGAATTTTTGCTATATCAATGTTTCTGTATTAAACGGCAATCAACGGGAATGGCTATAATGCTGAATTGTGTATTATGGTAGCCATCTTGAATTTTGTGTGCTGGAATAATATAATATTGTAAGTAATTAAAATCCATGATGTTGTATATATGTATGTGAATCAGTTTTATCATAACTCTATACTGAACGATGTCACTATTTTCTAATAAATGTGTTACTCAAGTTATATGTGGATATTAGTGACCATTTTGCGGTAAATATGGCCGCCATATTGTTTCTATCAATCGTATTGTTAAAATGATCATGAAATTAGATTTGCCATGGCCCAAAACATAGAAAAGCATATATTATTTGTATTTGCATGATGAGTGGTTGCGAAGAAATGCCGAAAACTGATTTTCGGTATATTTTCATATTCTTGGTGGCCATCTTGTATATCTCAAATTGTTGCCCAAGGGTGTAACCTCAACACACCCCTGGATCTCATTATATACACCCCAAAGATAACTAATCAGCAGAGAAAAAAACTTTAACCGTGAATTTTGGGTCAGAACAAAAATCCTGGGTTGGCTTCCAGACTACTTGTTTTGTCTCGACGAAAATCTTATGACATGAAAATGAGAAGACTAAATTGTGTTTTGCCTTTGGGAATGTCCATATTAACTTTGTACAGGTTTTAACATTAAAAACAAAAAAAATTAAAATATTTACATGATATTTCTTGATCCACTCTTGATTCAGGATGTTCGTAGTAATAATTGTCAACCCCTTCAGTTCGAGTTTCTTTTCGTGGTTCGTCGACTGAAATCATTAAAAAACATTATAGGACCTATAGTTTTTATGTTCAAAACTGTTGCAAAAAATGGCCGTATTAATAGACTTTAAAAATTAAGTCTAATAATATAAATAATGTACAGTTTTTAACCAATACTAGAATAGTCTCGTGGTTTCCTAAATTATGTTATATACTAAAGGACGCGTATATATATATATATATATATGTTATACATGAATATATATATATATATATATCGAATGTTGAACAGTGGAGATTAACGTTTCAAAGTGCCTCGAAATAAGAACAGATGACATTGGGGTGCCTTGAGACAGAAAAGGTTAGAGTATACGTGAAAATAGCGTTCTGATGTAATGTGTCTGAGTTTCATATTTCAAGTTTGTTTAAATTTCACTGCAGTTCTACTCACTTGGTCGATAAAAAAAATGTCGACAAGAATTAGCCTCGACAACGTCATTTATTGTGTTAAATTTAATTTAGCTTAAAATAACTTTACCTAACTTAGTTTAACCTAATCTAACCTAACTAAGCCGACGAGCCTCGCCTAGCCTAACAGATGATGTGGGGATTGAAAACTTTGATGTCACTCTATAATAAATATAGACAATATTATGATCTAGTGCAGGGGTTCCCAAATTGGTGTTCCGCGGAACACTTGTATACCGTGAGAAGTGTTCCGCGGAACACAATTTGGGAACCCCTGATCTAGTGTAAAGGGTGAAAGTTTATTTTTACAATACACCAAATACTGACATCCTCACCACCAAATCATCACTACCATACTACGGGCGGTATTTTCTATGAAAAATTAACAAAGTAGAAAGTTCTATAGACTGGGAATGGGAATGGTTTGAGAATTACTTCCTTTAACATTCCCATTTTCGGATTTATGTTTCTTGAACAAGAATGAAATAGAAATGACGAAGATTGGAAAAGGGACTTTTCTGTTTACAACATTTTTACCATTATAATTATCTTTGTTCAACGACAGTAATATTTAAGTTATCTTTAAACGAATTATTATATACTTGTTTAAAAAGTTTAATAATCTTCTAATGATTATACGAACGATCTATCATTGACGGTGGTTAATCTACCTTATTAAACTACCGTAGAGAGAGAGAGAGAAAATTGGTGAAAATAAAAGGAAAAGAGTAAAGAGTTTACCTGCGTTTGTTGTTTCTTGAGTGCTTGTAGCATTCTGTCAATAAGTAAATATCATAAACGCATAAGTAATTGCTTTGCAATATTCACCATATCTAAAATCTTTCAATGCATTCCACTTTATTTAACGACAGATGATAAAAAAAGGCAAATTTACTCACAATTCTCCTTCTTCTTTCTCTCAGGTAAGCTCCGATGAACAGTATCAGTCTAATTAAAGCAAACAGGAAAAGCACGACGAAGGTTATTGTTACTGGATATGAATAGAAACCAACTTCTAGAAACGCAAAACAAAAATTGATCAAAACGTCTTGTTTTACATCTGATTTTTTTCTTCTTTCTTATCCCCAAGACCTACGTCGTGGCCATGTCGCAACACAGATTGATTCCGTTAGATCAACGAAGTTAAGCGACATTTGGGTCTGAGTAGTAGTTGGATGGGTGACGTACTCCTCATCCAAATGACGTAGCGACCCGTGGTTTGGATCCAACGTGAACCTGTAGGTCCCCTCCGTCACATAATGTTTGCCGCTACGAAGGCTGAACAATGAATAACCCCCCAAACCTATTATACCATGAGTTATTATCTTAGCCATAGCCAATTTATTAAACAATTTCTTTGCAAATATCGGCTCCAATACTGCATCCTCGATCCCAATTGCTGACACTCACTACCGACAATACATTCCACAACCCACTTCAAACTCATTTTTCTTTGATCCAATCGTACCAAACGATATCTCTTTTGCAACAAAAAATCTGAAAAATAAAGCGTCTGACATTAATACGGTCCCAGTAAAAATATACAAATCAGTATCCGATGAAATTGCAATACCACTCAGTAAACTAATGAATGAATCAGTAACACTAGGTATATTCATGACATTCTAAAGGAAGCCAAAGTATGCCATGTATTTAAGTTGGGAAACCCAAACACTCCATCCAATTATCGCCCCATTTCCTTGTTGCCAACTTTAAGTAAAGTATTTGAAGCAATTGTATAAAATAAACTTACGAAATTCTTAATTAAATACAGTATTTTAGTTAAAACACAATTTGGTTTTAGAGTTGGGCATACAATGGTAGATGCCATAAACATGCTATTAGAAAAAGCTATCAGAACTTGAACAGCAAAAAACACACTGCCCCGATCTTCTTCGATTTGTCAAAAGCATCTGATACACTTTCGCATGAAATCTTATTGAATAAACTTCACATATATGGAATAAGAGGAAATGTCCTCGATTGGTTTAAATCATATCTGTCAAATTGTCATCAGTACATCAGATTAAAAGATAATTTATCCGACAAGGCAATGCTAACTAGTGGAGTCCCACAAGCACCTATTCTTGAACCATTACTATTTCTAACTCACGTCAACGATTTTCATCTCTCAACCACATTAAATTGGGTACAATACGCATATGATACCACACTTACTTCTCCCCATTATAATTGAGACTTTCTGATAAATGAAACGAACAGGCAATTAGAGCATGTGTACAAATGGATGTGAGCTATAAACCTGACAAGGTCATCTTATATGATTATTATCACAAAACATACAAATACAAACTAGCAAATAAAACTTTGGAATACTACTCTTGCAAGCGTGACTGACCATCAAATACACTATCGTTGCAACACCAGACTACATAGGCATTTTATACGCAAACCAAACTATACAATAGAAACTGCAGGAAATATACTCTCTTATATAGGAGCAGATATATGAAATGCAATTCTCATACATATCAGGCAGACTTCATTACTAAATGTATTCCCCAAATCACTAAAACAGCACTTCATTAGCTCCTATTCATGTGTAAGTTCACTACTCCCATTATTACCATAGTACAGTAATTAAGGTCCCATTCTATAATTAACTATCTAAAATGTGCTAATTTCCTTAGATGACCTATCGAATGAGCACTTAAAATATGCCAATGACGTGGTGTGTCTGCATATATCATTGCTCTTCTCAGTCATGCTTGCTCATAGCTATATCCCTGCAGAGTTCATGAGGGTATACATTTTGCCCCTGGTCAAAAATAAGTATGGGAACATTCTATCCAGCAATAATTACAGGCCTATTGCTGTCGCCTTCTGCTTCTCGAAACTACTAGAGAAACTCTTGTTACACCGATTAAATGATTACTTATGGACATCTAATCAGTTTGATTTCAAAAGGTCCCACTCAACTGATCTGTGTATCCATGTACTGAAGGAAATTATATTTAAATACACTGACAGTACTTCAACTATTTATAGCTGTTTCCTAGATATAAGTAAGGCATATGATAGAGTGAAGCACAATATTTTATTTAAAAAGCTAAAAGACAGGAAAGTTCCCACGTACATATTAAATTTATTGAAATTTTGGTATTCCCACCAATCTTTTACTGTTAGACGGGGCGCCGGGGCAATGTACTATCAGAATATTTTGGTTCCTCTTGTGGAGTGAGGCAAGGCTCCTTGCTCTCTCCTCCGCTGTTTAATGTGTATATTGATGGACTGATTGCTTCACTTAATGAGGCAATAGTTGAATGTTGTATAGATAACACAAGGATAAATAACTTAGTTTATGCCGATGATATGGTGTTAATAAGTCCCTCTGTTAAAGGTCTGGATCGGCTGCTAAAGGTCTGCGAATTATATTCGCAGAAACATGATATTCTTTTTAATGTTACAAAAACTAAAATTATGCAATTCCATCCTAAAAACTCTAATCAGGCAGCTGATATAAGGTTTAAAGTGAGTGATGAAGTAATTGAGGAAGTACAAGAATTTAAGTATTTGGGTCAAACAATCACCAACTCCTTGAGTGATAACTCAGATATAAGAAAACAATCTCGAAGCCTTTGTGCGAATATGACAATAAGAAACTTCCGGTTCTGTACAAATGAAGCTAAAGACACTCTCTTTCGTACTTTCTGCAGTAATATATACAGAGCACCTCTGGGTGAATTATAAAAAAGATTCTGGCAGAACCCTAAATTTGCTGTACAACAGATCTTTTAGACTCCAACATAAATTATCCACGAGATGCTCAGCTTCGCAAATGTTTGCTACCCGCAATGTCCCGAGCTTCTCGGAGGCAACAAGACGCGTTCAATACAGTCCAATGCAAAGAATTAAAAAATCAACCAACCCAATTATCCAAGCTATTCATCAGTCCTGCCGTATGCCTTCTAAGCTATGGAATTCATGGTTTGAAGACGTCTCTCTGTAGCACCACTTAACTTCGACATTACTGTATTATTTCCCATTAATTGTATATATTTCTATCCTTAGTACGTGAATTGTCATTGTATTATTAATATTTGTCATATGGACTATGGTCTGCCAATAAACTTTTTCATTTTCATTTTCATAAACCCTTTTAATGTCATAACTTATCTTTTTTTTATTTTATTAAATATCATTTATTTTCTACTAAATATATAATAAATTATTTAATTCAAAATTATGTAAAATTTTGTAACTCATCTTCTTTTTATTATTATTAATATTATTATTATTATTTTTTTTTATTATTATTATTATTATTATTATTATTGTTGTTGTTGTTATTATTATTTGCCACTTTCACTTCTCTTATATAATAAATAAACTAGATCCCATTAATGTTGCCAATAAAGCGTTCATGCTTCCAATGGCATTTTCGGGTGAGAGTACTGTGAATATATTAATGCCATATGAAATATCTAAATCGTACAGAAAAAATATTGTAAAACTCCGTCACGTATTCTTTTCTGAATAAAGATTTTCCTCTTTCTTCTTTTCTTCTATCTTCTTTAGTCTTCTCTCCTCTTTATCAATATACTTGTTTGTATTCAGTTCACTTAAAAAACATTTATGGAGCAAATACGCAAAAGATTATTGTTAGGTGTGCGAAAATGACGGGTTTAATAATAGTATAAAATAGAGAAGAATTTTGACATAAATGAAAAACATAAATTAGGGTTTGAAAGGTTGCTCTAAATTCCAAGTAGGCCTCAGGTAAATCCAGAAAGAATACGAGACCTTCCGTACGTAAAACAACCGAACAGATCTCAACATGATCCTACTAGAACGCGTGACGTTTTATTTAACCAGTGGGATGTGAGGATACCAGTCACGCAATGCCACACCTCTATTTCATTCAATCGTGTATTTGTAAATAGTGTAGTTCCAAATAATACCTGAGATATTAATCAAAATAATTTAATATCGTCAAATAGGTCACATACAGTAAGTTAGTTAAATAATATAAAAACAGTTAGGAATTTGTAGAACTCTTAAAATAATGCATTTAAAGTTATTTCTAAGTTGCAGGATTATGAGGAATTAAAACATTAAAAATATTCCTCCTGGAGGCGCAATTACAGCTGGATGACGATCGAGACGAAACGAGAGAGCGCACGAGAAGACCAGACAGGAGTCGAAAGGAGTTTGTCACGAAGAGAAGGGTCGCGCACAGCCGGTCAGACGAGAAGGTCGTATTTGTCCTCCCTTGTCATCTTTTATTTTAACATCTACACTCAGCCCGTGAGAAAAGGGAGCCTACTTTCAGTGCGAACTTCGGCCAATATATTCAATCAAAATGTATAGTATGAAGGGTAGAGCAAAAGGGTTAATCAGGGACAACAATAGAGTTCTACCGAAACTTATTTTTGTTCCGCTTTAATCCATACTCCCGTTTCCTTAGGCCTATTTCATTTCCGACTAAGGCCTATGACCCCTTTATTAATTATATAAGATAAGCTTAAAAATAATTTAACCCGTAAATGAATGTAAAATTAAATATTAGAACATTTTTGCGTTTTATAATAACAGTGGGAGTCTTATTTGTCGTTTACAATTCGTGAAAGAGACACGTTCATTGATAAATAATTGTCAGATATGACAATGAAAAATTGTGTAAAATTATAAGATCTAATGGACCACGATACCGTCAAAATTGGTTCACACTACCATAACAATTGTAACAAACAAACAACAAAAAATATCTTTATTGCGGATCATTCACAATCCATAGCCACTTAACCTAACATACGGGTACAATCTTACGTATTATACACTGAACTTAATACAAAAGTAAGGCCAACATAGCCACTTAACCTAACATACAAGTATAAAAATAAGGACAAAAATATTATTTATATATAAGACTCGGTGCCTGTGTGAAATTGGTCACGCTTCCAAAATGTAGACGTGCAGCCACGGTAGGCCTAGTTTGTTACTTTGTCACCCACACACTCACCCACCAGCCACCGACTAGTAAGGGTCACCCGGGGAAGAGACGTCACCCCGGGAGAAACCCCGCACCCAAAATTATAATATAAAATTTACTCAAACGGATAAGTTAAAGTAAATTTTAGTGCTGGGGTTTAGTATTCCATACAAGTTAACCAACGACCTTAACTCAGTGAGAAAGACCATTTCCAGCGAAATGAAGACATTAAGGTCGGGGGTTCGACTCCCAGTGGGTTAGATGTGAGAACAATGAACCTCGCTAGTTGGCCTGAGCGCTGTGCCAGTTGATCCTCCTCACCCATTATTATTATTACTAGTACAGTTCCCGCCGCTTCGCTGACGGTTAGACAGGCTAAACTACAAAAAAAGAACCCAGCCGTGAAAATTTTGAGCTTCACATTGTGTCAACATTTCTGAATCTGGTATCTCCCAAAACCTCCTCACCCCCATTCATACAACTTGGGGGCTAACCCCCTCCCCATTACCCCCACCCCTCCCCATTACCCCCACCCCCCCTTCCCCCATTGCTAAACTACAGAAAAGAACAGTCATGAAAATCTTGAGCTTCACATAGCCGCCCGTAATACAATTTCTGAATTTTTTTTACAATTTCTGAATTTTTTTCTCACAATTTTTTCTCACAATTTCTGAAAGTGTGACGGACAGACGGACAGACGGACAGCTCTCTTATTATAGTATAGATTACTAGTACAGTTCCCGTCGCTTCGCTGACGGTTAGACAGGCTAAATTACAGAAAAGAACGCAGCCGTGAAAATTTTGAGCTTCACATTGTGTCAACATTTCTGAATCTGGTATCTCCCAAAACCTCCTCACCCCCATTCATGCAACTTGGGGGCTAACCCCCTCCCCAATTACCCCCTCCCCTCCCCATTACCCCCACCCCCACCCTTCCCCCATTACTGCCCGGGATAAATTTCAGAAAAAGACAAACAGACAGGCTAAACTACAGAAAAGAACACAGTCATGAAAATCTTGAGCTTCACATAGCCGCCCGTAATACAATTTCTGAATTTTTTTCTCACAATTTTTTCTCACAATTTCTGAAAGTGTGACGGACGGACGGACAGACGGACAGCTCTCTTATTATAATATAGATTCCATAACAGTTACTATAACCTGGGCTACGTCGTGGCCAATGTCGTAACACCGCTTCCCGTCAGATCAGGGAAGTTAGGAAACATTGGGTCTGGGTAGTAGTTGGATGGGTGATCGTCTTCTCCGTCCAAACGATGTACCGAACCGCGGTTCGGATCCAACGTAAAGCTACGGGTCCCCTCCGTCGTATGACCTTAGGCGTTGCGAAGGAGGTTAAACAACCCCATGAAACGAGCGAGTTACTTGAGCATTTTGAATGAGGTTATACGTTACATTTAGAGAGTGAATGTTAAATTATATTAAAGTGTTTAGGTAACTACACAAAATCACAGTCGTACTTATTACCAGTCCTTTTAATGAATATTTTTACTTGTAAAATTAGTAAATTCCACTAAAGTATAGTAAAAATAACATATTTAAATAAATGAGTAAGATTTGAACTAATGATTTTAAAGCGTATCTTTTGTATCTTTAAATATATGAAATATATTCTGAAGAGAAAGTCGCACTTTAATAAGTATATTATATAATTAACAGCCGGGGTCGTATGACGCGAGGAACCTACGGCTTTACGCGGAATCCGAACCACGGGTCACTATATCATCTGATCGCGGAGGACGGTCACCCATTCAACCGCTAAATAGACGCTACGTCGCTTAACTGCGCTCGACTTACAAAAAGTGGTGTCGCGACACGGCCATGACATAGGGTGTGCTAAATGTAAATAAATCCTTTTAGGCCTACCTTCATTCACCGTTTCAAAAGACGTGCGCAGTTGAGAAGATCCATTGTGCGAAGTTCTCACATTCAAATGACCATGACCCGAAAAATAGATGGAAATATTTTTGAATGTATATTCTTTATCAGTAAAAGATTCCTAAAATTAATAAAGATAAAACGTTAAATTTAACCATGTTTTAACACGTTTTTATGGAAAGGAAAAAGATTGGATGAAAATGTCTTCAATGAAATTTAAAGATATGAAAAAAGTGTCAGACACCAAATATCGATTATTCAAATGCCTTTCATATGTACAGCGTGCAAGCATTTGTGGAAAATAGTTCACCGAAAATTTTAAAAATGCAGAAAAATTACTACTTAGTATTTTGGTGGTTACACCAAAAGATTTTTTTTCTGGGATTAATTTATTGGGTTTGTTTAACCTCCTTCGCAACATCAAAGGTCATATGACGGAGGGGACCTAGAGCTTTACGTGGGATCCGAACCACGGGTTGCTACATAATCTGGGCGCGGAGGACGGTCTCCCATTCAACTTCTACCCAGACCCAATGTCGCTTAACTTCGCTGATCCCCGGGTAGCGGTGTTACGACATTGGCCACGACGTAGCCCTTTTTCTGGGAAGAATAAGAATTATCAATTAGTAATTTTACGTCTTTTTGAAATTTTATTTTTTAGGATAAGCTTTATATTTAAAACTATATATTTATTTTGAAAGAAATTATATATATATATATATATGCTGCAAACCCACAAGGAAAAAGAAAAACGATTCCAAGGCCTTTCGTGTATTCAAAGCTACACCTCGTCAGGGAATGAAGATTAAAGGCGAGATGCCCATAAATATATACAAAGTACAGGAAAAACAAAACAATTAGCACATACTTAACAAGGGTTAATGAGAGGCAAAAGAAATTTTAACATGATATCGTCAATTTTATACGTCCCCGAACTGTTATTGAAATTGTTTTTAAAATTAATAAATGCACATTCTAGAATATTTCGTTCTATTATATCTCTGTTTTTAACAAGCGCTTTAGAACTACCCCACTTGATGCTATGGTTACATCTATACATATGGTTAAATAAAGCATTGGAAGTATTAGCTGTTCTACAAGCATATTTATGCTGTTTTACCCTAATATCTAACGTTTTACCAGTTTGGCCTATATATACTGAGTTACATTGTGTACATCCGATCGAATACACACAACCAACAACATTATCAGGGCTATTCTTTATTAGGCGTGATTTAACAGTATTATTATACTTAAAGATTACATTAATGCCAATTGCTTTAAGTACAGTTGGAAGGTATTGAAAATTAACATGGTAAGGTAGGCTAAGGATATTTTTACGCTGAAATTCCTTTACAATTACATTATTATAATACCTATTCTTGGCTTTCTTAAGACAGTTATCTAAAAATGAAATAGGATAACATAATTTAGTACCAATATTCATGATATTGCATAACTCGGAATCTAAAAATTCAGGACTGACAACTCTCAATGCTCGAAGAAACATAGCAGAGAAAATAGAGGATTTAATCGAAGGATGATGGTCTGAATAAAAATGCACGTAAGAGTTATTATTAGTATGCTTACGGTAGACTTCATATTTGAACAGATTAGAGCATCTCCAAATTTTTAGATCAAGAAAAGATAGGCTTCCATCATTTTCTTTTTCAACTGTAAACTTAATAGATGGGACTAAATTGTTGAGCCTACCAAGAAATAAGTCCACATCCAAGTTATTAGGCCAAAGGCATAAAATATCATCTATATACCTGTACCGAACCAGGTTAAAATTAACAATCGTAGGCAAAATTCTACTTTCAAAAAATTCCATATATAAATTAGCTAGTACAGGTGAAAGGGGATTTCCCATAGCCAATCCAAACGACATAACATAAAACTTATTTTCAAACTGAAATTTACAATCTTTGACACACAGCTTAATTAACTCCATAAGAGTGTTGTGTTGAACAGGGAAAGAATATTCAGAAATCTTATCTTTTAAAAAATCAAGCAGGTCATCAACAGGGACTTTTGTGAATAGCGAGCATACATCGAAGCTTACCAATTTGAAATTAGGGTCATTAGGGAACTTCAGTTTGTCAATAAGATCCATGCTATTTACAATATGTGACTCAGAAATAGAGCCAACTAACGGTGTTAATAAACTTACTAACCATTTTGATAGCTTATAGGTTACGGAGCCCACTGAGCTAACAATAGGCTTCATGGGATTATTAACTTTGTGTGTTTTTACTATAAGCTATCAAAATGGTTAGTAAGTTTATTAACACCGTTAGTTGGCTCTATTTCTGAGTCACATATTGTAAATAGCATGGATCTTATTGACAAACTGAAGTTCCCTAATGACCCTAATTTCAAATTGGTAAGCTTCGATGTATGCTCGCTATTCACAAAAGTCCCTGTTGATGACCTGCTTGATTTTTTAAAAGATAAGATTTCTGAATATTCTTTCCCTGTTCAACACAACACTCTTATGGAGTTAATTAAGCTGTGTGTCAAAGATTGTAAATTTCAGTTTGAAAATAAGTTTTATGTTATGTCGTTTGGATTGGCTATGGGAAATCCCCTTTCACCTGTACTAGCTAATTTATATATGGAATTTTTTGAAAGTAGAATTTTGCCTACGATTGTTAATTTTAACCTGGTTTGGTACAGGTATATACAGTAGATGATATTTTATGCCTTTGGCCTAATAATTTGGATGTGGACTTATTTCTTGGTAGGCTCAACAATTTAGTCCCATCTATTAAGTTTACAGTTGAAAAAGAAAATGATGGAAGCCTATCTTTTCTTGATCTAAAAAATTTGGAGATGCTCTAATCAGTTCAAATATGAAGTCTACCGTAAGCCTACTAATAATAACTCTTACGTGCATTTTTATTCTGACCATCATCCTTCGATTAAATCCTCTATTTTCTCTGCTATGTTTCTTCGAGCATTGAGAGTTGTCAGTCCTGAATTTTTAGATTCCGAGTTATGCAATATCATGAATATTGGTACTAAATTATGTTATCCTATTTCATTTTTAGATAACTGTCTTAAGAAAGCCAAGAATAGGTATTATAATAATGTAATTGTAAAGGAATTTCAGCGTAAAAATATCCTTAGCCTACCTTACCATGTTAATTTTCAATACCTTCCAACTGTACTTAAAGCAATTGGCATTAATGTAATCTTTAAGTATAATAATACTGTTAAATCACGCCTAATAAAGAATAGCCCTGATAATGTTGTTGGTTGTGTGTATTCGATCGGATGTACACAATGTAACTCAGTATATATAGGCCAAACTGGTAAAACGTTAGATATTAGGGTAAAACAGCATAAATATGCTTGTAGAACAGCTAATACTTTCAATGCTTTATTTAACCATATGTATAGATGTAACCATAGCATCAAGTGGGGTAGTTCTAAAGCGCTTGTTAAAAACAGAGATATAATAGAACGAAATATTCTAGAATGTGCATTTATTAATTTTAAAAACAATTTCAATAACAGTTCGGGGACGTATAAAATTGACGATATCATGTTAAAATTTCTTTTGCCTCTCATTAACCCTTGTTAAGTATGTGCTAATTGTTTTGTTTTTCCTGTACTTTGTATATATTTATGGGCATCTCGCCTTTAATCTTCATTCCCTGACGAGGTGTAGCTTTGAATACACGAAAGACCTTGGAATCGTTTTTCTTTTTCCTTGTGGGTTTGCAGCATTTATTCATTTCACGTGTTTTATTGTGAAATTCATCCCATATATATATATATATATATATATATGGAAAAATCACATTCTTAAATGCTGAAAATGAATTTTCGTGTATTTCTCTTTTTTTTCTTAAAAGTTCATCCATTTTCGTAAAGAAGAAAATTTTGTTGAACCAACAACAGTACCTCTGGGCCGAACATCGAGAGATCTAAGGAATAGTTGTAGAGAGTGTTTTCCTTCAAATTAGTGTTTTTAAAGTATACTTTGCCCCACTTCACTGCCACCTTGCCATAGTTTTTCGTTGATTGAAGAAATATGTGGGAATATTTTCGATGAAATGTAATTGGAATTGTTAAAGAATCGTTATCTTTTATCTCGTAAAATCTGTAACCTGAAAATAAATATTTCTGGAATTGTAATTAGTTAAATATTTTGTTCACAACTTATTGCAACAAATTCAATTTATATAATTAACCACATTGTTTTAATATATATATTTCGAGTTTTAATTAATTAATGTTAAATTATTAATTTTTAAAAACAAACTTAAAAAAATAAATCGAAGAAAAGAATTAAGAAAAAAATTAATAAATATATTTTTTATTTGATGTTAAAAGAAATTTTCTCGTGAAATATTAAAAAAATTATTTTTGGTTTGAACGAACCAAAAAATAAAAATTATTTTAAAAACTTTTTTTGTTTGTGAAAAGTAGACTGACTTATAAGCTACGGACGCACCAATAACAAATCATCATTCACTCGTCAGACGCCTATTGTTACTCTAAAAAGAAAGAAAAAATCGTGCGCTCCCTGAGCCTCTTTTTTTTTTGTGTTAACTGAGTAAGATTATAAGATGTAGCATAAATGATTAGTAGATCAACTAACAACATACCTCGAGCGAGATCACGGTACATTAAATGCGATGAATGCTGTTGTTTGGGGTTTAGGGACAGCAAATTTTTCGTGTTTGACTTAGCACCACTGTTTGCTGTCCGTGGATCGGTTTGGAGGAGTGTGAAATGAATACAATATGCGTACTTTTGTACAAGGAATATTCTTAAACGTACATGTGATAAATGCGTGTATTGATTTATGCTCTATATATAGTATATTAAATATGTAATATAAATAGAGTTAAGTTATAAACTTTGGATCTTGATTTTGGCTCCTTTCTTCTATGGGTGGGGGGCGTTTTTGTGGGCATTCGCCCTTGGTCCCTCCCACTTGCCTAATAAAATTACGCATATTAATTATATTCATGCTTGCTATGCATGCATGGAAAAAATGTTTGATTCATCGATTACTCTTTGATGCGAGAGTGCCTTTTATATATTACTGCATGTTGAAAAGTCGGCAGTAACCCCAAATCATGTACGAGTCAAATTCATTGACAGTCTCTTAACCAAACTTTACAGAACCTACCTATGCGGGAAAAATTAACTACAATCGTGGTTCACTCGGTTTAAATTACCCACCACCACCACAAATAAATAAATAAATAAATAAAGGGAGGAGGGGGCGAAGGGCGAATGCCCGCAAAAAGCCCCCCCTCCAAACCAGAGAGGAAAAAGAGAACCAAACTCAAGGTCGAGGGTTTTCAAGCTGCTTGAACAGGGGAAAAGATGGTTTGAAGAAGACTGTTCGAGAGTTGACCGGTTGAGTTGATGAAAGATTAAAAATACCAATTAACCCTTGCGTTAGAGAGCTGGACAGAAAAAGAATGCGACTGTGTCGAAAGTGTGGTACTGCATACTCTCCTTAAAGGAGGAGGCATGCGGTTAGAGAATTGAGAAGAGCAGTGTCCGTTAGTAAGAGGCGGGGAAATGATGAGACGAAAAGCCTTTAATTCCACTCGGTCAAGTACAGCTGTGTGGGTTGGGCCACCCCACACATGAGAAGCGTACGCCATACAGGGGCGGAGAAGACTTCAATACAGAAACAGCAACTGAGTGGTGGTGAAGAAACTGCGGAGCCGGAACAGCACTCCTAACCTCATAGAAGCTGTATTAGAAAGAGAGTATATGGATCTTCCAGGAAAGATCACAAGAAGAGGAGACGCCAAGAATGTTGAGAGAAGAGGCAAGATTGCGTTGCATATTGTTGAAGGTAAGGTGATAGTCGTGTGGAAGATTGTGACGAGTAGACAGATGAAGGAATTGAGTTTTTGAGGCATTGAAAGTCGCAAGGTTTCCTCTGCCCCAGTCAGATATAGTAGAAAGATCAGAGGTCAGGTGCACCACAGCCGTCCTACGCGAAGCATGGAGTGACTGCTGAGAGGGACGCTTCGTGAATCGGGTGGAGAAGTGAAGAGTGAAATCATCGGCATAGGAGCGGATAGAACAGGAAGTACGACTTAATAGATCATTAATAAATAAAAGGAAAAGCGTGGGTGACAAGACAAAGACCTGAGGAACACCACTGTTAATAGCTTCAGGAGAAGAACAGTGGCCATCTACAACCGTAGATATAGATCGGCCAGAAAGGAAATTAGAGATGAAAGCACAGAGAGAAGGATAGTACCCGAAGGAGAGCAGTTTGGAAATTAGAGATGTGTGCCAGACTATCAAAAGCTTTTGATATTATCTAGCGCAGTAGCAAAGGTTTCACCGAAATCTCGAAAAGAAGATGACCAAGAGTCTGAGAGATATGCAAGAAGATCGCCAGTAGAGCGTCCCTTGCTGAATCCATACACACGATCTGAAAGAAGATTGTGAAAAGAGAGGTGTGTATATATATATATATATAGGGTGAACCAAATGTAGGTGGACAGTAAATGATAACGTTTATTTTGAGAATACATATTTAATTTTTTTGTATACTATAATAAAAAATAAAATTTAAATAAATTTAGTTATAATATTTAATATAATAAAACAAACACCATATGAGAATAAAAACCCACTCTATAGACAGAGTTTATTTCCACGACAGTTTCGACGCCCACTGGCATCCTCCTCGGGTGGATACAGAAACACAAATGAAACAAAACAAGAGGGAAAACAGTTCAGGGATCGACCGTTAAGAAATTCGCACCTAGGTTGGATTCCATTCTCTCGAGACAGGAGGGGCATTTTCATTAAGTACATTCGCACAAATTTTAAAACTATCTTCCTGTTCTAAACATACAGATTCTATTATTTTTACATAATTATTACATTTATAATTAAATTTATTACATTTAATATTGCATAATTATTAATTACAGAAATTATAAATTTATTATTACATTGGTTATTACATTGTTGTTTATTATACAGAAATTATAAACCGAAAAACGAATGAAAAAGGCGATTAGGAAATAATCCAGAGACCATTGAGAAATTCGCACCTAGGTTAGATATCGTTCTCCCGAAACCAGAAGGGCATTTTATTACAGGGTCAGCTTATAACTACATTTCCACAAATTAAAAATATCTTCTTGTTCTATACATACAGATCCTAATGTTTTGACATAATTACTGCATATATTTATTTCCACATTAATTACTTCCATTATTACATTTACTAAAAGCGAGTAAGGAAACATTCCAATCCAGAGACATTTAAGAAATTCACACTTAGGTTCGAACACGTTCCCACGACTCCGTAAGGGATTTATTGACCAAGAATCTCATTAAAGGGTCTAACTTATAAGTACCTTCGCACAAATTAAAATTATCTACTTTTTCTATACACACAGATTCTATTATTTTTCTTTTGACATAATTATTACATTTATAAAGTACCTTACTTGATTCCCAATCTATAGCATGATTATTTTGGCTAGCGTGATAAAAAATGGCATTATTAGTATTACAACTTCTGAAGGCATATTTGTGTTCTTTGATACGGGTTTCAATATTTCTTCCAGTTTCTCCCACGTATACTAAATCACAACTTTTACAGGGAATGCTGTAGACACAGGCTTGTTCCTCTTTTGCAACGTTATTCCTAACCAATTTACTTTTCACGGTAGACGAATATTTGAACGCCAAAGCAAACTTAAATTCTTTCGTCAACGTTTTACTCTTTCTAAGCCGGCAATGTAAGGCAAACTCACATATTGTTTTTGGTTAACTGAAGGTTCCCGAGGGCATAAAAAGATTTTCTGGCTTTAAAATACGCCTTTCTGATAAACCACTCAGGATATTTTAAATCCTTAAAATGTTCCAAATCTTTGAATTTTCCGGATCCAGCAAATGTGGGCTACAAATCCTGAGTGCTCTTAGAAACATGGAAGAAATAATTGAGCTTTTAACCCCTTCATCATGATATGAAAAATAATGAATGTACGAATTACAATGAGTAGGTTTTCTATAGACCGTGAAATTGGGCTTTCCGCTTTCGTTAATGACCAAAACATCTAGAAAAGGTAATTGTTTGTCGTTCTCCCATTCATATTTAAATTTAATAGAGGGAACAAGATTATTTAATGACTGAAAGAAAGTGTCAAAGTTGTTCCAGTGGTCAGGCCAAAATGAGAAAATATCATCTACATAACGAAACCAAATTAGATTCCTGGGACATATTGTTTGCAACAATTCCGACTCATAATACTCCATATATAATGTACTCAGTATTGGGGATAAAGGGGACCCCATTCCCATACCAAAACGTTGCAAATAAAATTCTTCACCGAAGGAGAAGGCATTATTGGTGACACAGAGTTTTATCAGTTCTAAAAATACAGATGTGGGCATGCCTAGTTCTACGTTACATGTTGGCAATTTTCTATCTAAAAAACTAAGTACATCATCAATGGGAACTTTCGTAAACAAGGACTCAACATCAAAACTTATCATTCTTCCCCGTTTTAAATCTAAGGACATAACTTTGTTAATAAAGTCACAGGAATTAGTGATGTGCGAGCCTGAAAATTTACCAACTAATGGGGATAATTTATCTGCAAGAAATTTAGATAACCTGTAACTAAAGGAACCCCTGTGTGAAATAATGGGACGGAGTGGTATATTAATCTTATGGGTTTTGGGTAGGCCGTAAATGTGGGGGAGTTTGGGGTTAATCTGTAGAAATCTTTTAGGATCAATCGCCGGGACATCTTTTAATAAGTTCCTGATGGTTTTGTTGAATTCGGCAGAAAGACGCTTTAGGGGGGACGATCTCACTTTGGTGTAGGTGAATTCATCACTAAGTAACGCTTCCATTTTTTGCTTATAATCACACTTGTCCAAAATAACCACAGTGTTACTTTTGTCCGCTTTAGTGACAAATATTGCTTCATTCTTCCTGAGCTTGTCTAAAGCTAACCGAATCTTTTGGGAATAGAGTCCAATGAGTTGAAATGTTCCAGAAACTTGCTCAGAATCAAACCATTTAAACACGGAATATCCACCCTGGAATTAACTACGGAAGACACAAAATCTAAAACAATGTTTTTATCGGGTTTAAGCGCAAACGACAGCCCTAAATTAAGAACTTCCTTTTCGGATTTGGACAAGACATATGTCGATAAATTTAAAACGGAACCTTCCACCGCACACTTTGACCAAGCACTTTCATCACATAAATAGGATAGCTTTCTGTTAAGTCGTTGTTCAGTGCGTCTAGTCTCCACGTCGCATTTATAATCTGCAGTTTCAAACAGCACGTAAAAAAAGTGAAGTTTTTTGCATTTACAAACACCATAGTTATAATGAACACCATAGTTATAATATAATATAACACAAACCGTATTCAACCTACTGTCCACCTACTTTTGGTTCACCGTGTATATATATATATATATATATATATATATATATATATATATATATATATGTTTTAGTTTTCCTATGGCTTGTGTAATATCCGTCGTAAAGTCGAAATCCGTTATACTTTCCCCTTGTGGTTCTTCTTCAAAGAATGCGTTTCTATCGCATATCAGTTTGTCAGTTTTTGGGATACTGAAAGATGATTCGTACTGAGCTCTTAATATTTCAGATATGTCTATTAGATCATCAGATAAAGCACTGTTCTCATTTTTTAAAGGTCCGATAGTCGCATGGTTTTTCGACTTTCTTTTTGCGAAATTATAGAAGTACTTTGAGTTAGCCTTTATCGCTTCTATAGCGTCGTCTTCTTCTTTTTCTGTATGCTTCTCGGGTAGTTCCTGTATGACGACATCGATACTTTGCAGTTTATCATTTAAGATTTTTCTGATGTTGTTTTTTTTACAAATACTTAATTTCGCAGTCACTCTTTTTCTCTTTCGAAACAATGCCCTCTTTTGTCTTTCGAACCTGCTTCTCTTTCCGCTTTGTTGTATCTTTGGGACATGTTTTTCCACAATTAGTAACGTCTTCTCCTCTAACGTTATTAGCATCTCCTCCGTTATCTTGGCCTCGAAAATGGTTTTCCAATCTATTACTTCCATGCTGGATGTCACATCTTCCCAGTTTATAGCTTTGGAGTGAAAATTAAAAATTTCGAATTTCCTTCTTTCTGTTGTGCGTGTTCTTTCCTTTCCTGTTGCCTTTATATTAGTTGGGGATATTTCTACATTATCAATTAGATTACTGTTGTTTGTGAATACCAAATCTAGGCAGTTGTTTTTCTTGTTTTTTCTGTTATTTCTTGCGTTAACATAAATTCATCAGCTAGAGCTAGTAGCATTTTTACCTGCTCCTGGTCTTCTCGTGTGCCCCCCTTGTCCTGGTGTATACATATATTTTTTCCTATCCTTTTATATTTCATGAATGGGAAATTAAAATCACAGAGAAAAATATTTGGGATTGACAAGTTTCTTACCTTTGTAATGGAATCTGAAAATTTTGAGGTTGGCGTGTTTGGGGGTCTGTACATTACAATTAGTACCATATTTAATTTTTCAATGGAATCGCTGAGACCCTATACTGGATATGGAGACGATCACTCGACACGGGAGAAATACCGAGCATCCTGAGGAGAGCGAGCGTAGTTCCAATATACAAAGGAGGAGATCGATACGAGGCCAAAAACTATAGGCCAGTGTCGCTTACATCTCATCTCACTAAAATATCTGAAAGAATAGTTAGACAGAAAATCTATGACTTTTTGGAAACTCAGAAAAAATTCAATGCTAACCAACATGGGTTTCGGTCAGGCAGATCATGCCTATCACAACTAATGGAACACTGCAACAACATTATTGATTCACTTGAAAGTAATGAAAACTATGATGTACTATACACAGACTTTGCTAAAGAGTTCGACAAGTGGATATCAGCGTATTCAGCGGGTGAACTGTCGATTCATTTTGATTGTTCACCTTACCGCAACACAGTGTCTCTACCACAGATCAGAACGAACTGAAAGGAAAAACTGAGGATTAGTAGTGGTAACTTCGTTAACCGAAACTACCACCAGTGCTATCATCTATTCAGGCGCGGACTGGCTGAAAAATTTCCACCGGCCACGTGTCACTGAGAGGGCCCCCAAAAAACTTCAGTAAATTCTGCCCCCAAAAAAGTGTTTATGGATGTTTTAAAAATCTAGTAATTTGTCATGACCTGTAAATCTCCGCGAGTTTTTAATATAATTTTGAACTCAACCAAATTAAATCTAATTAATACGCAGTCAGGGAATGACGAGGTGTACTTCTGAATACACGAAAGGCCTTGGAATCATTTTTCTTTTTTCTTGTGGGTTTGCATTATATATATATATATATATATATATATATATATATATATATATATATATATATTAGAAACAAACTTTTAAAATTGCTCAAGGAATTCTACCCACAACTATGTATAAAATTATATTCACCCCGTCTAAATCGATTTACCATTTATTTAAATACAAGGATGTTATTCCTACACTTCTTAAGTCATCCATAGTTTATCAATACAAGTGTGACCACTGTATGGGGTCATATATAGGTAAAACTAAAAGACATTTAAAATCTCGTATTTACGAACATCTCGGTAAATCGGTCCGTACAAATTTAGCACTTGGAACCACCTAATTCTCTCATACGTAATCACTCGCACAACAATAACCACCAATTTCACAGTCTAATTTCGCCGTACTTGCTGCCGGAAGCTCTGACCTTAAGCTTAAAATTATGGAATCTTTGTTTATTTATAAACTAAAACCAGACTTAAATTTTGACGAATCATCGATAGATCTGCTATGTTTTGGTTAAGGTACTAGTTTATTTTATTTTATTTACCTTTCAGTTTTAATGCTTTTATATTTTTCCCAGCTACTTTTTATAATTGTAACTTTTTAACTTCACATTTATTTACTTTTTAGTTTTAATGTTTTACATTTTCTTAGCTACTTTTTATAATTTTTTAACGTTATTTTAAATTGTTATTAAGCAATTTGTATTTTGTATGTGATTTGGCATTTTATTGTTTTAGCCCTGAAGATGGAATTAGTGCATTCCGAAACGTTGGTACTATTAAACCTTGAAGGATGTTTATTTTTTCTCTGGTGTTCCTGTTATCATTATTATTATTATTATAATATATATATATATATATCTGTGTGTATATATATATATATATATATATATATATATCTGTGTGTGTGTGTATATATATATATATATATATATATATATATCTGTTCATTACAATATGAAAGTTACTCATGAAAATCATAGAAAACGTTGAAGTAGAAAGACTTTTTTTCAATCCCAAATAACTAAACTGTCACTTACTTAAATTATTACAGAGGGGCCCATTATCAACAGTAGGCCACAGGCCTTTCTTCTTTTAGTTACGCCTCTGATAATAATAATATATATATTTATATAGCGCACAATATCAATGAATAACGTTTTCAAAGGCGTTTAGGAAAAAGGTATATGAGGAAATTATTGGGGGTGTGGATTGTAGGTTTGGGTATGCAGGTTTTTGGGATCTAGGCCGAACTGGCTTGGGCCCTGCTGGCCTTTATTCAGCTCCTAAGATATTTGTGTGTTTAAAGCTTAAAAATATAAAAAATTAACAATTACTTAAATAAAAATTCAGTAAATTACTCACGTTATAATACCAAGAGCAAAAAATCGGCGTGCCAGCACAAATGCAACACCACTTAAAAAGTATTTACTTTATTTACTTAATTTTATTTTTCGCGCCAAAAATAGTGTCCTAGAGTGCTGATTGGTTATACTAGAAATCTCAGAAATGCGTTTGGCAACATAGCGATTTTTAACATATTTATTTAATTAATTTTCAACAAATAAAATAAATATATTATAATAAATTTATTAAATAAAAATTTATTTAAACGGACATAATTTATCAACGAATAAACTAAAGTTAATAATCCTAAACAATTTAAATATTAATTATTTCACTAGTATTAAAAAAAGTGGAAAATTTTGAATGCCGTTTTGTCGCCAACGTACGTTGCCGTGTTGGTGCTTTTTTTGACCCCTGTGAACACCCCTGAGGTCTTACAAGTAATACGTCGAACAAATTTAGGGCCCCCAAGGAAAGGGCCCACCGGCACGGGCCGGTGGGCCGCCGGGACCAGTCCCCCGCCTGCATCTATCGAATTACAGACAAGTAGGGATTTGTTGTTTGCACATCTTAAAAAGTCCGTAGCTCTGCAACGGTTGGAAATAGCACCTATATTGTATTAACTTTTTACTCGATATCACCTCCCAAATCACCCTCAAAGTATGGCAGACCAGTTGTGAAACACCCTGTATATATATATATATATATATATGGTATCCAAAAACTGTTAAGTAAAGGAAAAGAAGAAAGGGCAGTGCTTTATGAATTGCTGTTGACGACTTTCACTGTAGTTCTCTTACACTCGAAACCCTTAATTATTCATTTAACGAGAGAGTGACTGATGCATGAGGAAACGAAGGTCTTCTTTCTTACGTATCGTATTAGGGTGTGTCATTTAGTAAAGTCAACAATTCAAAAACTACTATGCTCAAATGATGTCATATTATCTAGCAATCTTAGAAATATCTTTAGTGTTGTTTAAAAAAGCCATTTACCTACTTATATTTGACCATAAAGGTTTGAAATATAACCTAAATATGACTGTAGCATCGATATCAATGTGCCATTAATATGTGTGGTGAACTTTGGTTATTTTTGGTGTGCGCAGTATGGTTTCTACGTTTCACATAGTCACAAATGCTGGAGTTTTGATTGTGAATGCGTGTGTTTTCCCTCCTTTTTGACAATTTTGATTACTTCGTAATGTAAATATTGTGTAATTCAAATTATTCGAAATGTTATGTGTGACCCAAACTTTCTGTATATTTTGATATGATAGATATATGAAATTGTCATTACTTTGAATAAAGTCTTGTACCTATAACACACAACCTTTTATCTGGCTTATAGGAAGATATTAAGAATTTCAATTACTGTAACTTAATTTTATGTAATCTAATCAGTAGGCCTATCCAAATTTCATGACATTTCTTTTGTTCACAGGTCCACAGGATGAGTCAGAAAGAAATCAGAACCCGAAGCAAATCAATTGTCACCCAAGTCATTTGGTGGGGACTGGGAGGGAACTTCCCCCTGCTGAGGTAGGTTTGTTGAGGAGAGAGATGAGTGAGGAAGACAGGAGGAATTACCCAGTTAATGACCTGATTAACAAGGGCATTGTTCCAGGGCTACTGGCTCAGTGGAGAAAAGCCACGCTCTATTCACAGGACCTGTAATCAACACTGAGGTCAGGATCAGGGCTAAAGTGAAGGCATTGTGGGATGAGGCAGTGAAGGTGTCCATTGGCAATGTGAAGCTAGAGGTCAAAGATAGGTTCATGATGAAACTGGACAAATTGGTGGACATCCTGACCTGTCACTGTGTGTGATCAGGAGCTGCAGTGAGCTTGGGTGCAACCCTGTCTGCTACAGTGAGGTTCACATTGACTGCAGCTGCAGGAGCGAGCAGAAGATACCAGTGCAGGAGCTTGCCTTCATTAAAGGTCAGAGAGAGAAGGTGGGAAGTGTGGGGGCACACCAAATGGGTCTAGTTCATCAACCTGAGACCAGGAGACAGGAATCAGTGCTGAAGAGACAGGAGCAGAGAAGGAAGGCCGAGGAGAAGAGGAGGAGGAAGGCAGAGGAGTCAGCTAAGAAAGAAGAGGAGTTGAGGGAGGAGTCACTGCTGGAGATGGAGTTGGAGGAGACTGGAGATATACTGGAGGAGGCAGGGAGGAGAGAGGAGGACGAAGACTTCATACCAGAGGCTGCGACAACTTCTTCCTTGCCTGTGGCTAAGAAGAAATACAACATTGAAGATATCACCAACATAGCTCTGGCTAGCTTGAGACATCACACTGGGCTGAGAGAGACTGCAGAGATTGTCACTGCTGCCTGGATTGATGCTGGTCTTATCACAGAGTTTGACACAACACTGGTAATTGACCACAACAAGGTGAGGAGGGCTCAGGAGAGACTGACTAAGGAGCTGGTCAAGAAGTTTGATGAAGAGATTAGGGAAAATGGCAACACCTGTATCTTCTTTGATGGGAAAAGGGATGACACCAAAGTGATGATGGAAGGTGAGGGCAGTGACAGACAGTTTCCTGCCTGGCAATGAACCAGGTGGGAAATATTTGTGGCATTTTGTACCAGAGGAAGCTGCAGAGGAGAGAAGTCATGCTGAGGTCATTGCTGATCATCTGGTGAACTGGCTAAGCGAGAGAGGAACAGACCAGAACCTTTTGGCCATAGGAGGTGACAGTACTAATGTGAATACTGGCTGGGAGGGAGGAGTAATGCATTATGTTGAGGCCAAGCTTAGCAGGAAGTCGGTGTGGATTGTCTGTGACTCGCACACTGGGGAGCTGAGTCTCAGACACCTGGTGACTGCACTGGATGGCAAGACATTGAGCAATTACAAGTGGTCTGGGCCCATAGGGAAGATGTTAGACACTGCCGCTGAGCTGGAGATCAACCCAAACTTCACGAGGATCACTGTTGGTCCTCCTCTACCCCATCTCAGTCAGGAGATAGTCAAGGACCTTAGCACAGACCAATCATATGGCTACAGAATCATCACTGCCATCAGGTCGGGAGAGGTACCTCAGAGTCTAGCTCTCCTGGAGATTGGGCCAGTCTGTCACAGTAGGTGGGTCACCACGGCTCTAAGGTTCTGCAGATTGTGGATTTCCAAACATGGGCTGAAGGGTAGGAACCTGAAGAATCTGAGGATAATTGTGGAATTCATAGTGGGAGTCTACAGGCCAAACTGGTTCAACATCACGTTAAATCACAGCTGGGTGGAGGGTCCCAGGCATGTACTGTTCCAGCTGGAGCTGCTCAGAAGTCAGAAGAAGGAGGTGATAGGAATAGTGATGCCTACAGTGAAGAGATCAGCCTGGTATGAACAATCTGAGGCTGTGCTCCAGGCCATGCTGTGCAGTGAGGTGGAGGAGAGGAGGGAGGCAGTGAAGAGGATACTGGAAATCATAGGTGAAGGAGATGAGGACACACAGGTAGGAGACTGCAGTGTCAGACCCAGGAGAACTCCCGACATCAACCCAGATGCCACCAAACTCTCGGAGCTTACTGACTGGAACTCTGGCGTGACTGAGCCTCCTCTGACCTGCTCCCTCACCACTGCTGCAATCAAGGAGTTTCTGGATAGACCAATGGAAGTTCCTGCATGGCCCTCACACACACAGTTAGTAGAGAGGTATGTAAGGATGACAACTGAAGCAGCATAACATGTTTACTCACAAGAGAGGAGGGAGGCGTACATCAGTGGCCAGGTGGCCAGTAGGGAACTCATGTCCAGGAACAAGAGCAAGGCAGACACGGCATCATTACCAAAGTTCAAGAAACCTATCTATATTTCTAAGTTTTAATATTGAAATACAATCAAAATGGTTTTAATTGTATGTAATGTATGTAAAATGTAGTTATATACAATAAAAAAAATACTTGCAAAAATTGCTGATTTTTCATAAACTTCAACTTCAAATATAAGTAACTAGGAGTGGTCAAATCTGGATTTTAAAGCCATATTTCGATTTAGCACATAAAAATGCATCATTTGGTCACTAGTAGTCTTTGAAAATCTAAAGATGTCACTTTGCTCCCTAAAATTGACACACCCTAGTATCGTATCCTTGTATATGATCTTCTTCTTCCGCAGCTTATTATCCCATCTTTACATGGGGTCGCTGTTTTTGGTTCGTCTTCTCCACTCTCCTCTGTCGTATACCACGTCTTCCTCCAAGTCCTTCTCCCTGATGTCCGCCACCACACAGTCCCTCCATCTCGTCTTCGGTCTTCCTCTTCTTCTCCGTCCCGGCAACTCCATCTCCAGCACTCTGCGCCCCACATACTCCTCCTCTCTTCTCCTGACGTGTCCATACCACCTCAGCCTGGCCTCCTGCACCTTCTTAGATGCTTCCGCCACCTTCACTGTCCCTCTTATATGCTCATTTCTGACCCTATCCCTCCTCGTCACTCCACACATCCATCTCAACATCTTCATTTCAGCCACATCGATTTTTCTTTCATTGCTCTTCTTCATTGGCACAGTCTCCATTCCATACAACATTGCCGGCCTCACCACTGTTTTGAATACCTTTCCCTTCAGTTTCACTTGGACCCTCTTATCACAGAGCACCCCTGATACGTCTCTCCAGTTCTTCCACCCCGACTGTATTCTACAGTTTATCTCTCTCTCTCTGCTCCCCCCTCTGCATCCACTGTTGACCCCAAGTATTTAAAATACTCCACCGTCTTAACACGCTATCCACTCAATGTCACTTCCCCTCCTCGGTCCTGCTGCACATCACATCTCATATATTCGGTCTTCTTTCGGCTAATTCTCATCCCCCTACTTTCCAACGCCTCTCTCCAATTTTCCAACTGCTGCTCCACCTCCTCTTTCGTCTCCCCACTCAACACAACATCGTCTGCATACATCATGCACCACGGCGCCTCCCCTCTAATCCTGTCCGTCAACACATCGAATACCACATTGAAAAGGAAGGGGCTCAAAGCTGATCCTTGGCGCAGACCAACTTCCACCCCAAAGCTCTCTGACACACCCACGCTACTGCTCACCTTAGTTGTTACTCCCCTGTACATCCCCTTGATCAGTTTAACATACTTCTCCGGTACCATCTTTTCCCTTAAGCATCTCCAAACTTCCTGCCGTGGTATCCTATCATATGCCTTCTCCAAGTCAATAAAAACCATGTGCAACGCCTTCTGCCCCTCTCTGTACCTCTCTGCCAACTGTTTCAATGCAAAAACTGCATCTGTCGTTCTCCTTCCCGGCATAAATCCAAACTGTTCCACTGACACTTCCGCTTCATCTCTCAACCTACTCTCCACTATTCGCTCCCATATCTTCATTGTATGTGATATTAGCTTGATCCCTCTATAATTCGTGCAATCTTGTACATCTCCCTTCTCTTTGAATATAGGCACTATGATGCTGGTCCGCCACTCATCCGGAATCACCTCCTGGTCAAACAACTTCTGCATTAGATCCCACACCAGATCCACCCCCTCATCTCCCAGTGCCTTCCATGCCTCGGCTGGTATCTCGTCTGGGCCAATCGCTTTGTTATTTTTCATCCTATTCAGAGCACGACTCACTTCCATCCTCCCCACTTGTTCTGTCATCCTTGTATATGATAAATAGATTAAATAGAATTCAGGGGTTCTTAACCTTTTTAGGCTGCGATCCAAATTCTGGTCTCGGGGCTAGGTCGGCGATCAATGCCTTCAAACAGTTCACTCGTAATAGATAATAAAATAAATAATAATGGTAAAATGATTAGGGATAACATAAATAAATGATAAATGACAATTTAATGACCCAAGTTTGGGTCGCGACACAGAGGTTAAGAACCCCTGAAGTAGATTGAATAGATTAAATAATAAAAAAATAATGTAATGTATAATAGTGTTTGCGCTTTAACTAACTCACTACATCATCAATTCATCATCAATTTAACGAAAGTCATAAATTAAATTAAGTTGAAAGACAATAAATAATAGCAAAATTATTATTAATTACTTCCTGAATTTCAGTTAACATTGATATAATTTCTTTAACAGAATGAAACGTGGATATTATTTCTTTAACAGAATGAAACGTGGATATAATTTCTTTAACAGAATGAAACGTGGATATAATTTCTTCAACAGAATGAAATTTGGAACTATTTAAAAAAGGTAGATCCACGCAGTTAGTTAGAGGAAAATATAATATTACCTCGTCAATATTATGAGGAGGAGATTAGGAATTTATAAGGGATGTTTTAGTGAGGCGATAACATGAATGTGGTTTCTTTCTGGAAGCTGTAGTTTCATTCTTTGCAGGAAATATCGAAATATGCAAAGTTAATGACAAAATAGACGCTCTCCAGAGAATAAACTCTCTCTCCAAAAAGAAAGATAGGTAGTCACATAGTCGAGGATGACTCCTATAATCGCCAACGAAGCAAGGAATTGAACAAAGATGAAGAGAGATGAAGAAAATTAATTTTAAATAAAAATTGCCTCAGGCCCACTGTACAACCAGACTTGCCGCTTTTCATGTCTTTAATTGCCTAACTTGAATAAGAACTAGTTAGGACTGACTTAAAAACAACGAACAAATTTCTGATGACTTACAAATGACTGAAGTTTTAAACAAATTCTTCTCTTCCGTGTTTACTAATGATAATATGAACACTATTCCCGTTCCCGTAATCATGCTCATTATTGCTCAATGATGATTATTTAAAGCTTCACGATATTGCCATGAGTGAAACTGAAGTACTCTCGGCCACAGGTAAACTTAATCCTAATAAAACTCCAGGTTCAGATAAGCCCTACCTGAGGGCACTTAAAGAAATGGACTGCGCAATAGTCCCTCCTCTTACATACACAGTATATTTAATAATAATAATAATAATAATAATCTATATATTATAATAAGAGAGCTGTCCGTCTGTCTGTCTGTCCGTCCGTCACACTTTCAGAAATTGTGAGAAAAAATTGTGAGAAAAAAAGTCAGAAATTGTAAAAAAAATTCAGAAATTGTATTACGGGCGGAAATGTGAAGCTCAAGATTTTCATGACCGTTCTTTTCTGTAGTTTAGCAATGGGGAAGGGTGGGGGTGGGGGTAATGGGGGATTGGTGGGGTAATGGGGAGGGGTGGGGGTAATGGGGGGGTTAGCCCCCAAGTTGTATGAATGGGGGTGAGGAGGTTTTGGGAGATACCAGATTCAGAAATGTTGACGCAATGTGAAGCTCAAAATTTTCACGGTTGGGTTCTTTTTTTGTAGTTTAGCCTGTCTAACCGTCAGCGAAGCGGCGGGAACTGTACTAGTAATAATAATAAAAAATCGTTACAGTCTGGAGAAGTTCCGTTCGATTGGAAACTTGCAAACATTACGCCATTATTTAAAAAATGGGGACAAATCACTTCTGGGAAATTATCGTCCCATTTAGTCTGACTTTAATAGTTGGTAAGCTTATGTATACGATCGTTCGGGACAAAATAGTTAATCATGTTAGAAATGAATAATTAATTTAATCGAAGATTTCGACGTAATCGTTTCTGTCTTACTAATTTGCTCGACTTCTTTAATGATATTGTAAATATATATGACGAGAGTAAAACAGTAGATATTATATATTTCGATTTTCAAAAGCAGTTTCATAAAGTGCGGTCAAAATGCATAAAGTGACATGGCCTGCCCCGGCAATGGAGACTAAGTTTATATAATGTATTTTTAGTCGCTCTTTCTTAATATGTTATCCGTTTCCTGTGCAAATGCAAGATTATAGAAAAAATTACAAGTTACATTTTTATAGTGAATCGCATCTTCTGAACTGGTAACAGCCACACACGGACACGCCGACTTCACCATTTTCTTAAACAAGCTGCCCTTCTTTATCCACCTCAAGAATAATAATCCAAGGTAAAAGTAGTGTATTATTTGATTTCTTAGTTAGGTTAGGTTTAGTTAGTTTAGTTAGTTAGGTTTAGTTTTAAGTTTAGTTAGGTTAGGTAGTCAAAAATACATTTTTCTAGTATATTTTGGTATGCTCTGTTGAAATACTGATATATTTTCCATTTGCACAGGAAATAAAGGTTATAATGATTTTTGGTGCATTATTTTAATGTACCGAAAATCATATTTCTTTTCATTTGCACAAGAAATGAAGGTTATATTTGAACAGAGAACACCAAAATACACTAGAAAAATGTATTTTTCATTTCAACTTCAGGCCATGTCATTTTCTGCATAATGACCTAAAGTGCCCCATAGAAGATTATTAACTAAACTTCATTCTCGCGGAATGGATGGTAATGTTCTCAAATGGATCGAAAATTGTCTTAGTGAACGTTAACAAAGAGTGGTCATTAACGGCAAAGCGTCTAACTGGAAAAGTGTAAATGGGGGCGTGGTTGAGGGATTAGTTCCGGGACCAGTTCCTTTTATTATTTATATCAGTGACATCGACGTAGGTATTAACGATATAATTTCAAAACTTGCGGATGATACGAAACGAGAGGGACAAAAAAAAATCAGCGGCGGAACATTTACAGATTTAAAAAGATATTAATAAGTTACTCGAGTAGTAGGCAGAATTTGGCAAATGAACTTTAATGTAAATAAATGTAAAACGTTGCATATCGGTAGAAACAACGTTAAAGAAATGTATTCTACGCGCGACCAGACACTAACGAGTGTTACGGAAGAGAAAGATTTAGGTATCATTGATGCTGACACTCTTAAACCGAGTAAGCAATGCATCGAGGCGGTTAAAAAAGCAAATAAGACTCTAAGGTTTTATTGGTAGATCATTTAAGTCCAAAAAACCACCGTAAACGTTATATAATTTCTTAGTACGCCTCCACCTGGAATACTGCGTTCAATTCTGGTCCCCATATTTACGACAGGACATGGAATGGAGAGAGAGCAGCGACGAAGTACTAAGATGATTCCTAGACTTAGAAACAAATCGTCCGTTGCCCGTTTAAAACGTTAAATTTATTCTCACTCGTAAAAAGGCGAATTCGACGAGATTTAATCCACATGTTTAAAATGATTAAAACTTTTGATAATATCGATGCCAAAAAATATTTCACCTTCAGAAATGTATACAGGACTGGCGGTAATGGTTTCAAATTAGTGGGTAAACAATTTTAATTCTAATGATGTTAAACTTTTTTTCTTCAATCGTATAGTTAATTCGTGGAATGGATTGCCAGCCAGCGTAGTTCAAAGTAATTCGGTCAAATCCTTAAAAAGAGAATGGATCTTGCCTTAAATCCCCACCTGGAAGAATTTGTTGGCTCATAAAAATATTGTAGGGTTTTCGCTCGGATTCCCTCATGTTTAATTTAAAATTTTCACTTTATCTTTAAATTTTGTTTCTTCCTTTCAATCTCTCTCTCTTCTTTGCTTTAAAACTTTCACTTATCTTTACATTTTTTTTCATCTTTTAACCTTCTTAAACAGACAACCTTGTCGGGACCAGCCGGTCTGTTGCTGTTTGGTGTCCCCTTTATATTCCTTTGTATAAGTCGCATTTATCTCAATAAGTACTCTTGGAAAATAATTTTATTATTTTATATGAAAGTTATAACTCACAGAACCTATTTGCCTTTCCCTCTGTATGTTTGTCAGAGAGTTACAGAGTTACAGAGTTACAGAGTTGCAGGCTAACAAAGACCCTAAGATCCACTCTAGGCTAGCCAAAGAAGGAAGTAGAAAAGTTAGAAATAGCAATGAAAAAAAGAACACTAAAAACTTATACACTTATAGACGCGTAAAGCCTTCACGCGGGAATAGTAGTAATAGTAAAGTATAGAAGAGACGAGGCTCTCTCCCTCCTCCGCCAGCCACTGCTGACAGAAAATAGTGGTGAAAGAAGATTTATAGGAAAGTGGGAAAAAGTGTAATGAAATGAATTGCTTTAGAGTTCATTCATATCATGTGTACACTTATCTCGTGTACTCAGTTACGCATTCGAAGACAACGGAAAATACAGGATGGCATGAATGCTAAACTACACGGTGTCCATAATGTCTCGTCACCCCAGTAAAATACTAACTGATTTTCGTTTTTCTTTTAGACCCACTTGAAATGTGTGATAGCAGCAACCATACGACTAAACAACGCATATTGGCTAGTACCTGGGTCCATGAGCGACCACGTAATGGTAAAACCATTGAAAATATTCGGGCAGACTCCAGGACCGATTCAGTCGAGCAGCTTCTCCAAAAGGACTCTCTGTTGAGATGGCAAAAGAAACTTCACAACAAAAATTGTAAAAGATAAACCAAGAACTGGCAGGCCATCTAAACTGTATCAGTGATAAATGGGTCTGAAAGAAAAACGAAAATCAGTTAGTATTTTACTGGGGTGACAAAACATTGTGGACAACCTGTACTAATCTAATTTACGCAATGCATTTTTAAGGAATGAAGAGATAGAGAGTTACAAGGAGTTACAAGGAAAAGTAGTGCCTCAAAAGGCCTTGCGGCCCATACCGAGGAGGTACCAATGGCAACGGGTGCCAGGGAAAAATTCTGTCACCCTCAAATAGTGTGCAAGATTCGGTCTAACATTTTCTTGAACAGATCCACAGAAGAACTGTTCACAACTTCTGAAGGTAGCCTGTTCCACGTGTCACAGATCTTATACGTAAAGTAATTCCCACACACACTAGTCCTAAACCGTTTCAAATCCAACTTCCAACCATTGTTGCGAGTTGGGTTATCATTTAAACTAAACATGCTTCTAAAATCGACATTGTTGAACCCGCGTAAGAACTTCAAAACCTCGATCAGTTGACCGCGCAGCCTCCGAGTTTCCAGCGAAAACAAATTCAGTGGCTTAAGCGTCGATTGTAGCCCATATGCCTAACGGAAGGGATTAACTTTGTGGCCCTCGCCTGCACTCGCTCCAGCCTCTCAATATCTTTCCTGGGGGTGGGCGACCAGAACTGCACAGCATACTCCAGGTGCGGCCGAACCAGAGAATTGTACAGAGAGAGCCCAATCTCCTTGTTCTGAAATCGAAATTGCCTCCTGATATAACGCAACAACTTCAGGGCTTTCTTTTCCACCTCTACGCACTGTTTGGTAAACTTAAGGTCGCTGCTAATTAGCACACCTAAGTCCTTTTCCAAATCAGTGGCCTCGATATTACTCCCCAACATGGAGTAGTCCGACTTGGGATTGGCGTAGCCAATGTGCATCACCTTGCATTTAGCCAAGTTAAACGGCATTTGCCATTTTTCGGACCACTCTCCTATCCTACCTAGGTCCGCACGCAGTTGCTCGATCGCCTCTGGCGTCCCATCATTGGCCCCAAGCTTCGTGTCATCAGCGAATTTGGTGATCCTACTGACGATGCCACCGTCGATATCATTTATGTAAATGATAAACAACAGTGGCCCCAAAACGGAACCCTGAGGAACCCCGCTAGTGACCGAGGCCCAACCCGAACTAGCCCCTTTAATTACAACCCTCTGCCGCCTATTCTTCAGCCAGTTTTCAATCCACCTACCTACTTCCCCACCGATACCCAGCGCGCGCACTTTGACCATTAGCCGGCGGTGAGGTACCTTATCAAAGGCTTTCTCAAAGTCGAGATAAAATATATCAATCGCCCTACTCTTATCATACTCACTCAACATGACGTGGAAAAACTCGAGCAAGTTGGTGAGACACGACCTATGCCGTCTAAACCCATGTTGGGAGTCTCCAAGCAGCTTGTAGGAATCCAAATGGTCAATGATCCTATCCGCTATTATCCCCTCTAATAATTTACTTACAACCAAAGTGAGACTAATGGGACGATAGTTCCCTGGACTTTCGTGATCCCCTTTCTTAAAGATAGGGGTCACATTGGCTTCCCTCCAGTCACCAGGCATCTGGCCCGTCTCCAACGATTTATTCAAGACTGTAGCCAGGTGGGGAGCCACCTGGTCGCGCACGTCCCGCAACACTCTGGGGAGGAACTGGTCTGGCCCAGGAGCCTTAAACGCGCTCAGTTTGTTTATTCTATCGGCAACGACTGTCGCGGTACACCGAACACTATCCAGGCCAGCACCTTCGTGCCCGACGCTTGGCTCGGGGATGACGCGGGTGTCCTCCCTGGTGAACACTCCCGCAAAGTATTCATTCAGCACATTAGCGATGTCCGCAGAACGCCTCCGGGCTTTTTACTATTAACATAACTGAAGAACTCCTTTGGGTTCCCCTTGCAGAGGCTTGCCACCCGGAGTTCTTCGTTACGTTTCGCTAGCCTAACCTTCGCCTTCACTTCTCTGCACAGGCGGACATACGCCTCAATGTTCTCATGGGAACAATTGGCCTTCGCCCTCCTATACGCAGCTTTCCTATTTCGGATAGCCGAAGCGATGTCATGACTGAACCACTTAGGCTGCGTTGAAGCAGGGGTGACTGGTTTTGAGGGTATGGCAGCAGACTGCAGCACCATAAACTCATCCCGGAATGCACTCCATACTTCCTCAACATCGCCACCTACCTCTAACCCCATCTCACCTACGCTATCGCGGAGGCCAACAAAGTTCCGCCCGCCGTAGATCGAGCTTACTGCCTCTAGAGTCACTGCGCTTCACCCGAGGGACGCAGACACAGAACCTAATCAGACCGTGATCACTCCCGCCCAACGATTCGTCAACGGTGAGGCCAGTGACGAGGTTGTCTTCGGTCGTGAATACTAAATCCAGAACGCTTTCGCCTCGTGAAGGCCCATTGACCCACTGAGTCAGGAAGTTCTCATCAGCAAAGTCAACTAGCCTCTTCCCTTCGGCATCAGCAGTCCTGTCTTCCCACTTTATACCGCGACAGTTGAAGTCTCCTAAAACTACATACACCCTGTCCCCTAGCAGGGTACGGAGTCGGTGTACAGGGCTGTATCCTCCTCGAGGAGATGCGGAGGTCTGTACACCAAAATTAACCTATAGTTCGTCCCTCCCACGTTCAGATCGACGCCAAGCAGCTCCCGTTCCGATCGGAACTGGCAGTCAACCGGACTCAATGTGTCCCTCACGTATATTAGTACCCCTCCCCCCTCCCCACGGGTGCGGGCTTTGTGAAACATTCTATACCCAAGAATCTCGAACTCCCCAACGTAGTCCCTACGATCAGTATGAATCCAGGACTCGGTGATAGCAACGATATCCTGTCATTCTGATGCTAAGAGCGCCCGTAGCTCGCAAAACTTATTCCTAATCGACCTAGCATTAAAAAGCACTGCACGGAGGGAGCCTTCCCTATTCTGACCGCCCTCTAGCACGACCCGTTTCCCGAACAGCCAGGGCTGTCGGGAGTTGAAGAGCCCCTCACCAACGAGGGGGCAACTTTCGCAGGAGGCTGAGCCCCCTCCAACGTGGAAGGAGGGTCACCCACCTGTACATGGACGCACCCTTCAGTTGAAGGTACGTCCGCCACCGGCTCAACATCATCTCTCTCCGGTGGGGGCCCATCATCAATTCCCGGGCTTGACCTCACCATACGGTATAGGTGCCGGTCAAGCAGCGTGCCTAGCACACCTTCACCCTTGACATTGAGGGGGACACCATCCCTCTGATACAGGTCCCACCTACCCGAAAACGAGTTGAACGGGTCAACAAACCTCACGCCCAGTGGGACGCACAAGTCTTGCACCCTCTCGTTGATGCCAATGACCTTACTGAGCGCGTAGTCACTGGTATTCATCCGCGGTAAAATACCCATCAACATTCCCCTGTCTGTTTTAAGTTTTAGATCATCCGCAAGAGACATGATCTCGGCGATGATCCCTTCTGTCGAACCTATCCTACCGCCTTTGAGGAACAGGTCGTTGCCACCAGCTTGGACAACGATCGCAGTCCTCCGACTAGCCACGCGCAGCTTTAACTTCTTCCCTTAAGTGCGCCGTTTCCCGCCCGGGTAAACACCTTACCTTCCTCCTGTCTCGCTTTGCAGAAGCAAAGTACTTCTCCTGGCCCCTGATCTGCGAGTTCCCAATCAAAACGGTGTCTTCCTCCTTCGCGCACAGGAGACTAAAGCGGTTGGAGGTCCTGACAGCGGCAACCGGGGTCTCAGGTTTCGGCTTCGCAGCCTTCTTGCCCGATACCTTTCGATATCCGTCGCCACCCATAAACTCAGCCGCACTTACACCACCCGACCCACCCCGACCGGCAACTACATCCTTCGGTTTCTTTGGGCCATCAGTAGGACCCTTCCCACCCTTTTTCTTTATCGGCCCCTTCTTTGTGCCCTCCCTTCCCTCCAATTTGCGTCGCGGTTCCGTGCATTCCACGTGGGTCGCTGGCGATTCCTGACACAGATTTTGCATCCCGCCTCCGGTTGCACCCCTATCCTTTCTCCGCGAGAGAGAGAGAGAGAGAGAGAGTATTTTTTTCAATAATCTTCATGTACACGTAACTAAAAAATAATGTATTTTGGAATGAATATAAATTATAATTTAACCAAACTGGTTTCAGCGTTCTCTCTCTCTCTCTCTCTCTCTCTTTCTCTCTCTCACAAAACCACCAAGTTAAAATTATTCTTTCTCATTAATATATAATTAAGATTTAACCTTCATGATCATAATAACTTCATAATAAATGGTTATAGTTCTTTTGCATTATCCTCCCAACACTAATTTTTTTTATAATGTTGGTTTGGTTTTGGTTATGGTACTTTATTTTTGTTATTTTATTTATTTGTTGGGTTCAAAATCCCAGCTGAGCCGTGAACGGCCAAGTTCTAAAGGGCCAGTTCTACCTACAGCCCAAGTTAAGCTAAAATTAAAACTTACGAACTTGAGATCCTATTAGGTCCTACCTCAGGGTTGCTGACTCGATGTGGGCCTACCTTAGGCCTCAGTTGTATGAATTTAAGATAAAAACAAAAGGGGTACTATTTATGGTCTTCTTTCTCAACCTTGCAACAACAACGCAACCTGGACTATTGCACGATGCAACAATCTTGTATCTAAACAACCAAACTGAATTGCAAGAGAGCTCTCTATCAGACCACACCCTGTACGTACGACATTCCACAAACGAGTAGAAAGGACGCGCAGCGCCCCAAAATGATGCCACCAGAGTGCCCAAACAATGATGCCACAAGAGCCCAAAAATGCTAGCTCTAAATTAAGTGAATTTTTCACTAACCTTACAATTATGAGATGGATATATATACACCTTAACTTAATATATACAAGCAATGCTGCATCAATCAGATTAGTCATCATATCGCCTTGGGACAACAATGGTTCTTCCTCAGTAGTATAGCCGAAAAAGGGGAGAGTGCAAGAATGTTGCAAGTTATTATGTAGTTGCAAAGGGGGGGGTTGCAAAAAAAATTTAAAAAATTAAAAAAAAGTAAAAAAAAGGAAGAAAAAGAAAAAAAAGAGTACTGGCCTTTGTTGCCAACCGGGGTTGCAAGGGGCATGCAACTTGGAGGCGGAGTTCTCCTCCAAGCTATTCCCCCCAAAGGGCCAGAAAGGAGGTGTTCACCTGGCAGGAGCCAAGTGCATATTAAGACTTCAGCCGAGTAGGCGTTGTTTTATAGGCTTCTAATCAGCCAGTTGGCTGAATCAGTCAGTTGGCTGAGCCAAGGGGGGAGGGGTACACCTGAAGGAGAGAGAGAGAGAGAGAGAGACACCTGAAGGAGAGCGAGAGAGAGAGTAGTTGCCTTTGATTGCAAGGCATGCAACTTGGAGCCGGAGTTCTCCCCAAGTTATTTTCGTTTACCTAACCTAAGAGGCCTCTAAGGGGTTTTCCCAAAGGGCCAGAAAGAGAAGGACCAGAGGTCCTTGCTCGGCTGGGAGCTGAGGTTGAATGACTCCGTCAGTCGTCTCTCGGTCTTTTATAAACCTCTATTCTGGCTGAGTTGCCAGATAGCGCCATGTATTCCAGATAGCGCCATGTATTCCAGATAGCAAAAACCATATATTAATCATCCATTTAAATAGTGTACCACAATATATGATGGTAGATGAATCCAATTAAATTCTGTTTATTAAATAAATAATTTTTAGACACTTATTCTTTATTATTATTAAACCTGGAATTGCATACCTTTCCAGTTTTTTTTGCAATGATCGGATTGTTCTTGCTAGATATATATTATTATGCATCATTTTAATGAGAAAGAAATGTACTTTAATATTATGTTTATTAAATTCTCCTAAAATAATTATATAAGACCAAAGTAATGGTCTGACGTTGGAAGAAAAAAAAAAGTAGAGAGAAGTTTAGTCTTGGAGGCCTCTTAACAAGACAAGTCTCCCATCAAAATTAGTTTTCTTTACTTACTTTAGCTTCAAATTTTATGGGTAACTTGCATATCTGAAAAGAAAATGAGTTTCATTGCCTCAATGAATAATAAATTAATGTTTTTTGAGAACGCTATCGCTATATATATATATATATATATATATATATATATATAAACGAGTAAACAACTCGTGCACACACACACACACACAAAGGAGAAAGTGAAACGCTAATTGAAACATGATTTATTTAATAAACGAGATATTCAAGTTATATATATTTACAAATACGATTTAATAAACGAGATATTCAAGTTAGATATATATATATTTACAATATATATTTATGACGGTAGATGAATCCAATTAAATTCTGTTTATTAAATAAATAATTTTACACACTTAATTTTTATTATAAATATTTAAGTCACGAATAACGAAAATTTACGAAACAATTCATTTAAAAGTTGAAATTAACCAAAACACAATCCGCTAGAGGAAAGGAATTCCGAGAATCTGGTCAACTCGATTGACCATAATTTTACCTTTCTACCAGTCAAATCGATCAAAACCTCACCTCACTCCGACTCTTAGATATACACACAATTATAATAAATAATAATCAGCGAAAGAAACAAGGTGGGGAAACCTGAAAATACTAATATATATATATATATATATATAGAAAGAGAGAGAGTTTTGTTCATTAATTAATAAAGGAATATGGCTATTTATTTTTCTCTTTAGTAATAATAACAACTAGCTCTTCCCCGAATTGTAACAACGGATAAGGTTTCACTCCGCCTCAGACCCACAGTTTAACGTTGAAACCGAATGCTCTTTTAAAAATATAATTAGGATATATTTCTTTATATCCTCTCGATTACATTAGTGACGGGAAACTCTGAGTAAATGGAAATATTATTATTTTCTCGAAAACTATGGGTGCTAGAAAAATTCTGAAACCGGAATCAGTATCAAAAGTCCTATAATGTGAACAGTTGTTCTGTGGATCGAAATACATCTCGTCAGGGAGTCGCTGCTTACTCTTCCACATTTCAACATAACAGGATTATTGAAACGGATTTAAAATAACAGGTTCATTTGACCCGAGGCAGTAGTATGGCCGAAAAGCATGTTAATGCATCATTTGACCCGAGTCAGTAGTATGACCGAAAAACATGTTAATGCATCATTTGACCCGAGTCAGTAGTATGACCGAAAAGCATGTTATTGTATCATTTGACCCGAGTCAGTAGTATGACCGAAAAGCATGTTAATGCATCATTTGAAACGAGTCAGTAGTTTGACCGAAAAGCATGCATGATTTTCTCTAGTAATAATAACAACTAGCTCGAAGTGACAACGGATAAAGTTTTCACGCCACCTTAGACCCACAGTTTAATGTGGAAACCGAATGCTCTTTTAAAAATATAATTAGGATATAATTTCTTTATTATAAAATAAGTTAACAATTATGTTAACACAAGAATTTGTGAAAACAATATACTAACTTGTAAGTAAAAATAAAAATATAATATAAGGGACTACCATAGAAATGTAATTGTCTATAATTTATTCACAAGAAACACGATTTTATATATATGTTACTCGTCCGGTCCCGTTATAGCGGATTGGTACACGTCATAGCTCCACCCAGCTACATCGGCAGCCAATCACTACGAACATCTGGTCTTTTTGGAGGAGCTTGGCGATTGTGCATATAAAAGGGGATATTTTTCAGTTGGGAGTAATAGTAGCTATTTTAGCGTCAGTGAATAATCATTCCCTCCACCATGGACCTGTACGTCTCCCCAGACTTGTATGAAGAAAGTGACGCTGCAGCATTAACGACAATTAGTCTTTTTAACGCGATTGACCGTGATGAATTATTCCCAACGCAAACCGTTGAAGATATTTGCAGTGACGCTCCTTACAACCCGACGCAGGGGACTACCATAGAAATGTAAGTGTCTATAATTCGATTTATATATATGGAGAGTTGTAGTATCTCGTCAAATAGATACTCGTCAAAAGATTTTTATGTCAATCAATGTTATTTGGTTTTATCTCTTATCCCCATTATGCTAAAATCGAAATTTTTTTAGGGCAATCAATGTTATTCCTGGAACCAAAGATATCTTCACATAATGGGGATCTGACTGTATACTCTGTATATGTTTTAAAAGAATGAACATTATTCCTTTAAGGTCCGATGAGGATTTGACACGTGTTATACAATCTTTTGAAGAATCTCGGAATACGGAGGATATACTGAACAGTCAGCAATGTCACACATCCTCCACCATGGACCTGTACGTCTCCCCGGAATTGTATGAAGAAAGTGACACTGCAGCATTAACCGCAATTAGTCTTTTTAACGCGATTGACCGTGGCGAATTATTTCCAACGCAAACCGTTGAAGATATTTGCAGTGACGCTCCTTACAACCCGACGCAGGGGACTACCATAGAAATGTAAGTGTCTATAATTCGATTTATATATATGGAGAGTTGTAGTATCTCGTCAAATAGATACTCGCCAAAAATTTTTATGTCAATCAATGTTATTTTGTTTTCCCCATTATGTTAAAATCGAAATTTTTTTTGGCAATCAATGTTATTCCTCGAACCAAAGATATCTTCACATAATGGGGATCTGTCTGTATACTCTGTATATGTTTTAAAAGAATGAACATTATTCCTTTAAGGTCCGATGAGGATTTGACACGTGTTATACAATCTTTTGAAGAATCTCGGAATACGGAGGATATACTGATCAGTCAACAATGTCACACCGAAATAATGTAAGTGTTTTTCAATCTTTTTGGGATAAGAAGACACAATATATTTTCATAAATTTATTAAATGAAAGAAATCAGTACAATAAACAACTACAGAATATACCGTTACAAATATACGTAAAAAACATTATAATATACAACGAGTACGTACAATTGGAAAACGGATTTTTATCTGTCTGCATACCATTTCATCGTTTCGGCGAGTGTGACACGGGTCAAATAAATTTAAAAAATTTATAAATTCTTTATCACTTGACATATGCATGAGAAATGAGACGCAGTACATTCCGTAAACATTAGTAAAATATCCTTGTACACGAAACGGGTTCCATACAACTTCGGGAAAATGTAACAGCGAGAAATTTTACAATAATAGGGTCACTCCAGGGTTGAGTACCGAGTGAATCAAAATAGTACAGGCGCTGTCTATTTTTAAAATAGACAGCGATCCAGTGAATCCCTTCATTACCGATGACATCTGTGTTCACAATAAGACTACCGCATTCTCGCGTACTTGGCAAACTCAATGGTTCGCAAACACGCCGATAAATTTGGAACGTGTGACTCGCTCCATTACTTTCTGAAGTGTATTAGCATCCATTTTAAAAGTCAGTGATAACGCTCCTAAATCTGTCTACTTCTATTAGGGCTTGCGATTCGAGATATACTAGTACACTAATAGGAGCGTCTATAGGCTTGGCGAATTCCAGCCGCACTGAGATGTTTCCGCTCTGCTGTGGGGTTAAATGGGTATTTACGCTAGCAGATAAGTCAGGTGTAATGTCAAACGGATAAAGGTTAAATTGATCAATGAATTCTTCCTGCGTTACCCCATTACCAAGCTCATCACAATCACCTGCAATATGGGTCAGATTACTGTAGGCTCTGGCACAAAGAGGTAACACAGCGTCTGATGAATAGTCCGTACCCATTGTTCCACCCAAAGCAGTGCCATTAACGTATAGTTATATTTTTAAGTCCGAAATTCTCGAATTTAAAGGCACTCTTTTTATATTTTCCATTCACCGAAGCGTGGTCCTGCATGCCGATTAATCTCCTTTTAGGAAGATTTCCCAGGGCAATGTTTTCTATCTGCTTCGATGCCAACCCTGCAGGAACCGTATATAGTTTGATTTGCACTCTGTTAATAGGATATTTCACTGTAGCGTTTAGTAAATTTTTCTCAATTTCTAGTTGTTTTGGTGAACTTAATTTCACTCGCCGTACGCGGAGGTATGTGTCCATAATGTGAACCACAACGGGGTTTGCACCCTCTTCTTGATCAGCATCCAGATTTAAGCAGATCTCAGGACTCGTGCGGGTGAGCTTTATTTTCATATCCACCCCGTTGACAAGCAACTTCTCCTGGAAAGTGAAATCTGTGTGCAACCTTCCAAAACACTCGTATATTTTCTTTTTAGAATTTTTAAATTTGTCCTTTATACTATTTTCATCTTTAGTTTGATAATATCCCTCGGCACTTAAAAAGGTAGCCTTCGCTTCTTTGGAAAAGTTGAGGACATTTTCCAGATAGGCTCGTAGATGATAGTACCCCGTGCCTGCCGATATGTTGGTTTGATTTAAATATACGTCACACTGGTTGAATATGGAGTGCAGAAAGTTTGTTTCAGGGTATACAGCATATTTGTCATCGCAGACCGTTCCATCAGAATGGGCTATACGTAGCTTAGCGTACATGTGCACACAGCTTGGATCAAAAAAGTAAGGACCTGAGCTGGGTATCACGAATTCTATAGGTGCACTCGGGGAACTAATTGTGTTTAAAGGGTTAATTGTAATAAAGTCACTGTGCTCAATAGAAACTTGGGTTGGAGGTAGCTCAAAAAGGGATAGCTCCGATTTACAGCATTGTGAACTACATGGGTGGATGAAGCGTGCCATGGCGAAATAGTGACTCCTCTCTCGACAAGTGGTAAACAAACTATGACTCATGAGATCAATGTCCTTAGCTTATATCAGTCAAAAAAGTGGTCAACCATAGGTTTCATTCGCTTACAGCACTTCTTTTTTGATAGCCTTTTACGTTTAATACTACGCGACCCCTTCTTCTTCCGGGCAGCCCGCTTCTTCCCGCCACCACGCATTTTTCTCTTTGCATCTTTGATGATTTCGTCCCGTGTACGCTTTAAATGTTTTTTTAGAGCCTCTTTAGGTTTAGCCCCGGCCAATATGTCTTCTGCAGTGTTAATACCTGATTGTAGCGCTTTCCTTCCAAGGTATTTGGCACCCCTCTTCAGCAAAGGAACAGCCGTACGTAGTATGGATGAAAAAATGGATCCAAGTCCACTACCGCGCTGGTATCGCACCCCTCGATAGACGGTGAAAGGCTTTCTATCCATTATAACTCAGTGCGTCGAAAGTGTAGCTTCACTGTTAAGCTCCCGTTACCGAATGGGAAGTTTTCACCCTCAATCGTTCTTATATATATTGAGATATTGGTTATTAAATTAGTTGCGACATTCACATAATGGGGTCTGTCATATGTAATACTCAAACTCCTTCCTCTATGGTTGGGGATGTGAGCAATGCGCAGCAGGCGTGCCTGGGTATCCCCAACAAACTGGTGCTCCACTATATTACTGTAAATATAGCACATGTCTGGGGACCTTTCAGCCAATTTCTCCATCTTCAATTGATACATTAATCTGGACAAGTCATGCTGTGTCTCGTGAAATGTGTCTCTTTGGAAGGCTGCGCTATATCGGCCATTGGCTAGAATTTGGAACTTTCTATGGTCTTTAATACGTCTGTTAGTCTTTTATTTTAGGATTAGTGTATGTGCAGGGTTGTTTACGATTTCGTATACTAAATCATTCGTAAGGTTTGAGTTTCTTAAACTTACGTTTAAGCCTCTCACAACATCCTCGGCCGAACCATATTGACCCGGTCCTAGTCTTACTTCTGTACTGTAATACCGTGCAATCTTAGTCCGAGCGATACGCATAGTTTCATCCATAGCTACCCCAGCTTTTTCACACTCGTCAATGTCTCTAAGAATCGTAAAAACGGTTTCTTTGTGTTCAATATTTAAAAAGATGGTGTCCAGATGAATTTCGCATATCCCCACCTCATACGAATCACGACCCAATTCAATGTGCTTGTGGAGTTCTGTTACAAAGTTGGCTAGTGTGTTGTTAGGGTGTACAGACAGGGACGAGGAGGACGGGAGTGTGACGTAGAAATGGTTAGGAGCTATGTTGCATACTATTTAAGCTTCATTATTGCATCAGCTTTTATATAGGTGTTGAAGCTTTCTGGGTACCCTAGCCATTTCACCATGTACATTTTTCTCTTTTCTGAACCTTTGCTTCCAAAAATTTTCTCAATTTTAAACACATTTTTTCCTAAATTAAACGCAACTTTCTGCAATTCCTCGCGGTAAAAGCCTCCTGAGATTTCTTCCCCATTCAAATCTTCAATGTAATACATCATTATCTCACCTTTAGGTCTCATAGCCCTAACTTTAAAAATCTCGCGTGTCCATCCTTGCTCAAAACCCTTTGCGAATTTGTTCCCCGAACGCGACAGCCTTACATAATCATTGATTTTGAAGCGCGCAGAGTGTGGTGGTGGTGGTGATCCATCTCTCCTCGGGAGCGTACCTCTTTCTAAAACTTCGTTAGGTGTTGTCCCAATCGTGCGATGATGTGAGCGGTTGTAGGATGACGCCAATGATTCCAGAATGTCTAGAAATCTGTATGTGTTTTTATGTGTAAAATAACGGTGCATGCGTTCCTTTATGGTGCGTTGAACTCTTTCAGCTAAAGAATCCTTATGTATAGAATTGGTTGTATAATAGCTGATATTAAACTCTGTCAACATGTTCTGAAAAGCACTGCCTATAAATTCCTTCCCCATATCCGTACAAAAATAGCCAGGAACCCTGTTTTCTTTTAACATTAGCGTTTTGGTGGCTTTAGCAACTGTTTCAGGTGATTTATTTTTCAGAGGAACTAGCCACAGATATCTAGAGAATACGTCTATTATGAATAGAATGTAGCGGTAACCATCGTTATACACAGAATATCTTTGCATGTCTGTTAAATCTGCTTGCCAAATAGAATCAATCGAGGAAGCCGTTGTCTTGGCTGTTTTAAACCTTTTTCTCACAGGCTTATGAAGCGTATAAGCGTCCTGCTCCCTCAAAAATCTTTCAACATCTTTTTTTCCTACTCCGTAAACACTTCTGTACAGTCTATATACGCCGCCGTAAGAGGATCGGGTAGAAATGTCATAATAGCGTTTAGTTAATACGTTAGCCATTTGCGTATTTTAGAGGCACGTGGGTAGGGTTGGTTTAACCTCTTCTTGCTCCTCTTCAAAGGTGTTACCGCCGGGGGTGACGGCGCCTTCAATTGTGTCACAGGCGTTGCATGTTCCAAGTCTTTTAACCTGTTCAGATTTCCTATCAACGTTTTAGGGACATTTATTTGTTGTAGTCTTGCTTTAATATGCTTCCATCCTGATGGTGATGGCCTATCCCACTTTCTCACCAGATCATGGACAATGTCTACGATATTCGATCCCTGTACCTTTGATCCTTCCACAATGATCTCCCCTGTATCGGTCCATTGTATGGCGGGATCCTCATTCAATAGATTATAAAGACTTAAGCCTTTACTCCTCAATGTAAGTGGGAGGGTATTTTTTAATACATGTTCGATATGTTGTGTGGCTAATCTTTTTGGTTGGTCAGCTGTGTCGCCGGGTACAGATCCTATGTCGCCATCGTCCCCCGTGCTGTGCCTAATAACCACAGGAATCTCTGTAGGGCTCTTATAATTTTCGTACTCGTGAAGAAATTTCTGCAGAGCTTCTTGGTATAAGATTCTTTTCTCATCAGGTGTTTTTTCACTGTTTAATAGGGCTAGCAATTCGCTTTCCATTCTTTTAAGTCTGCTTTTACGGGGGTCTAGATCCGTGTCTGGATTCCTTTGCAGTGAAGCGTACACCTCGTGGGGAATCACTACCACTTTCTTCATTATATTAATCTAGTCAGTAAAGGACCCGAAACTGAAAATAAGATGGGGAGAAATGACCCTCCTGTTTGTACAATAATTCGTTTTTTCTTTGCTACAGTTTGACTTTTACGAGCGAGTGTACGTATTATGTTCTTGTAGCGGCGTAGGCGAGCTTTCTGATGGGTTTTCATTGATACATTGCAATTTATAACGTTAAGACAGATTTCACAGATGCATTTTAAAAAGTCGGCGTCGATATTTTTAATAAACATCTGCTGCATTGCCCGGGGCAGTCGATGATAGATTTTTATTAATTCACGGTATTTCTTTAGTCTCTTTGTCATTCTGGAACATACACCGTTTCAGGCTCGTTTGGAAATATATTCGTTCGCAGAAGCACTCTAAACGTGTTTCGCGGATGAAGGTCGCAAAGCAAATATCCGTAACGCATGCTTGTAGCTTCTTTATAAACTTCCAAAAACTCCTTACGCTGATTCGGAACATTTGATTGGCTAATAACCCAATTTGTGATACATCTATACGTTGCGCGAATAAGACTAGATATTGCGTATTTAACGACACATCGCGCATGTATCTATTTTTGAAAAATAGATTCTGATTGATGAAGAACACGCTTATGTTAAGGTGGTGGGAGAATACTGTAAATGTCTCGGCAAACGTTTTATCCATCTCCAACATGAGATCGCAATTACAATGATTGTATGTTCATTCCCTTTAACGAATTAACGTCATATACGCCTTTGTGGAACAAAATATCATCTTGGTACTCGTTGAACACTGATTGATACGTCGAATAGCACCATATAACTTTATGCACAAATTTCGAGAACATCTCTCCCTTTTCTTTAATGATTTTAAGCATAATATGTACATGTGGATGGGCTCGTGAATCTGAATTTTTCTACAGAGTCCATTTCTAACACGTCACACTCCTAAGTGGGTCATTTACAAAATATTACAAATTTTGAGTGCTGTTCCTTATATTTCTTCTCCCACAGAACCGTGAATGACGATGAGGTAGAGCATCCCATCATTGACATTACGGATGACCTCGACGACAGTGTAGTTGTGATCTCCTCCCCTGCCAACGAACCCTCACCAGCGATACCGGTAGCACGTCCAAAGCGGAGGTATGAGAACCCCACGTCAGGTATAAAGCGACCGAAATACGTGCCTGTTGCACCAGTAATAGATCCCCAACCATCAACCCCTTACGCAACAATCCCCCAGCAGCACCTCCCGCTAATATACTCCCTTATTCATCCGCCGCCCCCCGTTCTGTTAAGTCTACAATAATAGATCCCCAACCCTCAACCTCCTACGCAACAGGCCCCCCAGCACCAACTTCTGCTAATATATCCCCTATTTCATCCGCCGCCCCCCGTTCTGTTGAGGATGAAATAACGTTCGAGTTGGTGCGCTCCGCAGCCCCCACCCCAGCCTTGACTAGAAATCGGTATAGAGTCAGGGTCGACCCTAGAGCCATGTATAGCAATGGAATTGAGCGCGGGCTACGCCGGGTTGTACAGCGTATTATAGAGTTTGCTCTTCAGAATCGCGACGAGCGTGAAGTCAGGACGAGTCTGTCCTTTGGATTCGGGTCAGATGACGGTGATGTAGACGATTATTGGGTGATAGTGCCATTTAGACGTTTGGCGGCTGAAGATGTAGAATATATATTAGGACGTATAATGCAAGCCGCCCAAAGCAGTATAGCCTTCAATATGGACAACTTCACGGTAAATATTGACCGTGTATTCCGTGTTGCGGGTCGAGGTGCCATACCGTATACTCTTAACCCTTTGAGGACCAAAGGACATATTTGTCCCAAGGAAATAATAATATAAATTGTACAATGATGCAACGTTTCTACAAATACATCTACATGTTTATACAGGTATCGTTTAGTTGTCGGAAAATTAACCCAAAAATGGGTCATTTAAGTGACTATAGTTACTAATATCTAATTGTAAAACACAATAAAACAAACTTTTAAGTTCAAAGAAATGTATACTGGTCATCAAAGAGTTAACTTCAATTCTCCGACTATTTACCGAAAGCATATAAACGTCGATCGTGGTTGCGGCTTTATAGCAGTACTCTTAGCACGTATGTTTACTGTACAAAAATACACGGACTCAAAAAATTTTGCTGCCTACGGTCGTGAAGCGTGCCCGTAAACTAGCTGTAGACTGTGAACTTGAATTTGACTGTAATATGGGTCCTGAAGAGCTGAGAAGGGTAGAACAGGAAATGAATGTCCGCATAGTTGTATTTGGGTTGGATGATCGTCGTAGGACTGTGTATGTTTTTAAAAGCTGTGTGAGAGATCGTACAAGACCCCTACTTATTTTAGGATTGTCAGGGACAACGTATCTCCCCATCCGTAATATAAGGTGGCTTTACGCGAGTTATGACAAAAGTCGAAAATATGGGAGACATCATGATTTGTGTAAGGGGTGCCTCGAGTTTGCGGATGATATAGTGAGACATTGTAAAGAATGTCACATGGTATGTGAGCAGTGTAAAAGCACCAAATGTGAAAGCCGTGTAGTTGAAGCTGAGAAGAGAGACTGTGATGTGTGTAGACGCACATTTTTCAATAATAGCTGTTTTGATTTCCATAAATCAATTGGCACGTGCAGGAAAATGAGAATCTGTGAATGTGGTATGTTTCACACAATGGATAATTGGGGGAAATTTAAGCACAAGTGTGACGTAATTCACTGTCCTACATGCCAGGAGGAATATAAGGCGGATGGAGTAAAGCATGTGTGTTATATGAAAGATGCTAAGCCTAAAAATAACCCTTGTATAACTGTATACTACGATATAGAAACATATACGAACGCTGAAACCAAAGAGGTAATTCCACATTTACTTGTGAGCCAGACCATCTGTGATGAGTGTATGGGTATCGAATGTGACGAGTGTCCCAAATGCGGTAAACGGACAAACGTTTTTAAAACGAATGTCCGCGATAGTCCTGTGAAACTATTTGTGTCCTATATTGTCAAGTTAGCCGACAAGTTCAAAAAAATGACTGTGTATATTCTCGCCCATAACGGGGCAAAGTTTGACACGCAGTTCCTTTATAAGGAGTTGCTTGAACACGAATCCTCTGAGATATTTACAGGTGATCCATTGAAAAGAGGCAACAAATTAATACAGATGCAGATAAGAGGCAATGTACAATTTAAAGATACTTTATTATTCACACCTTGTAAATTATCAAAGCTACCCAAGGTGATGGGAGTAGCAGCTGAAGTTTCCAAAGGATACTTCCCTTACACTTTCCTCACCAGCGAGACTTTAAACTACGTAGGCCCACCACCCCCCAAACATTATTTTGACTGTATGGATGAACGTGAAGACTTTGATCGATACTACGACAGTTTTAATGAAAGTAAACCTTATAATATAGCTGATGAATGTAAGCGTTATTGCGTGAATGATGTGCGCGTGCTTAGAGTATATTTCCAGGCCTTTAGAAGAATGTACATAACCCGTTTCAAATGCGATCCACTGCAAGTCGCAACCACCATCGCATCATTATGTTTTACGGTGTTCAAGAATAACTTCATGCCTAAAGACATCTTAGCCATTATTCACCGAAACAACCCCCGCAGTTACGGACACAAGGCTATTTACTGGCTCATACACCTACAGCAACAGACAGGTGTATACATAAAGCACGCCCGCAACACGGGTGAAGTACCCATTAAGATTAATGGACGTGTTTTTTGGGTTGATGGGTTAAGTGAAAACCGTGTCACTGGTGTACTCCTTTAACGGTTGCTGGTGGCATGGATGTCCCCGTCCTGAGTGCGGAATCGTCGGAGATACCCACGGTAGGTCTCCTGCCGACTGTCTTGCATCAACCCGCACCCGCGATCAACTTATAGGATCACAGTTCACTCACAAAGTCTTGTGGGAGCATGAATATGATGCACGGATGGACAGACGAGGTGTACCGTGAGGAAATAAACACGATCAAGCGTTCAATGGTGCTGGATCCTCTCAAATGTGGTGATAGCTTGTTTGGAGGACGTACAAATCCTTTCAGACTATACTTTCCACCTACGGAGGGCGTGAAGCTCCATTACAACGATTTCTGTTCTTTATACCCATACGTGATGAAGAGCAATCCGTACCCCGTGGGCGCTCCTGAGAAACTGGTGGGACCTAGCCTACCCTCCATCAATGAATTTTCAAAAAATTTGAATGATCGTTACTTTGGGCTCTCTTTCGTAGACGTACTCCCCCCACGTAATTTATGGATGCCGATCTTACCTGTCGTTATCGACGACAAGCTCATGTTTCCCCTGTGCGTGAAGTGCGCGGAAGAGGATAACGGCGATTGTAACCATATACCCCACCAGCGTAAGATCAGAGGCGTATATACAAGTCCTGAGTTGGCCCTAGCCGTACGCCATGGTTATAGAATACTGAAGATACATGAGGTGTGGAGGTTTCAGAAGCTACCCAACCTTTTCACACCATATATAAACGCCTTTTTGAAGGATAAGGTTGAGGCATCAGGGTATCCGCGAGGAGTTGATACCGAAGATGAAAAGTCTGCCTATATTCAACGTTACCGCGACCGCGAAGGTATACAACTTGATCGTGTCCAAATTGTAAAGAATCCTGGCAAGCGCTTTAGTGCAAAGTTGTGTCTAAACAGTCTATGGGGAAAATTTGCGCAGAATACCGGCAGAGGGAGCATTCATTTGGCACAAAGTGGTCATGGAGATCGTGAATGTATGTAATACTTACATAATAAAGTACAACAACACTGAATTTGCCACAGATACCTCAAGGGTTACAAACATACCTGTGGCCAGCTTCACAACAGCCTACGCTCGTATAAAACTTTGGGGTCTATTGCAATCTCTTGGGCGGAGAGTATTGTATGCCGATACAGATAGCGTGATATTCACAGAGAGGGTGAATACATGCCCGCTATTGGAGAGTTCCTCGGCGAGCTCACTGATGAGATCAAGGATGAGTATGGGGACAACGCTTACGCCGACTCTTTTGTCTCAACAGGACCTAAGACTTATGGGGTACGGGTCAGGGTGGGGGAGGAAATGAAATATATCGTGAAGGCAAAGGTTATTACGCTCAACCATGCGAATCGGCGGGTTGTTAACTTTGAATCGTTGAAGGTTCTAGTATGTTTGGACGATGATGAGGGCGAACAACCTCCCCAACTAATTGTAGGCACCCACAATTTTCGGGCGCAGAAGCTGGGGGGCGTGAAGGAACTTAGGGGTACGAAGGTGTGCCGTAACACCTATAGGAAACGTTACCAGTTACCTGGTACCTATGACACCGTACCCTTTGGATACCAATGATGCTTCTATTGTTAACTCACACGTATTTGTCTTGTATATAATCGTATCTATTGATTTATTACACGTATTTGTAAATATATATAACTTGAATATCTCGTTTATTAAATCGTATTTGTAAATATATATAACTTGAATATCTCGTTTATTAAATAAATCATGTTTCAATTAGCGTTTCACTTTCTCCTTTGTGTGTGTGTGTGTGTGTGTGTGTGTGTGTGTGCGCAGGTGAAAGTTCTAAGCTCCGCCCACTGTAAGACCGTGAGTCATGCTACTATCTGGGAGTCCCTGCGTCGTCAGTCGACTGCAGTAAGCCCGAGAAATCAGACGTGTATTCAGATCAGACGTGTATTCAAATGGCTACCTTTAATATTGCTAATACAACGTTTATGAAATGGTATTCAACAAAGTGTCAGGATGTGGTGGATACCGAAAAACTTCCTATTCCTCCCTCCTATGCCTCTTTTAAAAACACATTGGATTGTGCGAAGTTCCAAGATGTACAAATACTCTACGGATGTTCTGGTGAGACCGTTGAGGCTTTCGTTGCACAGACGATGTGCTGAAGTATACTGCAGCGCTAAACTTTATAAAGTCTCACATACACCGTGAAGTAAAAGAAACAACGCGTGCAGAAGAGAAGCAGCAGGTATGGATAATGAGTCTTGCGGATGGGTGGTGTGACAAGCGGTATTACGTCATGCTACACCATGTCGATTACTCATACCCTACGACTGAAAATGTGAATCTCGTGATCATGGACAATCTTAAGTATTTTTATCACTGTATTAACGTATATCATGATGAGGTTCGTAGTAAGGTTGTGGCTAGTGCCATGCGTGAGTTTTTAACAGATTTTAGAGACGAGTATCGTTTGATGGGCAGAAAGGAAAAATATGAGCATATGTTCCTCTCAAATAGTGCGCCGGAGTGTGAAGATGTTTAGTAAAGCATAAAATGTTCCTAGTTCTTATCCTGAGGTAAAATGTCTGGTGCGTAGGCTGGTAGTGATGAAATTAATTCTTGTACCGAAATATGTACAACAATTCGGTACGACTCGCGGATCATACGAACAAGCCCATTCACGTATCATCGAGTCAGCCGCCTGTCGAACCGTTCCTGCCTACCTGCGTGCCTCACACGGCTCATAGTTATCTCAGAGCTTGAACCGAGTGGACGTGCGCTCCTCGAATACGATGGAACTTCCTTTGAGCAGCATTCTCAACGCCTCGTACGATGTGTCCGTGACGAAATCGTTGCGCGTGTTCAGGCGTAATTCCGGTACCATTAGCTATGTACTGGAAACGGAATGTAGACAAACAAACAAACGGGTTTATTTATGTGTCGAGGAGATGAATAGAATCTTCGTGATAGTTGAGAAGTGGAGTGAAGATCGTTATAAAATACCTGCTAACGTAGGTACAAGAAGAGAGCAGATTAGTGACGCACCCTCATACGCCGTTGTATGTACGTTGTGTATAAATAACGATCGGCCGTGCATTGATATACGGCTGATGTGGAAGAATGCTTCTGATAATAACGCTCTTGTTCCTACGCGAAACCATTTCATCCTCGACAGAATGTTTGAAATCGTCGGATTCCGCAAGCTGAAACCTATATTAGACGCGCGTGTTACGGACATGCTTTATTTTGATACAGTACTTGAATACGCCTACACCGCTCTGCTCGATGGGTTTACCGAGTGTAGGGCTGGTGAGAATGGTCTAGTGCTGGATGTTTATTTAAAAAGTTTAGACTCTTTGAAATACCATGAACTTTGGTACAAAGCAATTGATCGGTACAAGGCTGAGCTCACCTACACCGTTCACCCTGAAGAACTATTTCTTTATATAACGCGCAGTTGTCGTAACGATTTAGAAGATTATTTCAATTGCCGTTATGTTGAGTGAGTTCACGATTGAAAAGCTCGAGTCGGTAGAAATAAACCCTCGATTGGAAAAGCGTGCTTATAAACGTGTGTTTAATAATGTAGCTAACGATGAACTCTTTGTGCGTGCTTTTGATTGTATTCTAGACGTATTTAAAGATGACTTACCAACCGGTTGTAAAGTGGGAACAAAAATAGTACTGAACGATATGAAAGCCCTTCATATCGAATACAGGTTTCCCTGTACTTTAAGCTGTGAAATATTATTAAGCCGCATATACTGCGTAATGCAGAGCAATAATGATGTAATTGTAAACTCGATTAAGACCGAGTTTAGTATTTTGAAAAAAAAGTGAAATGTATTTATATATTTTGCTTGATATTTCTCCTGTACTGTTATGATTATATGCATATTTCTATTATTATTGAATTGTATTTATATATTTTGCGTGATATTTCCCCTGTACTGTTATGATTATATGCATATTTTCTATTATTATTGAAATGTATTTATATATATTTCGCGTGATATTTCCCCTGTACTGTTATGATTATATGCATATTTCTATTATTATTGAAATGTATATTTATTTCTATTTGAAATGTATATTTATTTCTATTTGAAATGTATATTTATTTTATATATATCCATAATTGTGTGTATATATTTCCTGTACTGTTATGATTATATGCATATTCCTCAATTGAAATGTATATTTATTTTCTATATATTTATAATAAACAGAATGATGCAATGTTGTTTTACTTAATTATATCATGTTACGCCTTCTAAACCTACTACCGGTATTCTAAACCAACTTTTAAGAAATATAATAATGTATACAATGGTATCGTAAAAAGTGGTATCTGGCAACTCAAGTCATTTACGCCTTCTAAACCAACTGGCTGATTAGGAGTCTATAATAGTGTATACAATGGTATCGCTAAAAAGTGGTATCTGGCAACATTTACGGCTTCTAAGCCAACTGGCTGATTAGGAGCCTATAATAATGTATACAATGGTATCGCTAGAAAGTGGTATCTGGCAACTCAGTCTTCGATTAGAATTAAATGAATACATGGCGCTATCTGGCAACTCAAGCCATTTACGCCTTCTAAGCCAACTGGCTGATTAGGAGTCTATAATAATGTATACAATGGTATCGCTAAAAAGTGGTATCTGGCAACTCAGTCTTCGATTAGAATTAAATTAATACATGGCGCTATCTGGCAACTCAAGCCATTTACGCCTTCTATGCCAACTGGCTGATTAGGAGCCTATAAAACAACGCCTACTCGGCTGAAGTCTTAATATGCACTTGGCTCCTGCCAGGTGAACACCTCTCCTCCTTTCTCTCCTTTCTGGCCCTTTGGGGGGAATAGCTTGGGGGAGAACTCCGCCTCCAAGTTTTCCTTGTTGCACCTGCAGCACCCCCCCTTTGGGGGATTTTTTTTTCTTTTTTTCTTTTTGTTGCAACACCCCCCACCCCTTTTCGCAACAACCCCACCCCCCTTTGCAACATTACGTAATCACTTGCAACATTCTTGCACTCTCCCCTTTTTCGGCTATACTACTTTCCTCTTCTAGATTTTCTAACAATTTTCCTTCCATTATAAAAAAAATTAGTGTTGGGGTTAGGTTAGGTTTGGTTTGGTTAGGTTAAAAACAGCCCGCCGCAAGTGTTTTGCTAACGTACTTTATTTTCCTTCCATTATAAAAAAAAATTAATGTTGGGAGGATAACGCAAAAGTACCATGGTTATTATTAATAAACACTTTTTGTTTTTTTTCTAGTTTATATCAGAAATTACCCATCACGCATTATGCAAACGATGCATAAATGTTGTTGCAAATTCCTGGAATTGCATACCTTTTCAATTTTTTTTTTGCAGTGATCGGATTGTTCTTGCTAGATATATATTATTATGCATCATTTTAATGAGAAAGAAATGTACTTTAATATTATGTTTATTAAATTCTCCTAAAATAATTATATAAGACCAAAGTAATGGTCTGACGTTGGAAGAAAAAAAAAAGTAGAGAGAAGTTTAGTCTTGGAGGCCTCTTAACAAGACAAGTCTCCCATCAAAATTAGTTTTCTTTACTTACTTTAGCTTCAAATTTTATGGGTAACTTGCATATCTGAAAAGAAAATGAGTTTCACTGCCTCAATGAATATAAATTAATGTTTTTTGAGAGCGCTCTCGCTGTTGGCCTATCCTTAGTATTGATACCTACACCCTATACACTTGAATCATTACACACGATGTCAGTATCACTTTCACTTCAAGACATTCTTCTTCTTCCGCAGCCTTATTAGCCCACTTCTATGTGGGGTCGCTGTTGCAGATCCTTCTTGTTCATTCACTTCTGTCTTGAGCCACCTCTTCCTCCAGTCCCTTATCACTATCTTTCTTCAGTCTATCCCGCCCCCTCATCTTAGGTCTACCTCTTCTTCTCGTGTCTGGAATTTCCATCCTCAGCATCCGTCGTCCCACATACTCCTCCTCCCTCCTCTGGACATGCTCAAAATTAGGGTGGTAGAAATCGAGTTATATTTTTGTACGCGTTTATTTGGCAATAAGTAAGGGTTTTTATATATTTTATTTGCGAGTAAGAAGGGCATATCTTTTTCCTTTGAAAATTAACTTCAATATTTCTTTATCTATATATAATTATGAAATAGCGATTACATAAATTCAATGTGTACGTCATCTCTTTCTCCATGATTGAAACATGCACGTTCCTGAAGTTCTAAACTCGGAACTAAATACTGGAATAAAAATTGAAATATATCTTTTAAAAAATCTACAATTAACGGTTTTTAGACTTTTTCGGGTTGGGTTTTATAAAACCCAATTTGCTTAAAAATCAGTTGGGGGCAAAATTGGACGTGTTGGGTTTGAACAGAAAATCATATGCCTTACTGTAGTGAAATTTCTTTAATTTCTATTTACATTGACTTGTTTTTTTACCCTTGCGTTATTATCACCTTTAATACGTATTTACTTTGATTTCTCTGTATTTTATAATCGAGTAGCATAGTAGCGTGGCCCGCCATTGACACTTAGAGTAAACAAAGCGAGGGAGTGGGGAAATGACAATTTATCACTATTTTCTGATTTTTATTTAAACTGAAACAATGAACACGACGGAGAAGCGAGTCGGGAATTTATAATCAACATTTTTATCGCAGGGAGACTAGAGAACTTGAGTTAAGTAAATTTGGAAAATCACAAAATTACATTGCTGCACCAAACCGACCTTGTTTAAACATCGCGCCCGAGGACTGGCGTCCGGGTATCAGTGTTGCCAACATTATCTCCTGAGAGTAAGGCTAGATTAGAAGAAAATATAGGCTATAAAGGCTATAACCCTAATAAAAATAGGCTAAAAAATAGGCTAAACATTTTACTTACATTATGACAAGAATAGTGTGTCAACATCATTTAAATCCTCATCGGAATCATGTTCTGTTTCGTCAGCATTCTCGTAAGTTAATTTGGTCCCTATGTTTTGAATTATGTTTTGAGGTAAACTGTATGAGTAACAAGACTTTTCAGCTCTTCTAATTCCAGCTCGAATGCTAAGTACTGCATTTAAAAGGTCTCTCTTCATTCTGTTTCTCTGTTTACTTTTAACGATGTTCATCTGGCTAAAAATTCTCTCCACTTCAGCATTAGAATGGGGGATGCACAAAACACGTCTAGCTACAGCAGTAAGCCCTCTGAAGGGATTAGATCCTGCTGCATCAGTGTACACTGAAACCTCAGCCCAAAACTTTTCAATGTCATGAATCTGTTCCCATTTTACAAGTATTAGATTATTCCATTGAAGATTTATTTGACTAATGTTACTGGAAGGTTCACTTAGTTCACTTTATAATAACAATTTACACTATACAATACACATTCACGTACAAGAAGAACTAACAACGACTGAAACCACTTCTATCAAATCAGTACAAGATGACACTCTTCCGACGTAATTGTACGTATTTTGACACGCTACAACGTGAAAAAACATTTTAGTACGCTCGCAATTTGATATGAAAAGAGGCTAGATTAAGGCTAAATTAGAACAAAAAGTTGCCAGATTTAAGGCCATAGGCTATTAAGTAAAATAAAAGGCTAGCCGAAGCTAAAATAGGCTAAATCTAGCCTGAAAAAGGCCAAGTTGGCAACACTGCCGGGTATGCCTTCGGCTTTCAGTGCATTTCAGTTGTTGCCAACTAGTATTTTATATTTCGCACAATTTCATTTTACATATCCTAATTTCATACATTTTTAATCAGTTTACTATACTCCAAACGACATTAAATTTCTTATTAAAAAAAACAATACACGACACTACTTATAACTGATAACCTGGTCGGAGTTTTGTACAACGATCGTTCATAATACAGAGATTAATCTCGTGATCCTACCTCCAGAGACGTCAATCTTGAAGTATGAAAATCCGTGAGATTTTGCCTGATTTTGCCTGTGCCTGATTTTGATAACTGGAAACATATCCCACATAACGGAGTTTGAGACTTAAAATCCGTGAGAGTTGACATGTCTGTACCTCTAGTGTTGGCTTCGTGAAGAAGTGAGTTGTTTACTTGATTTAGCTGCCTATCCTACATAGAACCAGTTACCCCGGTTCATCTGAGATGGTCCTGAGCCAGGAGTCTAGAGTTTTTCTGAAGGTGTCTACATCGACATTAGTATTATTTCTTAGTTCTTTTTGTGATTGCTTAAATAGTTTTTGTTCTCGAACGAAGTGTTTCTCAACCTTTTTTTTTAACGGCACATTTTCTAGTTAGCTCGACCCTCGACCCTCCCGACACACCGAACTGAATTTTCATGAATATTATAAGACAATAGTAGCTTAAAATTAGTAAAATACAGTGATGTAGCTTACTCTAATTACGAAAGTACCGCGTCACATTAGGGACTTTGTCACGGCACACCGGTTGCGAAGCACTGCTCTAACGACTAAGCTATTTTCCCTTAAAGTTGAGGATGTTCCTCGTCTATCTACCTTCAGTATAGGCAAACTGTATATTGTGCAGTATTGTTTCAATGGTTGCGGGGTTTATAGTTCGAGATTAGGAATTAGTATTTTCAATTATTTTCCATGTGTAAATAATGGTGTATCTCTTCTTTCCAACGAGCATAGATTTAATTTCTGTAATCTTTTCCAGTAATTTATTTATATAGTTCCGTTGATCCATTATTGCTTTTGAATGTGAAATTTCTCGGACTTCTTTCTGATTCTTCTTTTTTGTATGGTGATGTTAAAACTGAGCAATATTCTACTTTTTGTATGATAAGTGTCTTCAACAAAAGAATCATTACAGTCTTGTCCTTCCTTGTAAACGTTCTTACTGTAATATTTGTCCGGTTATTGTTCTGTTACGTCTTTTGTTCTTATTTTGTGTTTAAAATTTCGCATCATCGGTGATTATAACTCCTAAATCTTTTCAGGTTTTTTTTTTTTTTTCTGTCCATTTGGGGACAGTAGTTCATAGATTTTAGTTTCTCATTTTTTTCTGAATTTAAAGAAAGCAACTCGTTCCTCCATCGGGCCAGTCCTAGAGGCGAGGCCACCAGCTTGACCTTCGTGTGAAGAGAAACCAACGCACGGAATTGGTACGAGGTGACGAGATAAAAGTTTAGAATTTATGGCATCGGGCATCGGACCAAAACGTCATAAATCTTCAGCTGTTGAGGAAATAATGAATTTTGTGTATTTTTAAAGCTCAGTTTTTAGTTTTGCAATTTAGTTTCATAGTGTAACTTTATGACTATCTCTTCATTTTGTTTGGCTGTTTGTAAAACCTCAAAGTCACCCAGGTTTTTAGTTTGTCTAAGGATTTTTTGTATCGTTAAAGCATGATTTAAATGTGTATTACTGTATCTAATCTATGAAGTTCTTACAATAAAATTATAGACCTATAACGAGGTGTTTTTGACTACCTCTGCAAATATAAAAAGTTATTATAAATAACTAGAAAAATATTTCCATAAATAAATGCTCGTTAGATAAATGTGGTTGAGTGACTTTGGGTCTGGGTAATAGTTGGATGGGTGATCATACTCTGCGTTCGGATGATATAGCGATCCGTGTTTCGGACCCCACGTAAAGATGTAGGCCCCCTCCGTCACACGACATTTGGCGTTACGAAGGAGGATAAACAACTCCAAATATTACCATTGCTACAATTTTAAATAAGAAAATCTGCATTACAGATAAAGATTATTAACGGCAAATGTCATGTGACGGAAAGGACCTACAATTTTATGTGGGATCCGAACCACGGGTCGCTACTTCATCTGAACGCAGAGGACGGTCACCTATCCAACATCGTATTATTATTATTATTATTATTATTACTAGTACAGTTCCCGTCGCTTCGCTGACGGTTAGACAGGCTAAACTACAGAAAAGAACGCAGCCGTGAAAATTTTGAGCTTCACATTGTGTCAACATTTCTGAATCTGGTATCTCCCAAAACCTCCTCACCCCCATTCATGCAACTTGGGGGCTAACCCCCTCCCCATTACCCCACCCATCCCCCATTACCCCCACCCCCACCCTTCCCCCATTACTGCCCGGGATAAATTTCACAAACAGACAAACAGACAGGCTAAACTACAGAAAAGAACACAGTCATGAAAATCTTGAGCTTCACATTGCCGCCCGTAATACAATTTCTGAATTTTTTTCTCAATTTTTTCTCACAATTTCTGAAAGTATGACTGACGGACGGACGGACGGACAGACGGACAGCTCTAGTACAGTTCCCGCCGCTTCGCTGACGGTTAGACAGGCTAAACTACAAAAAAAGAACCCAGCCGTGAAAATTTTGAGCTTCACATTGTGTCAACATTTCTGAATCTGGTATCTCCCAAAACCTCCTCACCCCCATTCATACAACTTGGGGGCTAACCCCCTCCCCCATTACCACACCCATCCCCCATTACCCCCACCCCCACCATTCCGCCCACCCCAACCCTTCCCCCCACTCCCACCCTCACCCTTCCCCCATTGCTAAACTACAGAAAAGAACACAGTTATGAAAATCTTGAGCTTCACATTGCCGCCCGTAATACAATTTCTGAATTTTTTTTACAATTTCTGAATTTTTTTCTCACAATTTCTGAAAGTGTGACGGACGGACAGACAGACAGACAGACGGACGGACAGCTCTCTTATTATAGTATAGATAATAATAGATTATTAAGTGAATAAAGCCACAATCAGCAATAGATTTATTAGAAGCAAAACTTCCAGAACTTAAAATAAACCGAAAGCTTCATAATGATAAAATGTTTTTAACTGTTCGTCGACTCCTCGAATATGTTGTGTGTTGGAGAACTGCTTTCGTCAGTAGCTGAGCATCAACGATGAAATAACAGCAAATCATAAGATACGGAGTTCAAACAAACCAAGTTGTAACAATAAATTTGTTAAAAGATAAAACCAAAGTTTGCATTGTACGGTTTGTCACTTAAATTATACATAAATAATTGCTATGTTTATTAATGTGATGGGAAAACTTTTGAATTCTTTCTTTGGTAATTATTCGTTTTAGTGCTTTTCCTCCTTTCTGAACCAAAACACATTTTCCTGGTGTTTTGTGGTGTGATTTGTTCAAATCTGAACTTCGTTTCTTTGGGAAATGAGCCGTTTTTGAGAAATTTTAAAATTGAAGATTTCTCAAAAACGGCTCATTTCCCAAAGAAACGAAGTTCAGATTTGAGCAAATCACACCAAAAAACACCAGAAAAATGTGTTTTGGTACAGACCTAACCTAACCTAAACAGACCTAGCCTAACCTAAACAGACCTAACCTAACCTAAACAGACCTAACCTAACCTAAACAGACCTAACCTAACCTAAACTGATTGGGTTTTGTTGCCAGACCGTAATATCCAGCTCTTCACGTCTTTCCAACAACACTCAATATTTTGAATGTGAACGGTGTCTTCCACGAACCGCTGTGAATGGTTGACTGTCCGGTGAATGTAGCCTAGATTTCCAAGTTGAGAATACGCACGGCACTCGTCGGAATAGATTGTAGTCCCAGGCCTAATATGTTGCTGGATCAGGCGAACAAGAGTTGTTGCGTCTCTCTGAGGAACCGCAAACAACAGTAGTTTTTTGGAACTGCGTTCCAAGGTACCAAAAACCCAGGCAATCGCAACCTCCTCAAACCATAATGAAAACCAGACTAAAGCATTCTTGAATGAGTATGTATTATGAGAGATTCAAAATGTACGTCTCTGATTGGTCGGATAAGGTCACGTGAAACCAAAACGAGATGTAATTGGTTGTTTTGACCTATGTTTCCTAATTTTGCCACGAGATGTCTCCCCATAAAACTGGAGAGGGCGACGTTCGTTAAAATTTTAACAGCGTTAAGAGCTAAATACTCGGTCAATGGCCTATAATGGCTGCTTTTTACGTCTAAATTTTTTTTTTTTTCATAAAAAATAATTATTACATTTCCTTGATTTTATCAGTTTCCCTGAGGTTTCAAGGTGTCCTGAATACGAATGTATATGTTAAATTGTCATAGAATGTCTCCTTCTATCGAAAACGAACAAAGCATTAAAACGAATATTAACCCTTTCTTTTATATCGATTATTTATTTGTATGCCCCAAATTTAACTTTCTTACACAGACTTATATTTATTTATTCAATCCAGTCTGGTATTTGTGTGACGACTTTTTAAAGCCCATTGACAGAAGTTCATAAATCAACGGAGATGTTTATTTTTAATATCTTAAGAATACTATTAATATTCATAATTTTAAAGAAAGTTTGTAAAATTCAAAATAAACATTGAAAAGTGACAATATACACAATTTTCAAACTTTTTAACTTCAAAAATAAATAGATATTTCAAATAGAAAGTTTCCCGTAAATAATATTATTTAGTAGAAAACAAAATTTGAATAGGTAAACTGCAAGAAAATGAATTTGAAATTTATTAGACATTAAAGAACAATTGAACTTCTTAATGTCACACACACACACACCAGTGGCGGATTTAGGGGGGGCCGAGTAGGCCATGGCCTACGGCCCCGCGCCTGTGAGGGCCCCGCGCCCTCACATAAATTATAATGTTGGATTCCACTATAAATAATACAAATTGATTAATGATTAGTGATAATTATGGTATCACTCTCTTTTGTTGGCGGGAGTTTAGTTCTATTCAGGCCGCTGTGGAGTGCACATGTGAGTGTTTTAGTGGTAAGTAATGTAAAAGTCGTATCTCGAAAAAGTCGCCAGTCAATAAATGGGGATGGGGGATTTTAGTCAGCTTATAATAACATAAATAAGTTGAAAAATGTTAAATTAATGTAATTAATTTTTTATATGAAACGTACTACTAGGCTAGGTTAGGTCAGTTTAGCTTAGATTTCATAATAAATACATTTTATACATATTTAAGGAAAAAAGTCGCCACTGGTGGGGGCTGGCGACTTTTCCCATAAAGCGACTTTTTCACCCGAACAACTGTTTAGTGTCTGTATTTAATTAATTAATTAAACTGTATTAATTAATACTAAACGAGGGTCAAGTGTAAATAGTTTGTATTTTTTTATTTTTATGTTTCAGGATAAGGCAGTGAGGCTGCACTGAGTGCCACAATGGAGAAATCAACAAGTCGTGATCGTGATCAAGGGAGGAAGTATAAAGCTCGCTCTGTTAAACGACAGAAAAAGGCAGACGTAAACCAAAGAGTAAAAAAACTATCAAAAATAACTCAATGGTTGACATATCCAACAGTATCTGAATCTGCAAAATCACAAACTCAAACTGAATCCGGTCAAACTGAATCTGAATCAGTAGAGACACCAATTACGCCTGAAACAACTGGAGAAGCCACAACTAGTACTGAACAGGGCCGGATTAACCATTAAGCAAAATAAGCCCGTGCTTAGGGCATCAAGGGAAGGGGGGCACCACAGAAATTTTCCATTGTCGGATTTACCATGGATTTATTATACTATTATTATCGCGGCTTATAGGCTGGTTATAGCCTATAAGCTGTTGAAAACTGAATTATATATATTCATATATAGTATTTATTTTTTTTCATTGTTTGAATTTGTAGTGAACGACAACCCTTTTGAGAGAATAAATATATTTCGTTGTAATCACACACTTTACGCTTTGCGTTATTATTTTGTTTATATCAAATCTTTGAGCGCCATATTAAAAATACATATAGATTAAATATTTTCGTGTGCTATAGGAAGTTATTCTGAACGTGTGATTTGTGCATATAATATTAAATATATATATACTGAAATTGAAAGGTATTCTCAGGGTTGTAAAAAGATGATTGATGCTTACCCAGAGGACTTGAACACTAATTTCTCTGCTGAGCTTCAGCAGTTTCACTCATATGTGTGCCATAAGTTCAGTGCAAAAAAAAATGTAAAAACAAGATTCAGTCATGCTGAACTTTATAAAATAATTGTAGAAGACAATATTGAGTGTGCCTTCCCAAATGTAGAAATTGCCTTTCGTATATTTTTAACATTAATGGTCACAAATTGCTCAGCTGAGCGTTCATTTTCTCAGTTGAAGTATATTAAAAATACCAACAGAACAACTATGCAACAAGGCAGGCTGGATGCCTTATCTCTACTAAGTATAGAAGCAGATGTGTTACGTAAGATTAGTTTTGAGGATCTGATCAAAGACTTTGCAATTAAAAAAAGTAGGAGAAAACTTTTCAAATATAAATGAAGTGGAAGTATACAAAAATAAACATTATTTTCCATCTTACTGTAAGTTTTGTTTCATTTCAAAAAATAAAATTTTATTTTATGGTTTATTTTTGTTTATATTTTGAATTACATATATATGGGGCACCAAAATCTTTTAAGTGCTTAGGGCCTCTAAAGGTCTTAATCCGGCCCTGGTACTGAACCTAGTGTAGTTAGCGCAATTGAACCTGAACACAGTGACAGTGAGGAGACACAAGAGGAAGTGAAAGTTATGAATACCGGTACTGAACAAGGATTTGAAACGGATCTTGGATTATGGCCTAAAATAATTACTGAAAATGTGTGTGACTATTGGTTGAAAAAGGGAAGCGCAGAATGTCGACACTGTGATGGTGACTTCAAAGAGTCAGCTGTGAAAGAGCTAAACAGAACCCGTCATTGTACAAAGACATTATTCACTCGAACTCATTCATTATCTGGCCAAGAAATTAATCTTAAATGGCTCTGTTACTCTAAAACAACTGGTAAAGTGTATTGTTTTGCTTGCAAGCTTATGTCAAAGGTGGAAAGCTCATTCACAACTGGCTTCAATGGTTGGAAGAACGCTAGGTATGTCATAGAATCTCACAGTAGGTCAGATCAGCACAGGAAAAGTATGGTCGAAATGATATATCGAAAGACTGCGGGTGCCCGTATTGACTCTAATCTAGTACAACAATATGAAAGTGAATGCGAGTACTGACAAGCAGTATTGAGGAGGTGTGTAGATGTTTTAAAGCTACTTTGCGAACGCGGGCTAGCCATTCGAGGTAAAGATGAAGTAATTGGATCAGTACACAATGGAAACTATCTTGGGATTCTAGAGCTGCTGAGCACATACGACAGTTTCTTGGCAGCACATATCAAGAAACACGCAAACAAAGGTAGTGGTCATACTTCCTACTTGTCCCATGTCATTTCTGAGGAAGTCATTGGAATAATGGCAGAAAAGGTTATGTCCTCAATAACAGATGAAGTAAAAACAGCAAAGTACTTCTCAATTTCTGTTGACTCCACACCTGATATTTCACACATGGATCAACTTACTTTTACAATCCGCTATGTACTGCCTACTACAGGTCCAGTTGAAAGGTTTTTGCAGTTTATTCCCATGCTAAGCCACACTGGCAGAGATATTGCTACAACTGTTCTTGATTTTCTTAAAGAGAAGAACATTCCAGTTATCGACTGCCGAGGACAGTCCTATGACAATGCCAGCAACATGTCTGGTAAATATCTGGGGACCCAACAGATAATCAAGAATGAGTGTAGTGAAGCTGAGTACATACCATGTATGGCTCATTCCTTAAACTTGGTGGCTAAGTGTGCTGCAGAAAGCTGTCCTGCTGCAGTGTCATTGTTTGCTCTGGTACAAAATATGTACTCCTTTCTTGTTGCATCTACTTATCGTTGGAGGAGACACCGGGAGGTACTAGAGACTAATAAAGATAAGAAGTTGAAAGTTGATAAAATACTTTCAGACACTCGTTGGTCAGCACGAGCAGATGCTGTAGCTGCTCTCAGTAGAGCACACAAAGAAAACATCATTGTTCTGGAAGAGTTATTCTCAGATCAGAATCAGCCAGCTGAAACAAGAGCTGAAGCAAGTGGTCTTCTCAAAGGTTTGAAAAAAACTTGAAACAGTGATTCTTCTTGAAGTTTGGGATACAGTATTGGAAAGGTTTCAGAGTAGCAGTATCCAGCTGCAAAAATCTGGGCTCTCCCTCAACACAGCTGTCACACTGCTAGAGTCTCTTTTACAATTTGCTAAAGACCTGAGATCCCAGTTCGATGACTTTGAAGCAAAAGCTATGGCTAAGTGTGATCCCTGTGATGTGACGAGTAATGATGCATACTACGCCGACACGCAGCGTATTAGGAAGCGCAAGCGTCACCACGATGAACTAGACTCCGCGGAGGATGTTATGCTGACAGGGAGAGACAAGTTTAGAGTGACTGCATTCTTGCCCATCATTGACAAGCTCTGTGCTGCCCTACAACAACGCATTGCTGCTTACAGCGACCTTCGAGAGAAATTTGGGTTTTTATCAGAAATCTCAAACAAAACGAACACTGAGCTTAAAGCATCTGCTGAAAAGCTTGTGTCTTCATATCCTAAGGACTTGGAGGCTGGATTGGAGTCGGAGCTTTTGCAGTTTGCACACCTTATGAAATCCATTCCAAGAGATTCACCTGAAAGTGCTCCTTCATCAGGTGATGCAAAGGCTGCAAAAAGTCCTGAACTAGAAATGTATGAGATAATTCACAGACATGACATGGTAGAAACATTTGCTAATGTTGAAATTGTATTACGACTCTATCTCTGCATGTTTGTCACAAACTGCACTGGGGAGCGATCATTCTCCAAGATGAAACTAGTCAAGAATTATCTAAGAAACACCATGGGGCAGGACCGTTTGTCTTCACTCACCCTGTTGAGCATTGAGCATGAGAAATTAAGGGTGCTTGATTTTACTGATGTCATCAAACAGTTTGCAAGTAAGAAGGCTAGAAAAAAATCTTTTTTGACTGAGAAATAGTTAAGTGTACCGTACAAATTGCCTGCAATAAACAAAACCCACTCATTGCATCATTTGCATGTCAGTCAAGTGGTATTCTCTTTAGTTAATGGTGTATTTATTATAGTTATTTTTTGTTAATGGTGTATTATTATAGTTATTTTTTGTTAATGGTGTATTATTATAGTTATTTTTTATTGTTAAGCTTCAAAAAAACAAATGTGCAATGTTCAACTATGAAATGGTCATTTGGCTAATTAATTAATTATCAATAAATTGAATATTGTTTAAAAAGTAAATTTATTTTAACGCTTCGCTCGCCCATTGATTTGAGGGCCCCGTAAGGTCACCACTGGGGGATGGGGGTGTAAATCTTCATTTCAGTTAATTAAGCTAGCTTTGCGTAGTTTGGGGCCCCGCACTCCAACCGGCCTAGGGCCCCGCGCACCTTAAATCCGCCACTGACACACACACACACACACACACACACACACACCACCCTTGCGATTGGCCAAAGAAGGACAACATCATCGGTAAAAACTGAATGTACATCAAAAACCTTGGCTTGCTCACGAAAGTGACTGCTTGTCTTGAATTTATTGAGGGAAGCTCCCTCCCGATCCCGTAGAGGCGAGATGTGTCACATCCAAGGACAGCATGGAGGAAGAGGATGTGTTTGCATATGTCCTGACCAAGCTGTCACTTGACGACCTTGATGTTCCAAATGCGAGGGTGCTTTGTGTTCTTCTTTGGCTCTTTGAATGTGGCTCTACGTGACCATGGGATGTGCTGAACTAGTGCCCCACCATCCAAGATATACTGGGCATCACCCGTCATCACCGGAACATCAGGTGTCAGAAGACCTCAGATGGCATTAGCCAGGACTGACTTCTGTGGTTCTCGAAGCAGCAGAGACGAATCGAAGAGGGCTGGTGGTTGACTGCACAGCTCATACTTGAAGACTGATTCGAGATCATCGGATGTCTTTGCAGCAATAATGAGTCTCTGGAATAGGAGTTGTGGGTCGACCCGGACTTCATTGCTGTCAATCTTGACCGACAATTTTGTGTTGAGTGTGACAACCTGGTCTTTCCTCCTAAATGTATATTTTACAGCAGTTTTTCCACCCATGGACTTCAGAATCGTCCTTCCAACTGCCTTTGCTGTGTCGACGTTGATGGTGTGGTGTGCGTGGACCCAGTGACAACGTTCCGCAAACTTGGGTCAGAGGCAATGTTCCCTCTAATTTTTTTTAGTCCGTGTGCGCAAGAAATTTTCGTTGTGCAAACATTTAGATTCATGGTGAAAAATTGTGCAAACTTTTCTGAGCGCTATTATCTTCAAAATGAAATATATATAAATATTAAATACTTAATAAATATTATTTCCATAAGGTGATAGCTTGATCATTAAGTACTATTAAATGGATATTAAAAAACTGTTGACAATATTATATATTCTTAAAAAAGAAAACATTTTATCCATTCTAAAAATATGAATAAAATAAAAATAGTAAAATAAAATTCAAGAAAATAAAATAAATAAAATAAAAATAACATTAATTGAAAATGACTATTTTAGTTATCATTTCTCAAAACAATTTTTAGCATTTAGCAATTTAAAATAGACTATCAAGATTAATACATGATTTTATCCATTCACAAAATAGGAATAAAATAAAAAATAATGAAATTCAACAAAATAAAATATAATCAAAATAACATTAAATGAAAGTGCCTTTCATTTAAGTATGATTATGATTTCTCCCTACGATCTTTAGCATTTGCCCATTCCAAATAAACTCTATGAAGATTAATACATCCGTCATCATTCAGGTAACTTTTAATTCGCATGAGCATGTCCAAATGATTTTCTTTCAAGCGGTTTCTTAATTTGTTCCTGATACGCTTGAGCCTGTGCGCATTTTATTTTGCTGTGTGCGCGGGTTTCAGAACGCGTGTGCGCGCGCACACCTTAGAGGGAACATTGGTCAGAGGAGAAAGGATTTCGTTCCTGGAGACAGTGGAGAACTGTTAGCGTGTCCTTCCAGTCGCGGGCTTGTCTAGCTCTCGTCATGTCTTTGTTTTGTTCCCTTGTGTTGTAGTTCACCCCGGTGAGCTCTTGCATTGCCTTGTTAACTTCTGCACAGGCAGGCATGGATAACAGCCACATCAGACGTTGTTGCTCTGTCATTCCTCGCCCTCTCGTGAGACTCCCGCTAGTCTTCATGCTCCTCATCAACACCCTGCTCGATTATGAGGTCTGAAGAAAGACCAGCCCACAGATGACCACTTCTTCTCACCACATGGAGACCCTGATGAATTAATTCTTTTCTTCAGACGTGATCAGAATCGTATTCCAGATATCGCCAGAAACTCGATCAGCCATCATAACTCTTCTTGAGGGAAGACTGAGCTGCCGTCCACTTATTGCCAGAGATTACGCCAGTCATATCACTGTCTCCAGGATCATTAAAAGATGATAGAAGACAGGTAGTTATGAAGCAAGAGCGCGGGTAGGACTGCTAACAGTCAGCTCAGAATGTCAGGACCGTTTCAACCCGGAGTGTACAGCACCCACGACGAAGTATCCTGAGATTCCTTCTTCCAGGATGATGGCGCACCTTATCACCGAGCAAAAGTAATGAGGAAGTGGTTGGAACTTGGATGATCATAACATCACTCCTCTAATGGGGTGGCCTGGAAACTCACCAGATCTTAATTCAATCGAGAATCCCTGTGAGTTTCTACGTCAGGCGCATGGGCGTACGGGCCAATTTTTTCAGGGGGGCGGCTACACATTTGCCCGAATTATACCTACAGTGCCCGAATGTACATATGCCCGAATGTACTGTGCCCGAATGTGCTCATAACCTACCTATATTATGGGAAAATACGATGAACACTGCTACGTTGGTGGTCGGGTTTTAACTTTTCAACTGAGTTATGTTATGCTCGTGTCATTCTCATTCCGCCACCAGATGGCCGATTTCCCAAACACATGAGAAAATCAAAGATCTTATTGTTATGATTTCACAACTGTCAAATTTTAAAATTAGTTATATTAATGTTAGATTTAGCTACTTCTCAGTTTTTCTAACTACTCAATTTCCTAACACATGGAATATAGTAAGGTATCCAAGAATGATATTTAATCCATTTAAATATTGACTCTTATGTAAAACGAATGAAAAATTGGAGGTAGCGACGGTTGCTACACTTGACTTGTGGTTAATCTGGCCTTTGAAGAAGACGATGTATCTCGAATAGGCTTCAATTATCACGTAAATATTTATACCACTTCAGTTCTTTCCAAGAACGATATTTTAACTTGAAAGAGGTTTGATCACCATTTGGAGGGAAATGAGTAGAAAACTTCAATCACTTTATTGCAAGAAGAATTTTAGGAATACAGACTTAGCTAAATCAAACTTAAGTTCTTAAATGGTAAAATTTATGCAGGAAATTTTATGTACAAATAAATATATTTATAATCACTTAAAGTTTATATCAGTGAATATAGAATTAAACCTATTTTACCTTTTACATCCTCAAATGTGATTATATTCTAATGATGTTACGTGATCTAATGGTTATGGCTAGCCCAAATTATGAACCTTGATATAAAACGGTCTAGATATTGAGACAACAAGGACAAATTGGTGAGTTTTGGAGGATGTAATGATGATTTAGAGCAGTGGTTCCCAACCGGTTTTGGCTTATGGCCCCCTTAGGAACCTTATTTTTTCCTGTGGCCCCCATAAGCATTATTTTCAGTAGGTAATATGCAGATTAACTCTATTTTACAAAAACAAATATATATAAAGGATATTAAAACAACTATTTGTATTCAGGTACAATATTATTTGTCACATAGGACTATAAACATAACAAAAACTAAACAGTGGCTAACAAAAATTTGCAGTTATTTACTTATATTATGTATTAATTATAAAAAAATATAATCAAAAGAAATACTGTACTTATAGCAATCTATTATAAATTAAAAAACTAGTAAAATTACTACAACTTCGCAATATTAGGGTAAACAAATAAGAGCTACTTACACACTACAGCGACGATCCACGTGGTAAACAGACTGTAAGGATTTCAACCTGAAGTATTTTTATCAAGTCAACAACGCTGCCAGGCGCATAACGATCAAGCGCACAATGGAGTGCGCCGCACAATAAGCTTGTAAGATGCAAAATATTTGTTTACAGATAAATTCAAATTCTATTATAAAATATCTAAAAAAAAGGAAAATATACTGTATGTATTAATAATTTTTTAAAATGTAATTCAACTACATAAATTAAAATTATCTATTGGTCTAACTATAATTTAGGCTTCAATAGGTTGAGTCCTGTGGCCCCCTTCATGGAGTCTGTGGCCCCTCTAAATCTTAACAGTTTCCTGTGGCCCCCTTCAAATGTGCCATGGCCCCCAGGGGGCCATATGGCCCCCGGTTGGGAAACACTGATTTAGAGTATCCAGTGAAAAGAACGATAATAGAATGTAAACCAAATTTATAGATCATAAACGGAAGAATTTATTTGTATTATAAAGAATCAACTGGCGTATGAGTGTCTGGAGACCATAAACAAGTTCGTCAATTTTCTAAACGAATGAAAGAATTTATAAAGCAAATGGTAATTCGTGGTTTACTGAACAGATATTAGTGATTTCTGTTTGCAGCAAGAATGTCGGTAACTTATATCAACATACAACCCTAATGGTAAGGACTTTAGTGGTAAAAGACCCTTAATATATTTTAATTATTTTGGGGTCAATAAGGTTCAATTAAGACACTGCAAAGAAGTATTTATAAACATCCTTTTCTATTAAGATTTTATTTGAGCCATTTGACAAACATCCAATATATGCGACAGCAAAAGATTATTCAACCAAATGGCATGTGTTATGTGCTACATGAGGAGAACTATGTTTTATGTGGTCTGCACGTATGCATTCAACATCCGAGTTATGCTTACCTTGGGATTTTATAACAAGACATTAATTCTGTTAAGAATTTTTTAATATGTCAATACTCATTAGGAGTATGCATGTTTAAAGGTTAGTATTGTTTGGCTGACAAACACGCACTATACATATATACACATATATGTCGTAGAATCACAAAATAACACTTGTTTGCTTACACATATATATAGGAGGGCCACTCAATATATTTTGCCCCACCTTTTTTTTCTTTCCAAGTTTCCATCCTTTTCTACGGCTTTCCTCAACCTCGAAACAAGGGCCTTTATTCCTTCCTGGGAAAGTCCGCTGGGTTCCGCTGGAGCCACCTCTTAACCTCCTCAACAACCTCATCGTCATTCTGAAACTTTCGGATCAATGAAAGAAAGCCACCCCCAGCCTTCTTTAGTTAGCTTTATAAGGCTAACTAACGAAAATATCACGACCTAACCTAACCAATCGTTAGGTCAACTGTACGCCCTTGACGATTGGTTAGGTTAAGTCGTTATATTTTCGTTAGTTAGCCTTATAAAGCTAACTAAAGATGGCTGGGGGGGGGGCTTTCTTTCATTGATTCAAACTTTCTTCCACGAATAGCATCCTTCATTGGCCCAAACAAATGGAAGTCTGAAGGTGCCAGATCCGGGCTGTATGGAGGGTGGGGTAATACAGTCAAGTGCATTTTTGTGATGGCCTCTTCTTTGCAAACTGTTGTGTGGTCTTGCGTTATCGTGCAAAAGAAAGACGTCTTCCAGTTTTCTCTCCGGTCGAACTCGCTTTATACGTCTCTGGAGTCTCTGTAGGGTAGCAATATATACCTCTGAGTTGATTGTTTGTCTTTTCTTCATAATGTCCACTAGAATCACTCCTTTCATGTCCCAGAAGATGGTGGCCATAATCTTTCTTGCAGAGGGAGCCATTTTAAACTTTTTCTTGCGTGGGGAGTCTGCGTGATGCCACTCCATGGATTGGCGTTTTGTTTAATGTTCAAAGTGGTATACCCAAGTCTCATCCCCAGTCATAATTCGTGAAAGGAAGTCATCCCCTTCTGTCTCGTATCGAACCAACGACTCAGAAGCAATTTCTTTTCTTTGGGCTTTGTGATCTTCAGTCAGTTCGCGAGGAACAAACCGTGAACACATTTTTCTGTATCCCAGTTGCTGAATTATCGTATTCAAACTTCCTTCACTAATTCCTAGCTCCAGTGATAGCTCCTTTTATGTGACGCGCCGATTTGATCGAATGACGCTGTTAGCACGTTGCACAATGTGAGATGTCACAGCGGATGCCGGGCGACCGTTGCGTGACTCATCATCGAGGCTGGCTCTCCCTCTCTCCGATGATCTCACACGTTTAGACCAGCGTCCAACTGTGCTTCGATCAGCAACAGCATCTCCGTAAACGTTTTGTAGGCGTTTGTGAATATTTCCAACTGTTTCTTTCTCTGCGGTTAAGAACTCGATAACAGCTCTCTGTTTATGACGCACATCACTGTCAGACGCCATTTTCGAAACTGCGTTAACCATCGGTTTTATACAAGGGCGTTTTAAAGCGGTTTTATACAAGGAGGGGAGGTTCAAACTGGAAAAATCCGGTTATGTGAAAGGAGAAAGTTTAAACTTACGGCCCAAAAGACATTTCAGCCTCATGGCCTATTATTTAGCTAAGAAAAAAGGGTGGGGCAAAATATATTGAGTGCCCCTAGTATATATGGGATGAATTTCACAATAAAACACGTATAATGAATGAATGATGCAAACCCACAAGGAAAAAGAAAAATGATTCCAAGGTCTTTCGTGTATTCAGAAGTACACCTTGTCAGGGAATGAAGGGAGAAGGCGAGATGCCCAAAATATATAGAGCGGGACGGAAAAACAAAAAGATTAGCACATAATTAACAAGAGTTAATGAGAGGCAAAAGGAATTTTAACAGGATATTGTCAATTTTATACATTCCTGCACTGTCAATGAAATTATTTTTAAAATGGATAAATGTATTCTAGAATATTCCGTTCACTTATATCTGTTTTTAACTACCGCTTTAGAACTATCCCACTTGATACTATGATTACATCTATACATATGGTTAAACAATGCATTTGAATTATTTGCTGTTCGACACGCATATTTATGCTGTTTTACCCTAATATCTAACGTTTTACCCGTTTGGCCTATATACACATTATACAGTATACTGACTTACATTGTGTACATCCGATCGAATACACACAACCAACCACATTATCTGGACTATTCTTTATTAGGCGTGATTTAACAGTATTATTATACTTACAGAATACATTGATACCAATTGCTTTAAGTAAAGTCGGAAGATATTGAAAATTAACATGGTAAGGTAGGCTAAGGATATTTTTACGCTCAAATTCCTTTACAGTTACACTATTATAATACCTATTCTTGGCTTTCCTAAGGCAGTTATCTAAAAATGAAATAGGATAACATAATTTAGCACCAATATTCATGATATTGCATAACTCGGAATCTAAAATTTCAATAACAGTGCGGGAATGTATAAAATTGACAATATCCTGTTAAAATTCCTTTTGCCTCTCATTAACTCTTGTTAATTATATGCTAATCTTTTTGTTTTTCCGTCCCGCTGTATATATTTTGGGCATCTCGCCTTCTCCCTTTATTCCCTGACGAGGTATACTTCTGAATACACGAAAAACCTTGGAATCATTTTTCTTTTTCCTTATGGGTTTGCATTATATATAATATATATATATATATATTATATATATATATATATATATATATATATATATACACAAGGGGGTGATGAAAAAGTTTTCGGCCTGACCTAGATATAATATGTATTTTGAGATCAAATTTACTTCTTATCTAGAAAAGCTATTATTAAATGTGTATAAAATACAAAATCGCTAATCAAAATGTTTTTTGTTTTACAGGTTGTAATGTAAAGCAATGTGATAAACTTTATGAATATAGACAAATTTGAAATACGCGCCGTCATTAAATATCTCTCAATGAAGAATATGACGCCCCAAAACGTCTTTGAAGATATGCAGCACACATTAAGGGACGCTGCCCCATCTTATTCTACTGTTAAAAAGTGGTGTGCGGAATTCAATCGGGGCAACACGTCAATCAAAGATGATGAACGGTCTGGACGGCCATCAACATCAGCTTCTGAAGAAAATGTCCAAAAAGTCAATGATCTTGTCATAAATAAGCGCTAACTTAGTGTTCAATTTATAGCTGAGAATGTCGGCACTTCATTTGGCAGCACACATTCAATATTAACAGACAAATTAAAGCTTAAAAAAGTGTCTGCAAGATGGGTGCCACGAATGTTGACTGACAACCAGAAGAGAACTCGAGTTCAAATTTCAGGACAATGTTTGGACCTTTTTCAGCAAGATCCAGAAAAATTTGTATCTAGGTTCATTACTATGGATGAAACATGGATTCATCATTTTGATCCAGAGTCAAAACAAAGCATTTCTTGGAAACACCCGTCTTCACCAACTCCCAAGAAGTTTCGTGTTGTGGCATCACCTGGCAAAGTCATAGCCTCTGTTTTCTGGGATGCAAAGGGAGTTGTGCTCATTGACTACCTTGATAAAGGAGCCACCATTACGGGTGATTACTATGCACGGGTAATGAGAAAACTGCGCGAAACCATCAAGCAAAAGCAACGAGGGAAACTCAGTCGAGGTGTCCTGTTTCACCAGGACAATGCTCCTGCTAACAAGTCTGCAGTTGCAATGGCTGCCATCAGAGAAATGGGCTTCGAATTGCTCGATCACCCTCCATATTCGCCAGACTTAGCTCCCACTGTTTTCTATCCGTTTCCAAAATTAAAAGAACACCTCCGTGGATAGAGATTTTTGGACGATGATGAAGTTTTGTCAGCTGTAAATGCCTGGTAAGAGGACCAAAATGAAGACTTCTTTCTGATCGGTATCCAGAAGCTGGAAAAACGCTGGATCAAGTGTACAGTATATCCCGAAAAGGAGACTATGTAGAAAAATAATAATAAAAACTATCAACTTGAATCGTGTTTCATTGTCAGGCCGAGAACCTTTTGATCACCCCTCGTGTATATATATATATATATATACAAAGGTGGGCACCCGGGCCTCAAAAAGGACCGACGGTCCCGGTCCTTGCCTCAAACTGGACTTACGGTCCCAGTCACGGTCCTTTCTGAAGATAGGACCTAGGAACGACTCGGTCCTCGGTCCTTATATATAATATAAGTGAAAAATTTGATTAAAATGAAAAATGAAATTAAAGACACCGGAAATCTTTAATTTTATTAACATAAATTATAATTAATACAATACATAAATGATGAAAAAAGTTATTAAGTTAAATGCTTGAGTTTCCCTTCAAGAAGACTAGCATTTCAAAATGGCTGTCACTGAGCCCTGACCTTTTCGGCTTGAGGACGTCCTTCCCCAAAGAGAAGAGCCTCTTCACGGCGGCACTGGATGGGATAGGCGTGTTAAACTTGATGAACACAGCAAGCACTTGTACTCCAGGTTCTGCTCACCCTTGGGGCCCAGGTATTCAAAGTATTTGTCCAGGTACGGCTAGGGATTGCCGGGTTCAGTTCTTCCGCTAGGAGCTCCAGTTGCTTGACTTGAAGTTGAAGCACTAACATCAGTAGATTCTTCGTCTCCTCCAGGTGTTGAAACAAGTTTCAGTTCAGTCTCAGTCTCTTTCTGAGTCTTCTGGAGGAAACGATCCATCTTCTTTAGAACTTCAAATAATCACTAAACACAATAAAATCGCTAAAAAAGACCGTCCGGAATTGCTTAAAAATGGACCGTCACTCCTCATTTCGGTCCTCACTGAGAAAAGGACCGACTTTCCCGCTCACGGTCCTTAAAAAGGACCGAGTTCCTGGAGTTCGGTCCTTTTGGAACTCGGTCCTGCCCACCTTTGTATATATATATATATATATATATATATATATATGTAGCGGATCGACAAGAAATAGACCAACAAATAGACAGACAAATTCTTCTTTCCACGCCTTCATCAAACATTATTCGAAAAACACACGTGGGCAAAGAATCAAACAATGGAAACGTCTGTTTCTTCCCAAAAGGCGCGAACGCAAGCTCTTCAACAAAAGGACGCGCGGACAAGGCGTCTTAAGATTTGGCGCGAAGTCTTACGTCAGAGGAACTACGTATAAAAGCGAGCACCCACTCACACTCATTCTCACTCACTCGCACTCACACACTCGAGCTCCACCTTTTCGAGCAACACTCCTCCGTCAACCGCCCTCCGGCTTCCCGCCGGAGGAACGGCCTGCTGCTTCCTTCAAGGCCTACGATTTATCATCAAGTAAGACCTTCTACAGACCGCCTGCAGAAGCAATCCTTCGAAGCCCAACCAGAATCACTTCGGGCCTACGGTTTACAAGGTCAGCCTTCAAGTTTCTCTACGTCCTCGAGATATATTCAGCACCAGTGGCGGCTCGTCGGTAGGCACTGCGGAACTGCAGCACCCCTAAATTTTTTATTTACAATTGAAATAATCAAGAACAATATAAGGATGAGCTCACTGAATAACTTTTTCAATAACTTTTGAAACTTTTATTCATTGCTCAATGCTCATCCTTTTATTTCAGTAATTATTTCAACCCATTCTTAGAGACAGCACCCCTAATTTTTTATTTACAATTGAAATAATCAAGAACAATATAAGGATGAGCTCACTGAATAACTTTTTCAATAACTTTTGAAACTTTTATTCATTGCTCAATGCTCATCCTTTTATTTCAGTAATTATTTCAACCCATTCTTAGAGACAGCACCCCTAGAATTTTTAGTCACGAGCCGCCACTGTTCAGCACCTCAGGCCTACGCCTGCAAGATCATTTATAGGCCATCCTGCACCTCGAGAAGTAACATCACCTCAGGCCTACGTTTTACGAAGCCTACATCAAGCATCTCCATCATCTCGAGAGGCTTAACGGACAACGACAACTCGAGTCTACGATAATAGGTTCCTCTTCAACCCGCCTTCAACAGGGTTTACATCGTCCCGGTTAAGATAAGTACCTCCTATTCTAAGTACTCTTGTGAAGCCTACATTAACCTACCGCCGAACGGTAGACTATACCCCAAGTGTAATTAAGCGTTCCAACTGACTCTCGTGAAAGAAGGCAGTAGGCCTATTATCCAATTCAAGTGTCATTTCAATACCGTAACTCCGCGTATCATCCGTTATTATGTTCAGTTCATATATTTATGTCATAACTAAATATTCTCTTGGCGTAATCACTTAACATCACATAATGGTCTTATATATAAATGATATTTGTGTAATCATTGTCAAGCTTTTCAATCCATTATTATTAGGCCGCATCAATTATTCTATGTGCATCGATGCAATCATTTAGCCTACTTAATCAGTGTCATGTTTTCCATTCAATGTACCAAACGCACGTGCATTCTTTATATCATTACTAGGCCCATTCAATCATCTAGCCTACTTAATCAGAGTGTCATGTTTTCCATTCAATGTACCAAACGCACGTGCATTCTTTATATCATTACTAGGCCCATTCAATCATCTAGCCTACTTAATCAGAGTGTCATGTTTTCCATTCAATGTACCAAACGCACGTGCATTCTTTATATCATTACTAGGCCCATTCAATCATCTAGCCTACTTAATCAGAGTGTCATGTTTCCCATTCAATGTACCAAACGCACGTGCATTCTTTATATCATTTACTAGGCCCATTCAATGTTCCATGTTGCATGCCATTTACATACCATCAATGAGTATATTACTTATTACGTGTCAATTAAGCTATTAACATTTCATCTTATTAGCTAAGTCTATGTCATAAGCATAACGTAAAGGCTATCAAACAATCACTGTCAATTCTTTGTTAATCACGGTGAATAAATAATATCTTTATTTTCATAATAAAATACAAAACAATAAGGTACTTTTTATAACCTTAATATTAATTTGCTTGGGTATAATCCAAGCTGGTGACCCTCGCTGCCATTCCTATCACTTCCAATAGTATGGTGGGCCTACTCCATTAGCTACTTTCCAATCGATGATACTGTACGATATCATAAATTATTAACCCAGCCTTTCATTAATAAGCAATCAGTCATTGCATCAATTAATCACTAGCATACAATTAAATCATTATCACCTTAAACGGCTAAAACTAGGTCCACTATATATATATATACAGGGTGTCACAGAAATCTTGCCCCAAAGGCTAATATAATGTACATTATGGGGCAGAACTTTTGGGAGACACACCCTCTATATATATATATATACACACACATACATACACACCTCTTGAAATTAATTTATGATATAAAGCTTATGCATTAACTCTGATATGCAAAAGCAAACTAGTATTTTAAAATCTCTGATTAAAGAAAACTATTATAATTTTTCAAAAAACTAATTACTGGACATTATCTTCAACCCAACCTCTTCTTATTTCAAAAGGGACATAAAGTTCGTTTTGCATTTCGTATTCGTCATCAAGATTTTCCTGCGATCCTTTTTTCAATGTGGGTGGCTGAGAGGTACCTGAAAATGAAAAAAAGTTAAACATTTTCAAACTTTAGATTCGTGGGGAAGACCCCTAGTGAAGAGAGGTTTCAGGGAAGAAGCAAGTTTGGGAGTTTTATGTAAACTGGAAGTTTTGTAACAGTAGGTACTGGATAAGTTGGATGGAATATATTGTAAAGGAATTGCTTAACTGTTTGATGGAAACTGAGAAAGGAACAAGTTCACGGTAAAGAAGTTCTGAAAGTATGAAATTTCGTCATGAAAGGAGAGCCAATTAGAACAAATGCGGAAAGCTCGCGAGATTCAAGGTTTCAGACTCAGGACTTTAAAATCAAAAGGGATGTAGCTGAAATAGTTAGTATCCAGTGAGGTGGTAGGTTTCTCCTTGTATATGTAGGTGGAAAATTGATGATGCATGAATCCTGTGAACTGTAACGTCAAGAAAAGACAGTTTGTGGTCATGTTCATTCATAAGTGTGAATTTAATTGTCAGGATGACGGTAGTTGAGGTAATTCGGAAAAGAGTGGGCATGATTTTGTTCCTTAAACATTAAGAAACAATCGTCTACATAAAGTTTATATATAAGAGGACAAAATTCAGGAGGACAGTCTTCAATCCACGATTCTTTGTGGTGACATAAGAAACAATTAACAAAAGAAGGATTCTGAGGGGTGACCCCATAGCCATACCGTCAATTTGTGTATATAGTTCTTTATTAAAAACAAATACAGTATCAGCCACTCCCAAGTCTGTTAGTTTGTCGAAAAGTGTGTTTGTCGAAACCCATCATATTATCAGCAGAATTAAAAAGTTTATTACAAATAATTTTGGTAGTTTCCTGAACTGGAATATTGGTGAACAATGACAACATCAAAAGTAGTCATATTGTAATTATTTATGTTAAGTATTAGGCAAAGATTTAATTACTTCGACAAAGGCGAGGGAGTCTTTTATTGTGTACTCATTTTTAGAAACGGGATCCAGAATGGGAACAAAAATTTTGCGAGACGATAATCAGATGTACAGGGTGTCCACAAAGTCCTGTTCCGGTTTTAAAATTTTATTACAACAAAACCAAAAGAGATAGGATAATGCATTTTTTTTAAATTTTGTTTTTAGCTAATGAAGTTTTTTCTTGATTTACAGGGTGTATTCTGAGCGTGAAGTTGCCATTGATAGAAGCTTGAACGAAAATGGCAACTACAAAGGAGAAAGCTCAATGTGTAATCTGGTTTGCAGAGTCAAAATCAGTGACAACTCTTCAACGGAATTACCGCCGTCAATATGGCAAAGATCCTCCCTCCAAACCCAGCATTAGGACGTGGTTTTGCGAGTTTCGGGAGACAGGAAGTGTGATTGACTCGCCAAGACTCGTCCAACGCACTCCTAAAAAGTCTATTTGTCGTGCCTCAAGTGAACAGCAGCTACCAAAATCAACAGTACACAAACCAGATTCACAAACCAGATTACACATTAAGCTTTCTCCTGTGTGGTTGCCATTTTCGTTCAAGTTTCTACCATTAGCAACTTGACGCTCAGATTACAACCTGTAAATCAAGAAAATAACTTCATTAGTTAAGCAACAAAATGCAAAAAAACTGCATTATTCTATCTCTTTTGATTTTGTTGTAATAAAATTTTAAAATTAGAACAGAACTTTGTGGACACCCTGTATTTATTGCCGATAAAATTAGACGAATTGGTAAATTATTTTTATGGGTTTTAGGCAGCCCACAAAGCAGTGGTTCCCAACGTAGGGGTAAATTACCCCACTGGGGTAATGACACGCGATCCAGAAATTATAAAAAATAATATTGTGATAACACTGTACAACAGTGAAAAAAACGGAAATGAGATCGTCATTTTTATGGCTAATTATATGCGTAGATTGCGAAAATAACACTCATATATTTGTATCACTCGCCGATTTTATGAAAATGACCCTATTTCATTGTATCATTTTGAGAACCACTGGTTCTCTGAACGCATCTTTTACATTTTGTTCAGTCATGCATATGCTGTGGTGGTGGTGTTCGGCTCTGTGTTCCCACTTTGATTTTCTGAAAAATGTCTTTCATTAATCATTTAAAACAAAATTGTCAGCCATATTTTATCATAAATCGGTGCTATAAGTGAGTATTATTGAATAACAGCTAACAAATTATGTATATTTCACGGACAACGTCTTTATTGTGTGAAATTGCAAATTGATCTATCATTTTCTTATTTTACAGGTTTTTATTGATGTTATGCTACAATGCCTAGAGAGTGCAAAAATTCGCCAGACAGATTTGTTATATTTGTGGGACATTAACGTTAAAACAGTATTAAAGGAAGTTGACTTCTCATGTGAAAAAGCTTTATGAATTATACTTCGCATGCAAAGTTGGTGATCAGGACAAGCACTGGGCGCCTCATATCTGCTGTGTGAGATGTACAAACTCGTTATTTGCATGGTTCAAAGGCACCGGTCCTGGTCTGGGATTCGGTGTCCCAATGGTATGGAGAGAGCCGCTGGACCATTCAACTGATTGCTATTTCTGCTTAACGAACATCACAGGTTTGAATCTTTTATTTTTCTGAATATACGTCAAATTTGGTGTTTTTAGCACATTTTAGCATATCCTGCTCTGCATAATGTATTACACAATTATGCTATCTTAAGTAGTCAACAATGTCTATTGTCTCACATTACAGGTTGCAACAGAAAAGGGAAAAAAGGAACATTCTACAGATATACCCATCCCTCGTCCTCCAGCTGAAATGCCGACCGATAACACAGACTCTGACAAATCGAAATCAGACAGCGAATGCTATAGCTCAAGTCGAGTCCAAGAAAGAACAACATCTCATCACGCAGCCTGAACTCAATGATTTGGTCCGTAATTTAATACTTACCAAGCAACAAAGTGAACTGCTGGCCTTACGTCTACAAGAATGGAATCTGCTGGAGGAAGACGTACGAATTACAGCATTCCGAAAGCGCTCCTTGAATTTGCAGGAATATTTCACAATGAAGAACAATCTTTGTTGTTGCATTGATATACATGGTCTGTTCGATGCTCTGGGTTTGTGCTATGAACCGAATCAGTGGAGATTGTTCATTGATGCATCTCTGTACAGTGTTAAGGGTGTACTGCTACACAATGGGAACACAATGCCTTCTGTTCCGATCGCTCATTCAGTCGTCTTGAGAGAAACGTATGACAATGTTGCTTTTATTCTGGACTGTATAAAATACAATGAACATGAATGGCTTATCTGCGCAGATTTGAAGGTTGTAGCTATTCTCAATGGATTGCAAACTGGCTATACGAAATACATGTGTTTCCTATGCAAGTGGGATAGCCGAGCACGGTCTGAACACTACACACGCTCAGTATGGCCGCCGCGAGACAATTCCTTACCTGGATCTCACAATATTATTCACGAACCACTAGTACGAAAGGAAAAGGTTATCTTGCCGCCACTTCACATAAAACTAGGGCTGATGAAACAATTTGCAAAGGCGTTGAAACAGGATAAGCCTGCCTTCAAATATCTAAAGAAAAATTCCCAAAAATAAGTGATGCCAAGATTAAAGAAGACATATTCGTCGGCCCTCAAATTCGCCAACTCATGCTAGACGAACACTTTGAAGCGGTGATGGATGAGGTTGAGTTGGCAGCCTGGCGTGCATTCAAAAACGTGTGCAGCGGTCTACCAGGAAAGACTAAATACGACAACAATGCTGCACTTGTGGATCAACTTATCAACTCATACCGACGTCTCGGATGTAAGATGTCATTGAAAATTCATTTTTTGCATTCACATCTCTCATTCTTTCCGGAAAACGCATCTGCTGTTAGCGACGAACACGGAGAGAGATTCCACCAGGATATAGCCACAATGGAGAGCCGACACAAAGGGAAGTGGAGTCCTGCTATGCTGGCCGATTTCTGCTGGAATTTAAAGCGTGACCAACCAGAAGCATCACACAAACGCCAGCATAAATACAAATAATGAGATGAAAACAGTATAATACGAGAGTTTTATGTTAATTTTGTGCATATATGTTGAAGTATAGCAATAATTAAACTGTTCCATGTGATAAAGCCTATCTGTTTATCAATATATTCTTATTTTTTGGTATGAAGATTTTAAGCAGTCATTACACAAAAACGTGACGTGATAGAAAAAAACTATTTTCAGATTTGGAATCAGCACTCTCGAAATATTAAGAATGACCGAATGTTATTCCCGTTTTTTTTCTGAACCAAAAATTTGTTGTACAAGTTATAATTTGTTGTACAAGTTATAATTTGTTGTACAAATTTGTTATTACAAGTTATAAAAAATAATATCTAATGATTGGGATAATGTTGCTGGATTAGAATTGGGTTTTGGGTAATCACGCAAAAAAGGTTGGGAACCACTGCCATAAAGGATACCTGGATTGCATCTTGAAACGAAAAGGTCATTGCAGTAATGAGTTAATAAATTGCGAGACTTAAGCTTACGAAGAAAGTTATTAATTTTATCTTCCAACTGTGTATACTCTTATGTATACTCGTGTATGTCACTACTAACCCTTTTAAACGTTGAATTCTCTGACATAATAGTGGTGAACTTAGATATATACTATAGTGAACTTAAGTCGTGAGTATCATTACTCTTCCCTTGTTCCGTTTACAAATTGATTGAATTGTCTTCCTTCAAAATTAAATTCTTACAGATATGGTTCTCTATTGATAAAACGCCATCTCTCTCTATATATTATATATATATATATATATATATATATATATATATATATATATATATATATATATATATATATAAACGACGTAAGTATAGAGGAGTGTTCTGCACACGAGGAAGAGAAATAACGAACAAATGAAAAATGAGGTGACCGCCCGGGAATCGAACCTAGGATCTTCCGATTGCCGGTCAGATATGCTACCACTACACCACGGGCCTCGATCAGTCAGAAGTCGTAATTCTCCTACATAGGGCAGAAACCAATGCCTTGAGAGGGCACCCTCGCAAATCGTGAATATGTACATTTAACTGCAATGACCACGCAGTATTAATGTATAGAAACGACGTAAGTATAGAGGAGTGTTCTGCACACGAGGAAGAGAAATAACGAACAAATGAAAAATGAGGTGACCGCCCGGGAATCGAACCCAGGATCTTCCGATTGCCGGTCGTTTCTATACATTACTATACTGCGTGGTCATTGCAGTTAAATGTACATATTCACGATTTGCGAGGGTGCCCTCTCAAGGCATTGGTTTCTGCCCTATGTAGGAGAATTACGACTTCTGACTGATCGAGGCCCGTGGTGTAGTGGTAGCATATCTGACCGGCAATCGGAAGATCCTGGGTTCGATTCCCGGGCGGTCACCTCATTTTTCATTTGTTCGTTATTTCTCTTCCTCGTGTGCAGAACACTCCTCTATACTTACGTCGTTTCTATACATTAATATACTGCGTGGTCATTGCAGTTAAATGTGTATATATATATATATCTATATATATAAAGGAAAATTGAAACAAGAAATTTTATTATGAACACTGAGGCACAGTTTGAGCACTATTTCGTGTTTTAATTTTCGTAACATACGTAGATATATAGCTACAGTATGTACGAAAATTTTGTGCAATTCCTTTAGTCTGGAAGCCGGTCCTCATGAACCAAAATTCTCGGTTAAAGTTTTTTTCTCTGCTGATTGTTCATCTTTGGGGTGTATATAATGAGATCCAGGGGTGTGTGGAGGTTGCACCCTTGGGCAATTTGAGATATACAAGATGGCCACCAAAAATAAAACATATACCCGAAAATCAGTTTTCGACATTTCTTCACAACCACACATCATGCCAATACATATAATACATGGTTTTCTATGTTTTGGGCCATGGCAAATCTAATTTCATGATCATTTTAACTCTAGGATTGATTAAAATCAATATGGCGGCCATATTGTCATTAAAAATGTATTTTACAGGGCTCAATAGGGCCAAGTATTATACATATCAATGTTTAAAAAACCACAGAGGTCAATCAATGCCCTGATATCTGCCAAATATATGCACATTACCAATTATATGTAGGAGAGAAGACTAATGTTTTTATTCTTTTCGAGGTGAATGATGGACGAGGCGTGCATAACTGCATATTCAAGTTTCGATATGGGGAGGAGTGCGATGATGGTATACTGTAAAGACTTCCTGTAACCATGGGAATTCACGTATTCACTCTATAATCAAGGCCAGCAGGACCTATGGGGATGGACTATGTACACAACTTGAACAGCAATTAGCAGACAATGAGGAGCTAAAGATACATTTCCATAAAAACTGTGTGTCTAGATATGCATCCGTAACTAATTTTGCGAAGCACAAGTTAGATGTTGATGAACCCCAAACAATGAAGAAACTTCGTCGGTCTCGAAACCCATTTGATTTCACGAAGCAGTGTTTATATTGTGGGAAGGCCCTCGGTGAATGTGTTCAGGTCAGTAGAGCTGGGGAAAGCACAGATGGAATCCTTTGAGCAGAGCTGGCCAAATGGATTTCATGAACCTATTCCTAAAGTTGTCAACACAATGTCATTAACACGCAAGCATATCAAGCTGGATGAAAATAAAGTCTTTGACACTGAAACCATTTATGCCAGAGCCATCGGTTTGCAACGCAGTGCCCGTAATCTAGACATAAATCATTTGCTCTCTCATGAGCTAGCCCCTCATCCAACCTCAATGTTTGATGAGGTTGGACACATGCATGAGGCAAAGACTAAATCAAATCTGAAGAAAGCACTAAAGGTGCATGTATCAGGAAGGCTTGCACTGAACAACATTAAAGTCGCTTTTCTTGATGGTTGCGCTGTTCTTTGGGTGGTGCCATGGCCTGCTAGTGGTACAATGCAGGACTATTTGGATCTGTTCCGAAGCTACATCGCCAATCAGCTGAGGAAGAATGATGTCTACCTTGTGTTTGACAGGTACAAAGAAGTAAGCATCAAAGAGTCTACGCGTCAGGGTAGAGATCAGGGAGCCAGTAGAGTGTACTCATTACGTGAATCTACTCGTCTGCCACCACAAAAGGTCATCTTGACTGTTTCCAAAACAAGTCCCAACTCATTAATCTCATCTGTACAGATCTCATTTCGCATACAGATGACATCGTACCCCACAAGCTTGTCATAACAGGAAGTGACCCTGTGCCTGTAGAACTCGCCAATGGAATAGTGATAAGACGACATGACATGGCGACAACCCAAGAGGAAGCTGACACTATAATCGTACAACAACTGGTTAAAACAGGTATTCAAGCAACTCTTGTGGTGGCAGATGATACAGACATCTTTGTTCTCTTATTACATTTTGTGTGTAGTGGGGATATTACTTGGCCCGTCATGATGATGTATCCCATACAAGGCCGGGCTGTGATTGACATCAACGCCACAGCACTCAAGCACCATACCATTATTCCTGACTTGCTGGCTGCTCATGGAGCAACCGGTTGTGATACCGTTGCAACTTTCTTCGGAATAGGTAAGGGCGTAGCCTTGAAGGTTCTGCGTTCTGGTGCTCATCGCCTCAACTACTTAGGGGACATAACCAAGACCATGCCCAATGCTGTAGACCAGGTTAAGCAGTTCATTTTGGCTTGCTATGGGCAGTCGCTATGTCAGTCGATGACAGAAGCACGTCTAAAGGTATGGTCCGCCAAGGCGGGCAAGAGTATGGCTGCTGGTGCTCCAAAAGCACAGACTCTGCCTCCCACCAATGAGGCATTCCGGGAGAATGAGGCACGAGCGCACCTCCAGGTTGCTATATGGCGCAACGCACTTGAGTTGAACCCACCCGTTCTCGACCCAACTACATACGGTTGGTCAAAGGAAGACGGCTCTAACTGCCTGGCCCCAACAACAGTGCCAGATGACACACCTCTGCAGGGTTGGCAAAAACCCAACCCAACTGGGTTTTTGCTGGGTTTTGGGGTTTTTGATGGGTTGAAAATTTTTTTAGAAAGGTTCGATAATTATGTAGTGCCTAATATATCTATTATTTTATTAATTTATTTATCTAATCTACAATATATATTAAAAAGACATCTTTATTTCACAGAAAGTTCAGATATGAGAGATAATAATGACATATTAGAATTTTCTCCATTTTAATTTTGGATCTTTCCTTTATTTCTTAACAGCAGATTTCAGCTTTATTTAGACCTAACTCAAATTTAAATTTTTAAGATGCCAAACTCAAAGAGTTATAGAGGTGGAAGATCTAAAGCTAGCGAATGGGACGAGGTGACTTTATTAAGTGATCAGCCTACTAGAGTACTCTGCAATTATTGCAAAGAAAGTATCACTCGAAAAATTGAGAGAGTGAAACATCATCTAGAGAAATGCAGTAAAAGAAAAGGGGAATGTTTTGAAAATGAGGCAAGAGGTATGCCGAGACTCGAATTTGGAGCATCAGTTGAAACTGATTCACTTCTTCCAACTTTGGCTTCTGGCAAAGATGATCTAAAGATTATAAGTGAAAATGTGCCTGAAATGAGTGACACCAGTGCAGGTTCTTCATCATCCACATTCTGTCATTCAACACCAATAAAGCATAAAAGGCAAAGATCAATTACACCATTTGTGGTAAGAACGACTGTGGACCAAAAGGAAGAATTAGATTTACAAGTTGCAAGGTTCTTTTTTTCAGCTAACATACCCTTCAACGTTTTAGAAAATAAAGAATTTATAAAATTAATCAAAGGTCTAAGATCAGGATATGAACCACCAAACAGGAAAAGGTTGGCATCTGATCTGTTAATAAAAGTTAATGATGAAGTTATCCATGAAATGACGAATGACCTTAATCTTGATGATTGTACCATTACCCTTATACAAGATGGTTGGAGTTCAGTAGGTAATGATCCAATTATTGCGCACAGTATTCATAATGGAAAAAAGCCATATCTGATTTCAGCAGTAGATGCTGGAAGTACAAAAAAGACAGCAGAATATTGTGCACAGTTAGCTAGAGAAGCAATAACAAAAACTAAAGAAATATATGGCATTGATGTAAGTATAACTATTTTGTAGGTACATTTTATTTTAGTTATAAACTGAATGTAATTCTCCGCCTTGGTATACTCAAATGCTCAGTTCCTTATGAGTTATGACATTTTATTTTCAGGTATTTGCTATATGCACTGATAACGAAAACAAAATGATAAGAATGAGAGAAATTCTTAAGGAGGACAACTACAGTCTTATTACTTATGGCTGTTCAGCACACCATCTAAACTTGGTAGAAAAAGATGTCTCCCCAAAATCAGTTCTCAAGCATGTTGTAGAAATTAACAAATATTTCCGAAACCATCACCAACCTCATGTAAGCTAAAAACAAATCCAATAAATTAGCTACTGTCAGCTTTACTTTTATGCATTAGCACTGTCAATGTTAGCATTAGCACTGTCACCAGTGTGAATCCTAATTCACGACTCATTAATAAGTTGCATAGGCTATTTATTTATGCTGTGAAATCCAGCAATATTTGTAATAAAAATTTATATTTTAGGGTTGGTTAATGGAGAAAGGAGGTATGATGCCGCAACTACCAAATGAAACCAGATGGAATTCTCAGTTAGAATGCATAAAAACCTATTTGTCAAATTACTCTCTATATATAGAAATAAGCGGAGAGCATATTGAAGACATTGATCACAACATCGGAAAATTGATAGATAACTTATCTATACAGAGAGAGGCACTCAATTTACAGTCACAACTCTTACTTGTTGGAAATGCTCTAGATAAGGTGTGTTTATATTATGCAGTTAAAATTACTTAACTTTAAATACCAATATTAATTTCAAGATATTTTATAGACTTATAGTGCACATTTTATTTATAGAATCCTGTACTAAAGCAATACTAATAAATAATTAAAATACACTTCATTTTATGTGTTGTAACTTGTAACACCAAAAAATAAATTCTAACAATACATAATTCTAAATGTTTACAGATGTTTTTATTCAGCAATATATAACTTTATAGTTTTTTTTTTTTTGTTACAGTTGCAGGCTGATAATACAACATTATCTGATGCTGTTGAAATCTTGCTCAATTTAATCCATGATGAAAAATTAGCTCCATACAAAGAAGATATTATTAAGAGATTTAAAAAAGCTATGGAGCCATGTCATCTTTTGGCAAATATAACTGAACCAAAGTATGAAGGTAAATAGGACCTAAATGCTTAACTACTATCAATATATAAAACATAGGTAACTCAACTGTATGGGCAAAAGAGTTTTCTCTAATCTGAATCAAATCATCTGGCATTGCCATATTAGATAACAATTAGCATAAATTAGATACCGTAACATAAATTATATAATCTATATTATTAGCTTCATTTTTGTTTCCACACAGTTCTATTATTTTTCAGGACAAAAACTGAATAGAGTTCAAGAGGAAGAGGCTGAAGAATGGCTGATTGAAATAAATTCAGAATACAT